>JARQSW010000795.1:239177-333137 GCA_030142375.1 Calameuta pallipes | reverse complement strand
TCATTCCTTTTTATTAGAGGAATTCACAGCCCTCCTGTACTTGGCGTAGTTTTTTACACGTAAGTGTTTTTTGGGATTTAATATAACGGTATACATTGGGCTTTCTTAGACGCATTTTACATGGAAATATCAGGGCGACTTACGAGACGCTACGGAGTCGTGTTTGGGTTCATTCGAGCGCTGACGATTGCGATTGGCCACTGATTAAGGTCATTTACTAATGACAGTAACATCCTAATTGGACAAAGTCAAAAGATATCACATTACACACACAAGCACTTCGAAGGAACTGGATTTTCAAATTGAAGAAGAAACTAGCGAAAAGCTAATTAGCTCCAACGGTTGTCAACCGTCTGCTATTAGTTCGTCGAAAATCCGCAGGGCGCACTGTGCCGCGTCTCAACCGTTGCCACGCATATAGCAAAAATTACTATACTCGATAGGGCTGGACGGGAGTCGCCCGTTGGAAATAGAATAACATCTTTAGCTACTTTTCGCTGTAATACTCGTGAAGAAATATATTACATCCATTGCTACTGATAAGGGATCGATTATTTTGCTTTGGAGGATGAGTTGTAACTTTTGCTCGATGTAAATTCCCTTCGTATTCTCGCGAAGGACGTTACCTTTGCCAGCGAATATTTAAACGAATATCGGAAATTCCGTAACGTTATTTACTAACATTATCAATTTATATTATATTCAAAAGTTTTTACCTTTATGGCACTCTGTCGCTACTATCTCTTTTAAATAGAGCAATACATAGATTCTTAAATTCTAGAGTAAACATACTATAATTCTCTAGATGCATACCGTATTGGATAATAATGTCTCCTACATCTATTGCTGTCATTACTATGCAGATTAATAATTGTACAATATGACAGCAGTTATTAACAAACGAGCTTCCACCTTCTTTCTCAGTGTATCTGTAATTTCAAGTGGGACTTGTTGACTGTCGAACCAGTTCGACTGCTACGTGTTACGTGGGTCGTAAAGGACCAGCGTCATGTAAACGGGTCCTAATGCTGTTGCAGAACTGTGGTAGACTGAAGGGCTGGACTCTGGGAGATGATCAACTGGAAGGGGAGACAAAGGAAACCAATACTGTAGAAGTAACAGGTATTCAGAGAGAAAGAGAGAGAGCGAAAGAGAGAGAGAGAGAGATAGGTCGCTAGGTATCTGGAAATTCTTACGTAAGGTCCCGCGCAGTAAACACGTGTTCTCGACCACGTGGACATACGTCAGCGCTCTTATCATACAAATGGAATTATACTTACGAATGCGTAACCTGGTAATATATGGATACGTAAACGGAGAGTCCTGCGCGCGATACACGTGAAAATTAGTCCTAAAAATATGCCGCTTCAAAATCCTTATGTTTCGGATATCTATGTATACGAATAATCATTGAGAATCGTGCTCGTGTATTTTTAACCGAAGAGAGAAAAATTGTCCGAATAGCTTTTTTGAGACCCCCCCCCCCCCCTGTCCCGGATTTTATTTTTATTTCTCTTCGCGTCTCGACCCAGCCTGTACCATTACCCAGAGTCCCCTGCTCCCACGTATGTACACGTATACGTATTAACTGCAGGCGGCGATGCACACGTCCTCCTTCATCCTGTAAGGAATTATTTTTGACACGAGATACTCGGTGGCGCCCTCTGGAACATTTGCGCGTCGTAAATAACAAGGCTGGAAAAAGATTCAAAAATAACTCACCCCATGGAGGAAGTGCCGTCCTGTCATCTCCTTTTGGTCGCTGGAGCCAGCTTGCGGATGCTGGTCGTCATTTCGAGTAAGGATGGGAAGATACTTGTCTCGCGCGGAGGGAGGGAAGAATCTTTCTTTTTTTTTTTCTATTTTGAAAATATTTTGTCACTCTCGTCACAATTCTTACGACTTGCTGTTTTTTTTTTTTTATTATCCTTTACGCGCTTCACTCTGGTGAATTTTTATCTAGGATTTTTCTAAGCGGCCGATCTACGTAGAGATTATGTCACCAGCTGCCGCTGGCTGGGATGTTTACAAGGCAGGGCCGTGAACCCAATGCCGGCACGTTGCATAGTCCCACGTGACTCTGCCGTGTTAACGTGTACGAGAATTGTCCAGTGAAAAAGAAAATGTGAATTTTTAGTGAAAATAGATAATTAATCAATTCTTTATCTTTTTTTTTTTTTTTGGTCAGATATTTCATTTCCGGTAGTTAAATGGATGCTGCGGTCGACCGTGTGTATATGGGAGATAGTCTCAGATAGTCGGTGACAGTCTGCTCGACTTCCTCCCAAAATAGTCATGGCCCCTCTTCGCTTCCAACTACGTTACACCGTGTCTACTTTGCTTGGCGTTATTTTGGATTTTACCGAATTTTCGTCCCATTCACATGTCGCTGCTGAGTTTAAGCAACACTCGCGTCTTGTCGCTAGCTTAACTTTAGCCTTAAGGATATTTGAATTCGGGTCGACTAAGTTCTCGTCCGGACGTATTGATTTTGTTTGATCGAACTCAAAGTTCAAAGTTCGCCAGAAATCGTGTGACTAGAGTAACAGTGACGTTGATTTTGATTTTTATATATTTTTTGAAAATTTTTATTACCATTTTGCAACCTTATGTACTGAATGTCCTGAAGTAAAAAAAAAACATTCCCTACAACCCTCGGTGCAATTATGTGTTACAGGACCTGCTCTTCCTGCCTTTCAGGATTAGCTGTAAGGATGCTGCGCTACCGGGTAAGGGTGATATATTACGCAGAGACCCTTTTATTCAACCCCAGGGTAGAACCTTTAATGTCCCTCAGGATTCTTTTATGGGTTTCACTCACTCTTTTCTATACACTTTCGTTTTCAAAATTGCTATTAGGTTATTCGACCTTTCCTAAGTTAATACAAATTTCGAATCTCTGTTTATATCCTTACTACGTATCGTCGAAAATGATAACGGAGGAATAATATTTTCGTTTAATATAATAATTCGAAATTAAATATTATTACAGATCGTGTAAAATAATATACGGTTACCATCATAAAAATTTATACACTCAATATTTTCATTCGATCTGATTCTTCTTTATTGGCACAAATTAAAGGTACGACATATACATACATATTACACAATAGAAATATCACAGATACATAAAATATTTCGTTCTGATTTGTAAAATTCTTATTCGATGTTATTTATCGCAAGAGATCTTTTTTTGGGGGGAAAAATTAAAAACGCCAGCGTTTTTGGTTTTTGGGGTGAGACGATATTTCGATATTTTGAGAATTAGACTTTATGCTTGCGACCTTTTCCCAATTGACATTTGTCACCGTAACACTCATCGCTGCTGTAGTCGCAGGAGGACGAACAGCTGGACGAATCGCGTTCTGAAATATATGAAAAATGAGACGTAAGAAAATAATGAATCTATTTTCAAAAATTACTTACTCGTACGACGAACAGTTTTTTTCTTATTGCGCGGTGCTTTGTTCTTGGCCGTTTTGCTTTTTGATTTTTCCTTGCCCTTTCCCTTCTGGCGTCTTTCCATTCGACGGCATTCATATTCCGCGCACTTGCGACAGTCGCAACTGTCGCTCGAATAGGAATCGGAGTCGGAATCCGAATCCGAAAAATCCGTCGAATCGGAAGAATCGGAATAGTCGGAAGAATCGCAGCGGCAACGTGCACGAGGTTCCATTTTCTTCCCTTTGTTATTTTTAATCGGCGCCATTACGATATCTGCCGCTTATTTTGCGTCTGATTTGATATGGTCAAAGTTGAATTACAAAAATATATTCAAAGTAAATAACAAAATTCTCATTCGAAAGTTACCTTCGTTTGAGTATCACTTTAAAAAAAAAATTTATAACGCGATTGGAATGTGAAAATGTCACTGACGCTGTTCCACACGAATATTTATAGACTGTATTTAAATTTTTCACAGTATAACTAACGGTATCAAGCAAGAACCGATAGGTTGCCTCTTTGACTCATTTCACCAAACTAACTCTACCAAAGTCAAAACACTTGTATTTATATATCATTCGTATACAATAGATATTATGATAGGGCACGCTTCTTGGTACTCGTAAGAAGTTTCGTGAAATTTCCAAAATTTTCGAAACCGTTTTTACATGTTTGAAAGTACAACAAAAAAAATATATACAATTTGAATGTACATCATCTACTCGGTATCGTAATGCAAAAACATTGTCGAGTCTCCTTTTGAAATTGGCGCCAATTACCGTTAGCAATTACATTACGTATCGATGGCCCCGTTGAGTAAAACTCCGCAATACTAAGTATATACATATATACTGTATATGATTTAGTACTGATTGTGAGACTGCAGCACAGCTACACACGATATATATATATATATATATATATATATATATATATATATATATAAAGGAATATATATGAACAACGTCGTGCCACATTGTCGGCCATTATGCAACGCGCATGCGCAACAGTGATGCAATTCAGATCGAATCTCGTTCCCAGCCGATAAGTCGATCCTGCTGGATCGCGCGAGAAGTGTTAAAAAGGTAGTGAAAAAGAAAAAAGAAGTAAGGAATTAATAGGTAAGCCAATTTATATAACACATATACAGATACATTATAATAAAGAAAAATGTCCGTCTCCAAGAGGATTCATAGGAATTCAAACAGAAAGCGTCACGGCGCTTGTCGTCTGTCTTGAAACAGGTTCGAGCATAAAATGGCCTTGGCGTCCTGTCAGTATCCCTCGTGGGCAGGGGTTGGCTCGAGAATAATTTAAAGGCGTTAATAAAATACAAACACGGTTAGAGAATGTTTATGGGAGCCCGTAGGGAGGTAGGGAGGCAACATTGTGACTCAGCGTGCACGTGGATGACGTAAGAGGGTTAGGGTCCTGACGGTCCTGACGGTCCTGACGCTCCTGACCAACCAGACGACGAACGTTAAGGGACTTGCCGGGGGATTTGAAAGGGGGGCTCAGAGGGGGACGTCAAAGGGACGCACAACTCTCGGTCACGCATTGTGCGTGGGTAGACTCGAAACCTGACGTTAAATACATCGACAAAATTAAATCGTCTTTTACTCGGTCAACCTAACCTACAATGTCTCCTTCAGTATCCACGTGTACGTATGACCGAGGAGAATCGCGTATCGGTCGTTGACGTTCGACGTTTAAAAATGCTCGTTTTTAAAATTCATTATTTCTTTAACTCGCGTGCCACGCTTTTGCCTGCATATATTTAACAGTTAACAAGAGGCCTCCGATGCTCGGTTATGCCGCCACGTGTCTCTTCTTTCTCGTCGGATGTGTCTGGATGCGTCTTCCTAGTTTTTTGTCTCTCTTCTCCCTCCGAGCCCTTAACCTTGAAAGGCAGAGACTCTATATTTGGTCGGGAACTCAGGGCCAATCAGCGCACAGGAATGCATCCCACAGACAGAAGTCATATGTGAGTACATCCGGCGGATTCGAGTCTAAAAGTATTCTCCGACGCCCCTAACCCCTGAGGCTCCCCTGATCCTCCGATCCTCCGATCCTCCGATCTCAAGGTGGTATAATCGCAAAGTGGAATCGTGCTCGACGCAAAGTCTCGAAGGATAACCGGGATTGCGTAAGGTTGCGGCCTGTTGTATATCTATGGCTGTTAACTGCGGTACGGAAAGGTCCCTGGCTCCTTGGCAATGGCGCAATCCAACTATGGCTGCCTACACACGTATCACAACACCGATTCCGCGTTACACAAGGGACAGGTGCAGCACCGGGAGTAAGTCGCTGTGTCGAGTTCCTCACCCTGAACTACGTAGCGTCGTCTGATCTTCGTAGGTTTTGACATATTTTTTTTTATATTCCTTATCATTCTTTTTTTTTTTTTCTTTACAATATCTTTCTTTCCAAATTCTTTTCTGTGACCGCCATCTTGAATATTCTTCGATCAACGCGGAGAGCACGCGATGATTTTGATAGAACGACATTTCGGTTTGATCGCGGTGAGGATCTTCTCACTTATTGAATTTATTTCGAGTCTCGCGTAAAGTAATAACGACGTGACGTAATTCGGCACACGCTTGTCGCACTGTTTGCCGTCGTTATTCTCTTTACCAAGATCCCGTACCGACCATCGTTATCTTGGTAGGAAGATCAATGGGCTCTCTGGGGATTTCGTCATTGCTTTGCGTACCCTCCTTGGGATCCCTTCGAGTCGGTGTTTAGTCTGAACAGTAAAATCTTAAATGTAGGGAGAAACTTAGAGGGTGAGCTATCTTTATCTTGGGTTATGAGGGGGGACTCGCATCCGGTTACATACCTAGACCCTTTCCGCAGTTCCCGCATTTCCTAGTGTCTTTTAATATATAATGCATCTACAATTTTCTTCTTTTCTCTACTTTCAAACCATACTGATATTTTAAATACATCGGACGGCTTTACTTCACTTGACAGTTGCACTAGAATCTGTTAGAGTTTCTGATAAAAAAAAAATTATCCACTGAATATTCTAGTGTTAGGAAAGACCGTATGCTGGCGCCATCTCGCGGCGAAACGCGTAACCCGCTAGACTCGTAGCTCTTCTCGGTTATACAAAATAAGATAACCTACGTTAGACACACCAATTTCGAAATTAAAGTCGATTCGTTTTTTTTATTCGATATATTTTCTTCCTTCTCGAAATCGCGAGTACTTAATGCCCAATCTTTTACACGAATTATGATTAAATTCGATTCGTCGTGGGAAAAGGTGTTGGACCGATGATAAATAGAACGAAAAGACACGTAAATGTTAATAATAAATGTGTGTATTTATTCACAACCGTAATCGTGAAACGAACCGGTGATATACGCCCTATCCAATTCATTCTCTCTCTCTCTCTCTCTCTCTCTCTCTTATCAAACAAACAAACGTAGTTGCTGTGTGACTGCGACTGTTGCTCCAACGGCTTAAATGTTTAGTATCCGTTTAAACGCTAGAGAAAAACACGCCTCTGAAAAAGCTAGAGACTAAAAATACTCTATCACAATGGATTCGCATAATCGACGATCACTCCAAATACTAATCCGTATAGAAATATAATATGGTAATTCGAGGGAGTGTCTTCTGTAGCTAGGTCTATTTTAAAAAAAAAAAAAAAAAATTTCATTACCAGAAAACGTGGACCCGTAAAAGTCTCACGCGGTGCGTCACTTAAGGATAGGAGAAAATTTACAAGTGCACAATTTTCGAGAACGCAAAATCCCAATTGTCACCTCGCCAATAACCAAAAAAGTCGAGGACAATTTTTTTTTAAACGACGTCACGATCATCGACCATTTTCGTTTGGCCGAGATAATTATTAACAATATTTGCATCCTACTGATGTAAAAAAAATGCTTGTAAATCGAAGGCTATTGTAAATACTTGAAACGGAGCCGGAAGAGCCTCCTTTCGCTCCAGCTGGATATGTTCTCAAAGGCGTTAAAAGCTACGCTACGTATTCTCTCTTTTTTTTTTTTTTTATTAATTTTGGTCCAATTATTATTTTATCGGCGAGGAAGGAAGACCGTTCCTCCAGTTGCAACGTAGCTATACTAACGGTAGGCTAATTGACTATAATAAACTGAATCCATATGAATCGGTGGATTTAAGAATTGGGGAAAAAAAAAAATAAAGAATCATTTTAAATGGAAGATTATGCTTGGAAATATTTTCGTGTGTATCGTGAAAGAAAGAGGGAGGGATTGGTTCACTGATTATATATAGAATTCGATAAGGTTAAAACGTCATCCTAAAATATCGCGCGATATTCGAGATGAAGAATTATCGTTTGCACCAATCGATTATCGTATCTAATTCGATATACATAAATACAGTCGTTTATGGAACACATCCCTAATATTTACTCCTGGATCATTTTTCCATCCGTATTCTCTCCCTCTTTCGACACTTTTTTTTCCCCATTCTTTTCAATTCAAATTTTCCATTTTGTTTTTCTCTTTCCTTCTTCCATCGCTCAATCGTACGTCTTATCTCGAATGCTATCTCCCTAACCTTCTAAAAATCTTATTTTGTACTTATCGCTCTAAGTTTTTGCCCGCCCATTATTACATTGTACCGTTATAAAGTACATCGAACTATCGTCGCACTATTGCACTAGATCCATTGTTAAATACTAATTCCCGGAATGACGTCTCCTCGACGCGGAGACGGTAATTCTTTTTTTCTTCTTTTTTTTCTTTATCTTTCAAAAAAAAGAATAAAACCTAATTTAAGAATCTCCACGATGCTGGAGATTTTTTTCTTAGTTTATTTATTTCTTCTTCTCGTCACTCGAGAAGAAGATCCGTCAGTGTGACGCGTACGATTTTTTTTTTTTCCTTATCGATTTAAATTACGTCTTTTTCGCGCGCTTTCTTCTTCATAACTATTAGGAATTCTCCGTGCAGAGTCTCTGAGACGTCACAGTTTCGTATGCTTCACGCTGTCCGTCCAATAATTCTGTATTGTCATCGCTTCCAGCGAATTCAGGAACGAGTCGTTATCCAGGCTGTACATTTCCTCGGAGTTGTCCTACGAAATTATTATTTACGTAACACAAGGAAATTTAAATAATCGTCCTTGGATGTTAACCACGTCCATGATAATAATGAGTCACGCTCACCCGTATCGTGGAGTCATCTATGTACCCAGAACTGTCCGGATTGCTGCACTTGTCGCTATTTAACGTTTGAGGTGGATTGAGATACCTTCGTCTGTGCAAAGAAAAAAAAAAAAGAGAAGGGAAAAAAAAAGAAAATTAAAATCACTGCCAACTCAACTGTGCAAATATTTAGAGAAATCATAGTGATTTCGTAAGTACCAGCTGGTTACCTGTACATAATGAAACCAAGGCTACCCATGGTACTCAGGAGGACCACAGTGGCTAAACAGGATCCAGTAATGGCGGCGATGTCAACCGCCGAAGTACTTCCTGACCCAGAATTGATGCTGCTATTGTTTTCAGATGGTTGATCGTGCTCGGCATCACGTTGAAAGTCACTTGTGAAAGCACTGCGAGCCCTGCTGAGTCTGGTGGATTCACTGACGCCGGCTAAGAAGAAAAAAAGTTCAATAAATACAACCCCTATTCTTTGCTATTAAAATTATATATCCATATTCGATGCTTTCAGATAAGACCAATCAACCTTGAAGAACAGAGGCTGCACTTTGCTGAGCCAAACCCTCGTCGATCTCAACATCCTCAGACGTATTGAATCGACCGGTCACACCATCCCCGAATAAGTTCCTGGTCTTGTTGAGTACCAGTTTGAACCTCGTGGTCTCCTCATGAAGCGGTAGCACCGTAAGATCTGGATTATCGCCCGTGGTGGATAAGAAGCTGGAATTTCCATCATCGACCTTAGTCCTGCTGGTCTTGTTCGCCGTGAATATCCAGGTGATCCTACTGTCCTTCTTAGCCGGTACCACACGACTTCCGGTTCTTTCATTCTGTTCGATAGTCAAGTTCGTCCTGGATGAACTCGTTGTATTAGAATTCCTAGTGAAATCCTCGAGACCAGTACCATTTCCGGAAGTCTCCACTGAGGCATTTAAAGAACTTCCTTTGGATTGAGTATCCGTACTGAATTGTGGATTCACTCCAATCGCCTTGGCCACTCTAAGGTTCTGTCCAGCAGAGGGTGTATCGTAGGATTCCTCTGAGCTCGATAGGGGATTCCCCGTCGTGCTTTTAACGTATTTCTGATTGTTGGCTCCGTCACGTGGTTGTTCAGTGGTCGAGGGTAGAGGATTGGCCAAGATGACTGTAATGTGAAAAAGGAATGTATAGTTAATAAAATTTCCTCCAGAGGGCTACCCGTCGAAAGGCGCTCTATTCAAATAGTAACTAAGAAAACCGCCAACGAAACAAATATTAATACTCACCGGTTATCTGTATCGTAACCCAAAACCAGTGCATCCACCAATGTAGCGTCATCACGTCATTTGAATGGATCTGCAACGATATACGGCCCGGTAAGTAAAACAGTGTCGCCATCTATACGATACGTCGCGAATGGGATTAATTAATGGGGATCTGATTTACTCGATATTCCGGGACTACACTGCTGTAGAATCCGCACGGTAGTAAAACTAGGGGAAAAAAAGTTTCACTGCAGTATGAGACATCGACTCAATTTGATTACGTAAATTGGATTCCTTTGATATCTAATAAATAGCCAGAGAGATACCAGGCTGACGTCTGGCGCCGGAAGGGAGCAAACGGAATCGTCGACGCGATCACAATTTACATTGCTATTTTCGAGAAGGGAATTTAAAAGAAAATACTATTCGTAGGAAAAATCGATAGAACGGAAAAAGAACTTTACGTGTTCACTATGGATACGGGAATGACGATCATCCTCGAATGCTAATGACTTTTACGGCTGGCTAAGTCCGCCATTGTCTCCCAACGCTCCCGACTCTATTGCTCTTGGTGCTCGATCATTGGCTGGACTATTTTTCTCCTTTTCGCCACGACAATACAGCAGGGGCTACCTTACGACGTAATCGTCACGAGCACCTTCGCACAATTTCGATTGGTTTAAGAAAGACTCTGGCCACTTCGATGAATAACGACAGCGGTATGGCTATTTTTCGTCAGCACCAGAGCAATGGTTCGTAGTCGATACGGTCGCTCGCTGTTTTATCGACGGTAGTAATTTTTCATGGATACACACTATACAGTATAATTATATGAAAGTTAAGCGTGCAAAATATATATAAATAGAAAAGGATAAAGACCCGTCATAAACTTCTTGTAACCGAGTCACATAAAGAGCCTCGGATGAGCAACGGCTGCTGGGTGAGTCACGTTTGAATTCGACGTTCGTCGAAAGACATTTAATAATTTAGAAAATGGCGACTGACCACGTCTCCGTAATGTCCAGTAATTTCTCACGAATTCATCGCTCCTTGAGCGCCAGCCTGTGTACCTGAATTGCATTTAACGAGCATATCTAAGTATGTTTCTAGGCACTGGTGTAACTAGGTGCTGTGTCTGTAATACTGTTATTCGGTATATGCAGCGCCGGTCACGCTTCCGATCCGTAACTAGTTGCGTTGCGGAACCGAGGCGGAAAGAAGGATGTCGCAATTTTCTGGCCGTGATTCAAACTCCGATCAGCCGGCCGAGGAACAAAAGGTGGGAAGCTGAGCCGCTCCTTTTCCGCATTAGCAGTAGGAGCCCGTGGACACGCAAGAAGAAGACACGCATAGGAATTATGGAATCGTTACGTGTTCGTTGTTGTACCGAAAGTAAAATATCGAGCGAAAAATTTATTAAATCTCGTAAAACGCGAACAAGGTCGATTATTGATAATATTTTATTGGTGAAAAATTTTTTTCGGAGTATTTAGAAGAAATTTTAGAGAAGTACTTTGATAGGGTAGTCATTTCTTTTCTATTATTCCTGCATACATTTTTTAACGTCGTTACGCTGCACTTTTTTTTCTCTAAAACTCTAGTAAAATTAATCGAAACCGATCGGTGGGACAATCCTTGCTTCGCTTACGAGGTTCTTCGCGTTTTCGACTTGCCGCAGCTCAGCTTCCCCAAGGATCCGACACGCGGACTCACAAATCACTTTTGACACTCACTCTTTGGCTCTGAGTGGAATTAATGAATATGCTTTACGATGCAGAGGACGACGCACAGAGACATATTGTAACTACGCCGAGGGCGGCCAGCCGACTGTTCTATAATCTAATCTGAACGCCATTCGCGATACTGGATACGCGGATTACTGTGTTTCTAAAGAAGAGAAAACAATGAGAGATCGTTTTTGCTTCTTCGGTATCATCGGCTTTAAGATGGACACTGCCAAGGTACCGCTGCCAAATCCGAGATAAACGGTCAACTAACCTGTATCGTTTGGCTGGCGAGTCGCGTGTCACCGAGTGGAATACTAAAGCGTCAAAGTTCCCGAACGTGCCATTTTACATTTTGCCTTTGAATTAATTGGAGTCGAATTCAAAATAATAACGACGAATTTATGAGAAATAATGTTCGATCAACGGGAAACAAATTTTTTCACCCGATTCCCAATCGTTTTACGAAAAGAGACAATTTAACGAATCGTACCGAAGCCGTGGGAAAATGATAAAAGTACATTTTTAAATGATTTTTAAAAAATGCAAAAAATCAACAAAATATTCCATATCGTGTAAAGAGTGCATAAACGAAAAATTTCTTGCTTTTTTTTTTGCCAGCTTGTAAAAGGCATTAATTGCGAGATCGATTATACTCGTTTGATGTAAGACTTAATAAAATAGACTTCCTTGTTATTCATCGAGAACGATAAGGTGTCGCAATTAGTGTTTCTCTGTGACGTAAGCTTTTCGAGGAATCAACTTCAGTGTCAGTGTGACGACTATTGCAAAGATAAAAAAAAAATTATATACACCATATATCAGACCGGTTTCTCGCGCAGGTCGTTCGACATTTTAAACAAAAAAATGTTCATTAAAATCGGTACACGCTTTCTAGCCAAACCAGCGAAGTGCATCAAGGCTCTTGACGAATGCTTGAAATGCAGACGCTCTTAGGAATTCCGGTATCTTTGGTATCTGTACTATTCCGGGACAGCGGAACGTCTCTCGTTTGCTTTTCATTTTGTTAAACTTTTCGATGATACGGATTCCGTGCGGCACTTACGAAATAGTAAGTCCATCGGCGTCGGTACGCTGTGCTTCGAAACGCGCACGAAATAATAACACTGAAACGTTAAACTACCTGAAAAATCAGTTTACGTTGTGATCGAATTATATTTGTGTATAGAATTACGAAAAAAAAAAAAAGTAGAAACGATCCTGCCAGGATCCGAACCTGGAATCTTCTGATCCGTAGTCAGACGCGTTATCCGTTGCGCCACAGGACCTTGATGCATAAGTACGTAATATCCGTAACAGTTCCACTTGTTTGTTTAAAGAAATTTATAAGACTGCACAATAGCCTTATGTTTGAACAGCAGTTGGAATTTTCAATAATAATTAAGTCGACGTAGACACAACTGCCTTCACTTAACACACTATTCACTTTTATTTAATACAATAACATAACTCTCATTCCAATATTCGTATACCCGAACCACTAAATTTGGAGAGAATTTTTCCGAAATTTCAATCACTAATCACAGCTTAAACTTTTCCTAATCGCCTCGCGATTCGCGGGATTAATTTTCACGTTATAATTATATCGCTTTTATTTCAGCCGTCAGTTTGTACCCCAGCTGCTGCATGGAAAGGAAACAGTAACCAGTGGAAATACGTTACGTGCATCCACGTTTCGTAAATGCTTTCACAACAATCTTCCGTTTAACAGTCCGCAAAACAATGCCCGCTACAAACGTAACGGAGCTCCACCAGAACCGATTGACTTTCCCTCCAAGGAAATCGACTGATCGATTATTGTTATTGAAGAAAAAAAAATTATGGGCTCGTACAGGAAACGAGATTCGATGCTCGCAAAGCTAAAATACCTATCCTAGATTCATAGTGGATTTATAAAGCATTGCCAATGTCACCCCGTAGTACCAGTAGGTATCAGGGGTGTAGAATCAAAAAATGAACGTGTATCAGCTAACTTCAAGTAAATTAGAATACCGTTTCGAGCAACTCAAAGAGGCTGTCGCGAATACGTGCCGGATTTTTCTCCTCGTCACATAATCGTCGGCTGGCTCGCGTTTCAGCAGCACGAAAACAACGAGATAATCGAGGGACAACTGTCACTGACTGTCAGTACACTCGCCATCTTGGCTTACACTGGCGTTGGGTTATTGCAAGGTGTTAGAAATCGGGCGCATGCGTGCGACAGGTGGCCATGCGAGCACCTGTAATGGTACGTTCCTGCAGTTCCCTAACTTATTTCGTTTTTACCTTTACCTAAACTATTTTATCAGCCACTACTTCCTGGTTCACTCTACCTTATCGACTGCAGGAACAAAATGGCGGACATTTATTCTAGAGAAGAGAAAGGATTCAGGTACGCGTCGATAACTGTTGTCACGAGCTCTCGTGTTCTGCCGTAGGAACTACGTTGGTCCTAAAATCGACCTCACATGCTCGTGATAAATTCGTCCTCGATAAAGTGGGGCTCTGAGGCCCCATGACCAGTAAATTATCTGCGCACAGAATTATCGAACTTTTTTTTTTCTTTTCAATTTCAAGCTGTTTTATCCCATTTTTCGATTTACCTAAACCAACTGATATTTGTCGATACGACTGTTTAAGCTTTTGACGGATCATTTATCGGCTAGAAACATTGGCTGATCGACAAAGCTAAGTTATTAATCAAAACTTGGTGAAATCTTATGAAAATTAATATAAACACAGATTGACACTTATTTTTTTTACGTTGATAGGTGTCTGTAAATATTATTCTTAATTTATATTATTATACGTATCAACGCTACAGAAGATAAATCTGGACCATGAGGGGATCCGAATCCAGGGTCCTTCCCGTTATCAGCACAACGCTCTGGATCAACGTTCTTTTTAATATATATTTTTTAAGGCAATCTGTATAGTACACTTGTTATCATTACACGGTAAACAATGAGAAAAACATGCGTCACGCTAAATTATAATGAAAATATTGTATGTCCTTATGAAGAACTGAGCTAATGGGCATTCGTGTATGTATTCTTAACTACCGATTACCTAACATTCTCATTACAGTCTGTTCCAGTGGCGACTCGTAGTTAAAATGAGTGGGGATGCTGCTCGAACATTTTTTAGCCGTTATCGATAATATAAAGCGGAAATAGGGAGTGCTGCAGTTCCAGAATGCCTATACGCGAGCCGCCACTGATAAGATCCCAGATAACGCTCGAGATACGCTTTTAGAATTTAGAGCATTAAAGAAAATAACGCTGACTGTGATCCATGCGCCAGGACTACAGCATCAAGTTCGGGGAATCAAGGAAATACAGTTTTGCCAAAAAGTTTTAAGATCACTCTATCGCGAAATTTACATCGTAATCTTATTGTTAGACGCAATTCACGTGAACTCCGTGCCAAATTATGTATTTCGAAAGACAACTGAAAGTGATCCATACTTGAACGCTGCGCCAGTGAGATAACAATAATCCTGAGGTTAAGGAGTGCTTATGAAATAATCATACGTATGTAACATTGACAATAAATTATATGTAATTTCATACAGCAATTATCGTGAGTGACGTTTATTGTCAATTGTACACAGTGCTACCGCGTGAGGTTGAATGTTTTTTTTAAAATCATTGAAACCATATATGACAGTCAGATAACTTTTCTGTTTCAACTGATTTTAAACAATAATGCCTCGTCGACCCTCTATCGATTTCACTATTAATAGCTGTGCTAACCATGGGTGGTTCAATGACTCACGTTCGATATTACAAAACCATCAATATCGAGAAACGAATCGCTTTCCGAGACATTCAAGGAACATGGTTACACAAGTGGGAAAACAAAGAGGATACGAATGGAGACCTTGCCTAGAGGAGTATCGTTAAGCACGGAAAAGAAGACTTGATTACGATAACAACATAACCTTAAATTCATTTGAATAATTATATATGTGTGTGAAAATTTCAGATCATCACTCGCGATTCTGCTTCCATCTGTGTTGTTTGTCTTCTTAATTCTTATATTCTTTTGTGTTTCGTTCGTGTAAAACGAATATCACAATGGACGCTGTTATTGAATCAATCGGGCGTGTCACGTTTAAAAATATTTTTGTCCAAATCCCCTTGAAAACGCTCCTTTTCGTGCTTGTCTGGCCTAGCGGCTAATTACGGGCCCGGTGACGACTGCGCATGCGCACTTCGCAGCTGGGCGTATACAAATTTTTGTGCCCATTATGTCGGGCCTAAATATTATAGATATTATGCAGCTACTTCTTTTTTCACGAGAGGTGATCGTTCAAGACGAATCGCCGGCGGAACCGGCGAACGAATCTTGTTGAATCTTGTCGCGATCGCGCGAATGAAAAGTCGGCACGCACGAGTTACGTACGCCATTTTTTGCACGGCAGTGACTGAAGTTCGTTGAAGTTCGATTTTCAGTGCGTAAAGCGTACTTTTCACGTCACACGCAGTATCAAAGAAAAAGTACAGCTTACGCACTGAAAATCGAAATTTATTCACGACCGGGAAAAAAAATTTTTTTTATCCGATATTCATGAAATGAACTTTTTTTAATCGGGTCTAACCTAGACTTCGCCTTTTCAAATGGAGCCGGACATAAAGTATCGTGTGCATCAAGGGCGAAAAGATATAATTTGATGAATAAAATAAATAAAAGGATAAAATAACATCCTTCACGCCCTTGCTGGACAATATATTATTTTTTTAAAGAGACTTACAGTTCGTGATTGTTCTTGAATTTTGTTTGTTCTTGTTGTTGTTTTTGATTGTTTTGAATTGTTGTTTAATCATTATGTTTTTGTTCCGTATGGAATTTTTTTTCTTTTGATATGCTCTAGTATACGGGTATAGTTTGTTATCTTTGAAAAAGAGTTATCATATATGTATCTTATTATTAACAATGAGTCACTATATATTATACTATGGTTTTTCATGTCTTGTAACCGCCGCTAATATAAGTTGTCAAGAGTATATATATTTTTTATAGAAAATTCTAGATGCAATTATATATATAGAAGCATACAGAGATACATGACACAAGCAATAACAATTATATGTTCGATAAGATTATTAAAAAAAGAAATATAATTTAGATACTTCCAAGAGATCGTATTTATTAAACGATCATTATTTTTTTTTACAAAAAACCATACTATCGGTAGTCATCCAAAACTGTCTAAAAACGACAACGACAAAATTTAAGAATATATTTTTTTTTCTCAAAATGACTTCCTTTCGATCGTCCACAAAATTTCTCTCTTTCTGTTCCACGAATGAAAACTGGTCCCACAATTCTTTGGTTTGTGAATTAAACGCCGTAAAAAAACCGTAAAAACTCAGCGAAGTAAAATGAAAGTTGTTGCGTAACCCAACCATCTTGTATACCGCAGCATGCAGCGGTTCAGTATAGTAAAACCTAGCATATGTATCGGACGCGACACGTCCTTGACCGTTTACTAACTTATTTATTAAACCACATTTAGATATTTTATTCACGTCGGAAACAATGAAAACTTGAGTGCCGGTTGTATCGTTAACATTAATCGTTCTTCTTGCCTTACTATCATTATTTATTTTTTTTTCCCAACTCCATTAGTAATCTTACTGCGATATTTACTGTGCAACCACGTACTGGCGTCTTCTGGTGTTATTCCTGACTGGATTATGTGGAAGAAATAAAACGCTCGTTTTTCTTTTTCTTGAATAAAATTACATCAAGGGTATCAGGTCAAAAAGAAAAAAGGTAACGCGTGTCTGTAGCAGACTAGCCCTCTTATGCTTATGTTTACCTTTTTGTTTCTAACACTAGTACCCAGACGAGTCTGAGCCTCGTAATGCTCTCCGATGCTCTCCGATGCTCTCTCCTATGCTCTCCTATGCTCTCCTATGCTCTCCTATGCTCTCCGATGCTCACCGATGCTCTCCGATGCTCTCTGTTTCGTTAGACTGCATTACACGCAGAAGCAGTAGCTTAGTCGTGCTTTGTACACCGACCAACACAGACGCTTACGGATCGCTCCGCGCTTTTCGGTATTTTTCGTTTACGTGTGGTTTTGTTGTTACAATTAAATTCGATTTTCACGTTGTTTAACGAAAATATCCATTCTGTTATATGTTAAACGTTGGTGATCGCTTTTTTTTCTTAAATTCTATTCCAAAACGTGAATCTTGGTTGGTTGTATTTTTAACTCGCAAGGGTTATACGCTGGATTGTATTTGCTGTATCAAAAATAACGTTCCCATGGCTTTCCATGTGCTACGTTCTACCACGTAAAAAATAACATTGCCAACTGTCTCGAAAATTTATATATTTTTTTGGCTTCTCCGACAGTCAAAGCTGCAAGTGGAGATTTGTAGTTTTTCTGAAATTTCAATGTGACTGTATTATTGAACTTCTTTTGTTTTACGAATATCTATTGATATCGATGATTAGTATACATTTGGAAATTACTGAAAATGATTATAGATATTTTTCATAGTGTCTTTTGTATCAATTATGTTTCAGGCATAATTATCAAACTATCATGGTGAAAGCTTACGACGGTGCTTTGATCCTGGCGGATACGCTTTTGCTGTTTATCAAAATATTTTATAGCATCATCGAAGGTATATACAGGTTGGTGGTACCGGTCCAAGAGAAAAGTGTTGTCGGAGAAATCGTGTTGGTAAGAGAAGTATGCAAATATTTATCATAAGATTCCTATCGCAAACAATGATACATAAGACCATTAATATAAATTTACCAAGAAGTTTTGATTGTCTAGAAATTTTGTATTATTTCTTATAAATAAAATTCATTGCTTTATTAGATCTCAAAAATGATCTCTTCACTCGGTGCGAGTCGCTTGTTCGTGCGTGGAATTTATCAATTTGATTATCAGAACATCACGGGTCAGTTCCGCCAATGATAAAATATAATTTCGTCCAATTCTTGCCCATTAACTGTACGTTAACGTTTAACGCACGAAAGCGAAAGCTCAGCTTCGTTATAAATTTTCAAGCATTACAAACTGACAGATCGAACATTGCGAACGCGATGTCGCGTGAAATAAAAATTTCCATCCAGCATTTTCTGCTGTGTCCGAATAAATGTTCTCGTTGGTAGCGACAGTTACGGCGAATTCGCATTGCGTCGATTAAAATAAACTTGATGACCGGGCGAAGAATGTCGGTATCCTTGCTATTGTTAATTTGAAGAAAAAAAAAATACGTTTACCTGCGATTCTACGTACAACTGGGTTTGAATAAATTATTTAAATATTGGCTCTTAAGGATCTGAATGTCTGAGGGTTTTTTTTTTTAAAGCGACATTCATAAATTTCAAGATATATTCACGTGAGGTCAAAGTCTCTTTGGAGAACGCCAAAGAAATTGCGCGACGACACTGATTATCGTGGTTCCATGCAAATCAAGGTAAAGAGGCCTATACATTTTTTGAAATATTTTTCTACAATAATGAGATAAGTGACGTTGAATATTTTCTCATTCTTTTTTCGTCTCGTTATTAGAAAAAAGACTTACGATATAAATTACAATAATTGCGATGACGAATAATTATACCGATCGGTTGAAAGGTCAAAACATTAAAGAACGATATGACTCGATTATTATTATTTCATTGGAGCAGAAGCGTGATTGTTTGTAATAAAAGAAGAAAAAACTTAAGAAAAATTTTTATTATGCAACCAAGTGGATACGTCATTACATCATTTTATACGATCCGATTGTAATTCGATACGCAGTATCGTGGTCACTGTGCGACTGTCGCGCGTGACGAATGCATTTTTCAAATTTGAAAATTTAATTGTCAACTTTGTCTTTTTAGATCACGGGAGCTGGACATGGTATTGGTCGAGAATTGGCTATCAAATACGCATCCTTAGGTGCGACTGTCGTATGTTGGGATATTAATAAGGATGCCAATGAGGATACCGTCAAGGAAATCAAGAAACTCGGTGCAGCGTCTGCCCATGGATACAAGTATGGATATTTAATTTTCAATAAACACTCCGTTTTTCGTTATTCTTTCTGGTTTACTTTATCAGCGTGGATTCGCATTTTTCAGATGCGACGTTTCCAATCGAGAGGAAATCATGGCGGTCGCTGCACAGGTCCAAAAGGAAGTTGGCAAGATCACTATTTTGGTGAACAATGCCGGTATAATGCCCTGTCACACATTCTTTGATCACACACCGGCCGAGATTCATCGAATTTTTGATATAAACGTGTTGGCACATTTCTGGGTGAGTTATCGCTTCGTGGTAATTCATGAGGTTTGAACAATTTGAAAAGTTTTAATGACTATTTTTGTTTTTTTTATTTTTAGATGTTACAAGCCTTCTTGCCCAGCATGATCAATAATAATCACGGTCACGTGGTAGCTCTTTCTTCTATGGCCGGAATGGTGGGTCTGCAGAATCTGGTGCCATATTGCGCTTCGAAATACGCGGTTCGCGGACTCATGGAAGCTTTAACGGAAGAAGTTCGAATTCAAAATGGACCTAACTGTAACGTTAAGTTTACCACAATCTATCCCTACATGGTGGACACTGGTTTATGTAAGAAACCAAAGATGAGGTAATCGAGATTATTTTATTAAGTATCGAATTTCATTCGCTCTTCTCGTTCGCTTTGATCGCAATATTTATATTATGAACATATATTTTCAATTTCTCTCCAAGCAGACTATGTTTTGGAATGCGAGGTGGGAATCGGCACATCGTCGTTCAGCCATACTCAAAAATAGTCTTGAACT
This sequence comes from Calameuta pallipes, assembly GCA_030142375.1. Lineage (NCBI taxonomy): Eukaryota > Metazoa > Arthropoda > Insecta > Hymenoptera > Cephidae > Calameuta > Calameuta pallipes. Next base: position 312,768 of record JARQSW010000795.1, on the reverse strand, counting down.
TTTTTTAGCCTGTACGATTGATATTTTTTCTTCCAGGTTCCCCAACGTTATGTCAATGGTTTCGCCACAAGAGGCAGTTTCTCAAATAGTCTCTGCACAACGGAGAGATTTGGCAGAAATTTCTATTCCAATTGTATGGACTTACATTGTTGCAGTGCTCAGGTAAGACCGACGATCCTGTCTGTCGCATGATCACGAGAAATTAACTATTTATAATTATTTTGTAGAACGATGCCGAACAAGGTACAACGATTGGTTCAAGACTTTTTCGATAGTGGTGTGGAAGCGGAATGTTAAAGAGTGTTAAAGAAAAAAAAAGTAACACACAAAATTTGGATGAAATTTTGACAGAGGAAAATATAAAGAATTCTTTCTTATATTCGCAACAACAGAACTTGTAAATAGGTTTTTCCTTTTATAGTTTATATTTGTACCTTGTCAATTCTTCATCCACGATAATTGTTTGTCCCGATAATCGAAAAATTTGCCATAATTATTGCAACATAATTTAGTGTTGTATGTATAACGGGCAGATTACAATTAACTGCTACCTATATGATGTAGGTACGTTTATATACATATGTATAAGCACGTGGTACTTTTGGTCGAGAGACGAAAAAGTAATAAATGAAGTGAATTTTGAATAATTAAAATTTATTAGAAGCGCTGCTTCAAAATACACTTGAAGACTCTTTTATAGTGTTCGATATATGTCTGCGTAATTTTTTGTACAAAAGTATCCCGTTTCTTAGTTTATTTGTACAAATCTCTTAAAATCTTTTCTAAACCGTCGTAACCACGCAATCCAATTTTTGCACCGGCTACGTGACACGCAAAATTAATTGCTCCTTGCAAGACGTTTGCATTTATAAATTCTGTACGACTACATTCTGTACTTTCGATATTTGTGTTTTGTTTAATTTCTCGTTTCTTATCAGTCACGGATGATTCTTCAAGGGTCTCTTTTGTTTTATGACTTTCCTCTAGCTCTCTTTTTTTAACGAACGATGTCTTCACCGTGTTCAAATAATAAAGAGTTGCTGCATTGAAGGTATCGCCAGCCCCAAGTGTATCAATTATTTGATTCGGTGGAAATGATGGGGATTGTACTATCTTTGAATCAGGAGTTCGCCCCATAGCACCCCATTCACTCCAAGCACAAATAATTGTAGCACTAAAAAATATATTAAAACCTTATAATTTGTAAAGAATTTTTTTCTCGAAACACTAACCCAGACTTTGCTTCTTCGCCGATATTTCTTAATGTTTCACTCATATTGTCAAATCCTTTACTGTGTGCAAAACCTCTCGCTATGAATGCAACATCTGCGTATGGCAAAAGATCTACCAACTCTGGTTTAGGTTTCTCCAACTCTACGCTTATGGTGATTGGAATGCGATTTGTTTCTAGCTTACCACTGTCACCACTCTGACACGTATTCAATGAATTATTATAACTTTCTACGTACTGCATCATAGAGATCACTTCACTGATATTTCTACCCTGAGAAAATGTTTTGTTTTTTAAAATTTAATTTTCTACTATTTTCTATAATTAGTATGCTTTATCTTCTCACAAATTCAAACCTCAAAATGTATCCAACTATAATCTTCCAAGTTCAGCTTCTCAAAATCTTTTAGTGTCAATTCTGGAAGATTTGGATTGAAATGAAGGATTGTTCGGGATCCAGTACCAACGCTTAAGATGACAGTAGACATGGGACATCCTACACCATCAATAATAGGACAATGTGAAAAGTCTATCTTGTGTTTTCTCATATCGTCCTCAAGAAAAATGACATGCTGATCAGAACTCAAAGAACCCAAAAACTCGCAAGAGCTTCCAAGGAGAGAAAGAACAGTACAGGTGTTAGATGCATTACCTCCTCTTTGCCACCTCTGTTCTAAGCATCTATAAAAGAAAAAATTTAAATAGAAAACCATCCAAACTGCATGATCAAAATTCTTTATGCATAACACAAACCTTTGTTCCGTGTCCTCCAGTGGAAATTCTGTGCAAACTGTCACAATATCAAGACAATTGACACCGACGCAAAGTATCTTAGGTACATCAGGTTCAGGTGGTGGAGAAGTGCCAACTATTTTCTTATACAAACTCGAAATCATTGCAAATTTAAGTCAAATAAAAACTACTGTCCAATGTCCAAAAAACTTACGAAAAAATTCTGTTTTAATAAAGTCGTTATCTTCAACATTTATTACAATCTACTTTTGCCAGTGCAAAATATTCATTCTGCTTTATCGCAAAGATAAAGCTCCCACACGCCATTGGATAATGAACTGTACTTGACCCATAATGACACGAATAAAATCTTAAAACATTATTAATAAACTCCTTAAGATTCAAAACTGTCATCGCACAATTATTAGAAAAATCAAAATAACCAAAGGTTGCCATTTATCAGGCGCTTACGATTTCCAATAAAATTTCGAAAAATTCCCGCCAGATGGCAGCCTGCCATCCTCATCCCATCTTCTCCGTCCTTCACATCTGAAACATCTCAAGCAAATGGTCCACACCAGTCCACACCAGTGCATTCCATCCTCCCATCACCTCCCATTGCCTCCCATTCCACAGCACATGGTATCTAGTTAAGCCGCCATGTTACCCCATGCTACGGACCCCATGAATTTTTATCGGCATAGACGTAGTTACGGTTATACGGGATTTTACGTGAGTTCACAAGTCGAACGGCGAACGCTCACGCGCGAGCAATCAAAGTCCTGTTAAACGTAGCTTATCACGTAAAACAGTACTATTCTCGCATTAAATTTACGCTACATTCTTTTGTCTCAGCTTGACCGTTAACCAATCGGGTAATCAATAAATTGATATTCTTTAATCGCCCTGCTCCATGGGACCGCACTGTTCTCCTCTTGACTGCTCGCGAGATCTCATCCCAGTAGGTGCAAATTTTTTTATCGGGTTATCTCGGCGTTGCTCGGTATTTACCGGTGTCTCGGTATTTTTACAGGCCGTATAATTTACGGCCCGTCTTACGGCCCACTTCGATACCCTGGATACATCTACCAGTGTGGCTTAATGTTACCTGCGTTACCTGTCTGCCTCTCTCTACGCTCTTATCGTAGCGACGAGTTTATACCCTTTCCTATGTACTTGCGATGCGTGCTGCTACGGACTATAGTTAATCAATATCAAATGTAACAAGTAAGTAGCTGCTGTCTTCTCCAAGTGAGCTTTAGTAGATTTTTCATCGGGTCATCCTCGAGAAAGGATTAGCTTGCAGATTAGCTTGTGAGAGTTTAGATTTGAATGATTCTATAGGGTCATCTTACAATTTTGAAATTCAGGGATTGAGTGACTCATTGTTCCTTTAGAGAGGATGGTGATGAGGAATGTTTTTGTTGGGATTTTATTAGTTTGTTTATTTTTTATTTTTTTCCAGACGTGAGTGAAATGGGGAGTGCTTGGTGGCAATGCACTGCATGCCTCAGAACGCAGGAGGAAGATGTCTGCGAGTTGCAACTCAATCACTGCAATCTTTATGACGTACCACCTGATGTGTTCATTTATGAAAGAACACTGGAGAAATTGTATCTCGATGCCAACAGGGTAAGTTCGTTGTTGTCAGGATGAAGAGAGTTTTTGTCTGTACAGCTAATATGTTTTGTTTCGTAGATAAAGGATTTGCCAAGGCCGTTATTCCAGTGTCATGAGCTACGTGTGCTATCCTTAAGTGATAATGAAGTCAGCACGCTACCACCTGCCATTGCTTCGCTGATTAACTTGGAATATTTAGATCTCAGTAAAAATAGTCAGTATGCTGCTTATCTGTGGTACGATTGTTTTTTAAACAAGTATATTATTAACTATTTCATATTTTTAGGTATAAAGGAGTTACCAGATAGCATAAAGGAATGCAAGAACCTTCGCTCTATAGATATCAGTGTTAATCCATTTGAACGTTTTCCTGATGCCATTACGCACATAGTCGGATTGAGAGAGTTATACATAAACGATGCTTATATCGAGTACTTGCCAGCTAATTTTGGAAGACTGTCAGCGCTAAGGACTCTGGAGCTTCGAGAGAACAACATGATGACCTTACCAAAAAGTATGAGCAGGTTGGTAAACCTTCAGAGATTGGACATAGGCAATAACGACTTCACCGAATTGGTAAGTAAAGAATATTCCAAACGATTCATAAATAATATTTAAGGTCTCGCGATAACCCGACATTATTTTTGCAGCCTGAAGTAGTCGGTGACCTGACTAATCTGACGGAACTTTGGATCGATGGCAATGAGATCCGCAGAATACCAGTGAATATAGAACAGCTAGTTAGACTTAATCATTTCGACTGCACGATGAATGCGGTCCAAGTGATCCCATCGGAAATTCAAGGATGGCGTGACATATCTATAATGAATTTTTCGACCAATGAAATCTGTCAACTTCCGGATAGTCTCTGCTACTTACGCACAGTAGTAACGCTCAAGATCGATGACAATCAATTGAACACACTGCCCGACGACATTGGCCAAATGTCGAGCTTGGAGGAGCTTATAGTTACTAAGAATTTCCTAGAGTATTTGCCATCGTCGTTAGGTCTCCTCCGTAAGCTGCACTGCTTGAACGCCGACAATAATTACCTGCGATGCCTTCCACCGGAAATCGGAAGCTGCACCGCCCTGTCTCTTCTCTCGTTGCGCTCTAATAATCTCACAAGCATCCCACCTGAATTGGGTCATCTTGGATCCTTACGAGTTCTCAATCTCGTTAACAATTGCATCAAGTTCTTGCCTGTCTCTATGCTTAATTTGACAAACCTGAAGGCGCTGTGGCTGAGCGACAACCAAAGTCAACCGTTGGTACCCTTGCAGCAGGACTTCAATTCCGAGGAAGATATTATGGTCCTGAGTTGTTTCATGCTACCTCAAAAACCACGACAAGATCTTGAACGTAAGTTTATAAGTCTATAGAGTTTCTTAAAGATTCAATTAATATATTAATAACGTCACTAGGGCGTATTCAAATACTTTATGCCGGTCAATGTTTTTCTTTCACCTAGTTGACAATGACCAGGAGGATTTCGAATGAAATGGTAACGTACGTGGCAGAATATATGAAGATGATGTTATGTAGATAGCGATGGATGGGAAATTCATGAGATCATTCTTCGAACACTATTGGTTAATCGAAGAATTTTCTGTTTTCTGTAGAAATGGACCAACCGGTGGGCCCAATTTCAGGCTCTGTTGTTGGGACTGGAAGAAGAATATGTTTCGCTGCTGAGGTAGAGTCTGAACTACCTAGGCAGCTTCATCGTGCACCTACACCTTATCCTAAGGAACTAAGAAATCTTGCCAGGCATGCTCGAAATCTTCATCATCAGACTCATCAGGCTCACGATCAGAGAGTGAGTATTTTTCTTTGCATACGTGATGGTACCTAATCGTGGCTTAGGCTTGTATATAATATTTATTTATTTCTGTCATCAGCAGAGCTACCTGGAACGCGAAACGACGATAAAGGAAGCCGTAGTTGCCAAAGCAACGGCTGTTCTTGGTGTTCCGTCGACAGGACCAGGAACCTTGCCGCAACATAATCAAAGCAATAAGGTAAAGGGAACCTCGTCGTATGTCCTTGAAAATGAACATTTAAATCTAACCGGGTTACAGAATTCTCCATATGGAGGTGTAACGCCTGCTGATCATCACGGTACCAAGTACTACAATAATAACGGTTCATTCGATCCGGACGTGGAGGCGGTAAACTCGGACGACTCCTTCGACGAAGCGAACAAGACAGTGATAGCGAAGGAGAAGAGTCCTGATATCAGGGAAGCCAAGTGTATCAGGAATCCGAGCTCGGATTATCTGGTGAAGCAGCCCACCGTGGCGGACTACGTAAATTCCACGTGGAAGCCGGATGAGTATTCTAAGACCAATATGGCGAAGATCGTGGAGTCCGAGAAACTCGTTGAGCCCTACAAAGGACAAAAGGTCATCGCCGAGATTAAAGTTTCCGATGGACCAACCGTACCGCCCGTTCCGCCACCGTATCACATAGCCGCCGCGTTCTCGAAGAAGGCTGCACTCTTCCAGCAACTCAATCACTGTCAAGGATCACCACCATCCGTCACGGACAATGGAGTAAAACTATCTCAGGACGTGACAGATTCATCCCAGTCACCTCCTGCTGAGAAACTCCTTCTGGATTCATCAAATCCCGAGGGCGATCGTTCCTTCAAACCAAGCAGGATTCCAATTCCACGTGGAAAACACTTGGACGGTTCGATTTCTGATAACGAGTCGCAAGAGAGGTGCGTCAATTCATTGGAGGACTTCGAAAGGTTGAAGATTTTAAGTACTACGAGCATCCCTACGTCTCCCGTCACCGGCAAGAAATACAGGAGTCCGCTGTCCCTGCAGCCGAGGCTCTCCGATCGTAGTAAGAGAATACTCAACAGTTCAAACGGTTCCAACGGTTCGAGTTCCTCCAACCTGGACACGCTTCACGATCCGAAGGACGCATTCACCGGGAAAGAGAATTGTGAGAGTTCCTCAAATAGAACTTCACGTGCCAACGGTTCACCAGTAGGGATCAAAGTTCAAAGTGGAAGCAATTCCGGGAGGAGTACGCCGGTCTCTATCCAGAGTAAAGGACTGTCCGCTCCAAATGTCTCTCGGAACGTAAAGTCAAAAATACCCACCTGGAGTGAGTCATCGAGTCCAGAGAGTAAACCCAGGATCAAGTGGATGTTTGGACCGCACAAGAATGCGAACGTAGTGAGTATTGAAAACAAAAGGGATTCTAAAGAAAAAAGAACGAGGCAGACAAGAAAAAAAAAAGACACAAGGACTTATGGATCAGGAATGATTCCACTAACAGTTCCTCCTTGCTTTTTTCAGTTGCCGGTTTGCGTTAGGAAAAATCCAGGACTGGGTTTCAGTATCGCCGGCGGCGTGGCAGGAGCCGAAACGGTAAAAGAGTCATTGTACTAGGAGAACAAAAGTCCCATTGAATACCAGTCCCCCGTAGGAGTCCTACTTCCATTTAGCTGTTTCGCGAAGCGCTCGTTATCATGATTTTAGGGTATCATTGTCACTAAGGTGAATCCAGATGGTCCGGCCCAGGGTACCCTACGACCTGGAGACAAGATCCTCGAGGTTGACGGTATCGATTTTACCAAGGCGGATCACGACAACGCAGTAGCTGTACTGAGATCAACCGGGCCGGTGGTATCGATGATGATCAGCAGGCACCAATGACATCGTCGCGATACTCGCACGTCAAAGAGCAGCGTATCCTAGACTGAGTAGCGTACTATATCGACGTATTTTTTATTCCATTCGAGTATTTGAAGGTGTGTGCGGAACTGCACGCGGTTGTGCCTGAAAGAGCTTGTGGGACAGGTCGTCTTCCGGTCCCGACAGGCATCCGGAACCAGTGATCTTATTTATTTCTCTCTCTCCTTTTTAATTTCAACCAGAACCCAATCGTTTACCAAAAGGAACGAGGGCACGGGGATCCACGTGGGTTTCGCATTATTTTTCAAAATTCGAAATTTCTTTCGAAGACATACTTCACTCTCCTTTAATCGCGGTAGCTGACAATGTGCCAGAAACAAAAACACTATTTATTAATCGTATATATACATAAATATATATATTATTATTATATATATATATATATAAAGTTTATATGACGTAGTTATATGCTGTCGCGTAGCAAAAGAAAGAGAAAGAACGACGAGAAAGATATTCTTCTATGTGCCGTACCTTTTTATCAATCGACGTTAATAACGACGTCGATGCGTCGTGATTTGCAATCACCTGACAAGTTGCGTCTTTCGAGAATAATCTGTCGGACAATTGTCACTGATTAACGTAACGCAATTCTTCTCTTCTTTGCATTTGAAGGAAAATATTTTCTTTCTTCTTCTTTTTTTTTTTATATCTTTATTTCGTTTGCTCAAATACTCTAACGTTAGTTGTAAGCCTCGAAACGTTACTTCTCGTTCAGCCGCGTTCCCCTACCCACGCCATTTTTCCTCAAACGTTTAGCTTTAATATTTATTTAAATAGTAGCCATTACGAAGTGTGCGCACAGAAGTACGTTTCACGAAGCACAAAGGCATTGATGTCTGAAAACCGATACGCTTCCTATTTGCATTTATGTAATTCTCAGCTTGACACGAGAATCCTGGATACTCTTTTACCTTCTGTTCTTCTTCCTTCTCCACTTATTCTTTCGTTATTCTATTCTCGGGCGATCAATGATTTCCAGTCGAATTCTCTTCCTCCTCCGAGGTCTCCGATGATCTTTAGCAATTAATTCTCCTTGCGAGGCTCGCGAGGCGGCTAACAAAATGGAAACAGGGAACAGGAGCGAAAACTTCAAAAACACTTATCATCCTCGTACCGCGCGTCTTTTGCATCGGTCTTTTATATATTTCTTTTTAAGTAATCTTTTAATGGTACTTGGCTCTCATTGTCACTGTGATCGTCATCATTATTCCAGTACCAATCGTCATGACTTCGTCATTGCTACATATTACTGTACCATTTACTATTGCTATTAGGCACTCGCGCACTGTTCTAACCCAAAACAGACTGACTACTTTTTGAAAACTTTGTATTTACATAGGATTACTTGTTGACATAAGTGAGATGAGTGAGAAACCTAAAAGGCATTTAATAAGCAATCAATAAAAAGGTTGTAAAGCGATGGCGGACTTCTTGGGACTCTCTTTTCTTTTTTTTTGTTTTCTTTGTTCTTGTTGTCAACTCGAGCGATACCTTTGACTCCGAGGAAAATAAAAGTGTTTTAGAACTGTGTAAGACCTGTGTATATTTCTGTAATGACACTCGGCAATTGTAGGACGACCTTATAGCTAGCGAAAAAAAAAAGAAAATGCTATTAAAAATTGCAAACATCGTTCGCACGACGTACAAAAATTAAACTCCCAGAGTCATGTGGAAGGGATTTTCCACGTAGTATTTCCAAATATTGGAAAACTTCGCCATAGTCACGCCGTCGACAACCCTGTGATCAGCTGCCCAGCTGACGGAGACGACGTCTGCCGCTACGACGTTCCCATTGGCGTCGAACCTGGGCAACTTTTGAATCCTGCCAATTGCCCCTATGACAACTTGCGGAGCCAAGATCACTGGCTTCGTGTAAGTTCCTCCTACCTGAATTTGCCTAGTTTAGAATCAAGTCTGAAATTCATGCTTTTATAATTCAATGTGCTTCAGACGTCCTTACCACTCCAATGTTTGACAACGAAAAGGTACCACCCGTTAGATCGTCCAGCGGAAGTGACGCTTTACTGCCAAGTTCCTGGAGCCTGTTTAGCTCCTTTGCCACCGAGACTATACTCTTATCCTGAACATTCTTTATGTTCGGTACCACCAGACCATCAGGAGTGTCCATGGCCAGGGCTATGTTGTGCTGCTCGATCATCTTTATAGATTCCGATTCCTCGTCCAGCCAGGCGTTCAATTCTGGAATCTTCTCCAGCGCCCTGGACACGGCCTTTATGAAGAAGGGCATGTAGGTCAAGGTCACTCCTTGATTCTTCAAAAGGCTCTTCACGTCATCACGATGACGCACCAGACTACTGATGTTGCATTCGTCACTGTAGACAAAGTGCGGTATACTCTGCAATGATAACCCATTAGTTCTACCTTATCGTCAGGAGTTATTCGTCAGGGAATCGATGTGCGACGCTACCAGAGATTTCGTCATCGTTTTCCACATGTGTTTTGTGTATCGTTTCACCGGCACCGCTTTGCTGCTTCCGTCAGTGACCTTAAGACCTGCACTCGTACCGGTATTATCATTCCTCTGAATATGACTGACGATATCCTCCTTGAGGACTCTACCGTTTTTACCAGTCGCCGGAACATCCTTTAATTTTATTTTATTCTCTACAGCTATCCTCCTCACTGCAGGAGTAGCCAGGACCTTCCCAAGGAGTTCCTCCCTCGAATCCGCACTCTCGGCAAGAACGGAAACCTGCTGCGACCGATCCGCTTTCCGACTTGCATCTTCTTCCTTGGGTACAACCTGACCAGCATTCTCCTCGACCTCTATATCGATCAAAGGATCTCCAACGAGTGCCGAGTCATTCACGTTGTAGTGCAAAGTCTTGACGACGCCGTCATAGCGACTTGTGATGGTAACGGAAGCTTTATCACTTTGAACTTCGCAAACCTCGTCAAACTGAGTCACCCTGTCTCCAGGTTTGACAAACCTGCAATCGATAATGTATCCGTAGCATCTGTTCTCGTGTAAATAATCTATACCGAACGACACGATTTCCCAGCTACACTTACCATTCCTTAACGGTCACTTCCCGGATCCCCTCGCCGATATCGGACAACCTGAAAGGCACAACGCTGGCGCACTGGATACAATTAATGGAAATAGATCTGACGTTCTTAAGGAGAATCGTCGTACACGGACGTAGAATGAAAGCCATATTGCACTTGGACAAAAGAAACTTATATAATAAAGTATAAAAACGTTACACGCGTTTCAGGCCTAAAATCAATGAACTCCGACGCGAAGAACTCGCGGTAGCGTGCAGCCCGCTGTAAATGCCCGCAGGAAGTGTGAGGCCCGTTAATGTATTTATTCATGAGAAACCATCTTATTGCATGTACTTTAGCGCGTTGCGTAATCGAGCGTCAAAACAACAGCGTTGATAAGAGACTTACTGCCAAGCCAAAAGTCGTCACCGATAATAAAGTCGGGCCTGTAAGCGTTAAATGGACTCTCGGGCAGGAATCCTTCGGAGAAGAGAAGAAAATTTAATGGAGACGCGTAAGATGGAATCTTCGTGCTTTTTTGCTGTCGAAGAGATCATCGGTGGATGCTGATTTCAATGATTTATTTTATATTTTCTCTTTTTATTATCAACAACAGCTTTATTTCACACGTTTTTTTTTATTCTTAAACTTCCAGCCAGGCGGCGCTCTCGACCAATTGATATCTCAAGTGCGCAACGTATTTTTGTCAATTCTTATTATTCGACTACAGTTATTTATAAATCGAAGGCGAACTCTGATATTTCACATGGAGACTGCAACCTCACGAATTCTAGAATTCGTGCTCGTCCTGTACATACTTTTTTTTTTTCCAGATTCGACACTTACAGCAACAATAACAACAATGGCGAACGGCATCGAAAACTGTCAACGAACGACGATCGATGATTGGTCATTCTTTTGATTTTCGTGACGCTCTGTAACACTCTATTAAACACTGTTTGCGTATAATTAACGAACTCGTGTCTCGTGCTACTTTCTATATCGTGATATCATAGCTTTTTTTTGTATATATTAATTATACCCCTTACACTCCATAGTACATAAGAACACACTGTCACTATTAATCAACTCAATTAATTGTGTAATTAAATCTGAGATCATTCTAATTCACTGTCAAGGTCCTTGACAATTTATTATCTGTTTTTCGTCCTCCTTCACTTTATCTGCACCAAGCACACGGGTGTACTCGGCGAGTCCTAAAGTTCCGCTACCTGTTCAGTTGCGATCTTAGTCGATGGGTTTGGACTTCCGGTTATCTCACTGATGCCAACCGTCGTCTGAACGGCCGCATTAATGGCACTTTGCAACGGTACGCATTCACTGGTCATATCGCATCCGGTATCTGAAATATAGCAGACAATAATTCATACGGACATTAGAGTCGCGCGTGTCAGCTGGATTAAGGGGAACTGGAGGGCGGTGGTGGGAAGAGGAGGAGAAACGGGGAAAGACGGACAGCTGATAAAGCGGGAATAAAAGGTCTACGTAATTTTAGCGGAAAGCTTGAATTAATGATCGACGCCTGGAATACTATCGATCAATTTGGAAAATGTAGGTCGCACCGACGGTTGCAGTAAATTCTGTGTACGTGAATTAAACAAAGGAAAGATGGATGGGTGAAACAATATTTGACAGGTGAATGGAGCCATTTTTTCCCCTCTTGCCGCGTTCAATTCAAACAGGCGAATTCCTGCCGCCAGGAATGAACAACCTGTTGCGAGAGGGGACGAAATTTGGCGTCAATTCAATTCTCTAATTTTGATTGGCTTTGTTCCAGCGATCAAATTAATTTACTAGGCTTACACTTCGTGAGCGAGGACGCTCCGGCACTGCTGCCCTGCTTCTTGAAAGTGCTTCCACCCATGGTGACCTTTCCTCGTATGTTCTTGTCCGGCTGGAAGACGATTATGTAGACTTTGGGCGAGTAGAGACAGACCAGGGTGACCGATGCGCTCAGGCTAATAGCCACGCACAGCGTAGTGATCTGAGTCTCGTGGGAGTTTCCTGTGCCAAAGTAAATAGGTACAAACGCCAGCCATATTATACAAGTGGTGTACATGGTGAAGCCGATGAACTTGCTCTCGTTGAAGTTCTCGGGGATCTTCCTGGTCTTCACGGCGTAAATCGTCGAGACAAGGATGAGGGTTGCATTGTAAAGCTGCGAGAAGAGGAAGCTCATATCCTGGATATTACACTTGAGGATGACCTGCTTGCGATCAGGATGCGAGAACCTGGTGCCAGGCGGTTCGACGATCATCCACACCAGGGTGAGGACGACCTGGAAGGCTATCAAGGCGGCCGCTATGCAGACTTGGGAAGTCGGACTGATGTAACGCGGCCTCCTGGCGGATCGTGATGCTGAATCGAAGATCCTCGCTATCCTATTTGTCTTGGTCAGAACGGCTCCGTAAACGGCACTGAAGCTCACGCCTACCCCAAATCTCTGGAGGATGCACGTCACCGTAGTTGGCTTTGCCAGCAGGATGAATGTGTTTAGGTAACAGACAAGCACTCCAGCCAATAGGATTATCGTTAGCTCCCTGCCGGAAGCTCTCACTACCGGGGTGTCTCTATACTTGAAGAGCAGTCCTCCTACAGCCAGGGTAGCGACTATACCCAGACAGGATATGATGGCTGGTGCTATCACAAATGCACTGCTCCATCTCATATGCTTAACCGGTAACGCGTAGCAGCCCTTCTTATCAGCGTGCGGCCAGAATCCTGGATCGCAGCCCTTGCATGTCTTCTCGTCGTGCACATATTCGTATTCCTCGCACTGATCGCATACCCAGCAACAGGTGTCACCCTGTTGCTTCTTTATCATACCTGGTGCACAGGGTAAAGAGCACGCTGAGATCGGTATACTCTCTGTACCTTTGCTCCATACCAGTTCCTCCGTACGGATGTTCAGGGAGTTGTACCATTTTCCTACAACCTGTATAACACGATTATATTTTGTTGGTAGTTGTTATTGATTAGTTGGTTGTTGATATCAATCGTATTATGATTGATATCACTGTTCCTTTCTTCTTTTTTTTTTCATTTTTTTAAACTAATTTATATACTTACTCTGTAGTGATATCCATTGGTGCCGTTCTGACCTGACTTCCGGAAGTTCAGGATCTCATATCGTGCTAGGCCATCACCGTGTTCGTCGAACTTCACTTCACTTCCGGCGGCATCTGTAAAATTGTTTCGTTCGAGTCGTAATCTACAGGGGATTCGTGACGATGCTCGCTGATGGTATTTGTCAATTCTTAATTCTTATCGCTATCGCGAGACGTTATCTTTTCCAAAGGCTTTATCAAAATTTTATACATCACGGATGCCTTTAACTGATTCTACTTCTTTATTGTGTAATTTTTACTCTCTCTGAAGGTCCAACGAGTTTCCCAAGACAGCAGTCTGTTTAGGTTTTTAATTCGAACAGCAACTCGGAAACGTAACCATGAGGCTCAAGAAATATGTTATTCAGCGATCTTATTCCTGCGATAGTGGTAAGTAAAATTTAACTAATTCGTGTCCCGGCCTCGGTACTCGGAGAATCGGAGAAAGAAAATTTTTGCAACGAATCAACGTGCCAGCCGCAAATAGCTTAGCTACGGCTGAATAATTCACGAATCGTCAGATAATTTTCACGAAATGGACGCGATCCTCTGGATCCCAGTGAAGAGTACAAAATTAATTTTGGATTCTGACCCGGATTGGGACGCGACCTCGTCTCGAGGCTTAAACGCCTGGAGGGTAGCAATTTGATGAAACAAAAAAAAAACTAGAGATGCCGATTCTCTTCTTCTTTTTCTTTCTCCCAATACATAATTTAATTTCCGTCAGGGTAGATCCTGGTAAATTATTCATCCATCTTCAAGACGCCCTGAGGTCTCGCCCTGGTACCTATATTGATCTTTTTGTTTTCTTAAATGAGATAGAAGAACAAAGCACCCGACTTCTGACGCTTACCCACGAAGGAGACGTTGAGTAAGTAGTTCTTGAAGAAGGCCCCCTTGTCGTAGTTGATCATCGACGAGCAGAGTCCCTCGGACCGACCGCACGTATCTTGTTGAAGATTGTGAAGAGCAAGAGCAAAGGCATAAACAGCATCGACGACAAACTGCACCTTGGATTCTTGCTCGTATCCCCTGGAGGACGTCAGACGTAGACTTGGCGAACATATATTGAGCGTGCGATTGGTCACCAGTGGGACGTCGCTCCTCAGGATGCAGGAAAACGCATCCTCCCAGTACTCACTGAACCAAGGGTTGCGTCGATTGTTCCTAGGAGTGAGAGACGCCATGTATTCATCGAATCCTGGAATATTCTTAGACTCGAGCTCGACAGTGATGGCACCCTCGGCCTCCTCTTCGAGGCCCTCGACTAACTTATTTTGTCTGCCCCAGCCGTCGCTGGCTATCCACTGGAAGGTCTGGCTCAAGTTTGACCTACGTGCTGCTTCGAGGATCCTCCTGGCATCCTCTGCTCTGGTGAAGAGAACGACCGCTCGGGCATTTGGTTTTTTACTGAGCTTCTGTATGATACCGTCGAAGACCTTGTCGTCGGCGGCGCTGGGCACCTTCTCCGCGGCAGCTATGCAGACTTGTCTCTCGGTGGCTTCTCTGGTGAACACCTCGATGCCGTACTCCCCGTAGGAGCCCTCCGAGTACACCGTGGAGACGTAAGACCAGTTGACGCTCTTGACGACGTCGACCAGGGCGATAGATTGGAATGTATCCGGCGGCACAGTCCTGGCGAAATAGTCGAACCTCGTTTTCTCGCTGAGAGCCTTCGCCGTGGATGCCGGCGATATCTGGGGTATGTGAAACAGTCGCAGAAGGTTCGCTACCTGGAGGGACACGGAACTATAGGAACCTCCAATCACGCCGAAGAGAGGACCCGCACTAGCTGATTTCTTGACCCGAGGACTGGACCGGTCTGCGCACTCCAGCACGCTGATGTCCAGATTCGACAAGGACGCTCGCACGAAATGCAGACTCTGGTTCAAGGCATACGTATCCCTGCTGCAGGTGTCCAGGATGTGCACGCCCAGGACGATACCCGGAAGGATCCTAGTTTCCTTATTGATCTGATCCACGGCGAAGAGCATCGCTTCCAGTCGCTGTACTCCTCTGTTGTAAATCTTACGTCCACACGACGAGTCACCCTTCTCGTGGACAGGAAAGAGACCTCCCAGGACTATGTCACCAGGTATCAGGACAGACTCGCGCTCCTGGGGTCTTCTCGACTGGACCAAATTGATGGTGTTCAGTGAGAGGAAGAGGAGGGGAAGGAGGATCACCTTTGAGAGAAAGCAAACCCATAGGAAGTCTTTCATCTTAGCGAAGACTCTCGTAAAGGAGTTACGGTCCTCGTTGATCAAATTTCGTATTGCTATTCAATTATCTTTTCGATTTCCGAGGAATTCACGTGCCCTCGTTCCAGCTGCTAATTGCACCAGAGGTCAAATGCCAATACTAGCCAATAATTCACTCTCCCCTCCTCTATTTATTTATTACTATTGCCTCGTCCGGTTTCTTATTTACATCATATTCCGTCCGTCCGTAATCAATACAGACCCACTTCCACTCTCGCGCGTTTCTCTCGCCAGAAAATGAATCTCTCCTCTTGTCTCCTCGCTGTCACCAAGTCTCGTGCAGTCGTCTCTTCGAATATCATACTTCGATACTCTGCCTCTTGATACATGGCAAGCTCTCGGATTACGTGATGGCTCGTCCGAGAGGTCTAAGGTCTTTTCCTCTAGGGATACCCTGTCTCGAGGAACGCACGTGTGTCCAGTAGTCAGCATTGTGATAATTCAAAATTCCCGCCACTAGTCCAGGTTCTGCATAAGGGATAACGGAGTATCGTCAGAGAGGATTAATAGACAAGGTATTCGTATCTATATAAATCGGTGTCCGAAAGTCAGATGGAGGTTAGCGCTAAGGTTCGCGAGGTCGCTTTCCATGGATCGGCTAATCTTTTGAGAGTAATACGTGTCGCGTAGAGTGCGAGCGAGAGCTAGGAGCGTTATCGATTTGAAACGCGGCCGAGGTCGGAGGCCGAGAACGTATTATTTCTCTGGGAGACGTCCCGGAGAACGAAACTGATGGACGACGGGACGTTTCAGCCGAAGTCCCTTGGAGGCTGGGCTTTGTCCTTAATAATATTCTCAAGTTTCCGAGTCTAGATTACTCTCTGAGAATTGAGACAGCTTGCTCTCCTTGAAGGTACATACTTTGGAGATTCTTTTTTTTTGCCCCTCTTTTGATCGTCGTTCTAAATTCTTTTTTAAAAGACGTTCTCTCCCAGTTTACATCAGACAGAGTATTTATGCATGTTTCTCTACTTCGCATCTCATCAAGGTACGGTACAGTTTCCTTTTGATACTCTGACTTTACGATCTTCGTGATATCAATAATTGAGCATCTCGCCAGGAACCGTCCGACGCTCCTGATCCTTTTCCTCGAAGCAACGAGACGCGACACTCGTGCAAATGGATTGTAAATTGGCCTCCGCTCACCCGCTGGGAATTTCCGTGAGCCAGAATCGTGTCGAGTTACTTTGACTGTTTTACGCTGTGTATAAAGAGCAACGGCTCACTTCGAAGGCGCCGAGACGCCTTTAGCTTCCGAATTAATTCGTATAAAGATATATTTTCAGTTTTGGTCTGTGACTCTTGTGAAAAAAATTCTCAGCCGGAAGTCCGTTTGTTTGCGAAGGAAAATCGATATGGGCTTCTCCTTCATTCCTTTCTTCCTTGTTGCAAGCACTTAGCTCTTTCGCCAACAGGGGAATCCCCTTTTGCATCAACGTCTCCTCCTTACAACGACGTTACCTCCCGTGACGAGATTTACAATTCTATCAAGCTGCTCGGCGCCGCGACGCTGATCTCTCGCAACCGCTCGGTTTCAGTATCCGAAAAAATTCTGACACATTTTTATACATCCGACGGCGGGGACTACGTATAACAAAAACAAATCAATAGACCAGCTCTGCACGTCGAGCGGCACCCTCGTGCTCGAAATTTACCACCCACCCACCCAATCCAATCCTCTTCGCGCTTTTGACTCTTTTTTTTTATCAGAAAATCCAAGACTATTTTTCACTGGCATCGTTAACGCTGACATCCAGCCTCATTCTTTCGGTGGTGACTTCCTGTCAGTCAAATCGACAGAGTAAGAAGTCAACGTCAAATTTTCACTTCCTGGCAATCCCGTCCTCGTACTCACTTTTAAAGCTCCATCGCACACTCGTTCGATTAACATAATTGTCAATCAACAATCTAACTAGTGCTACATCTCCGCACACTTAATCTTCTATTCAGACTCTTCACTCACGTCATTCTCAATGATCACGAGTACTCTTCAATCCTCTTCCCACTTTAGTATCTCGTGAACTCACAGCAGCTCTTTATTCATTTAATGACTTTTGTATCATTTAGATTATCCATCGTCATCCTCCGTGCCACCTTATTTACTCAACAGTCATCAACTTCACGTAATTTCGAAGCACCCTCAAGTATTTACCATTGTTATCATCGCGACAGAGCCTAGTTTAGAAATATTTATTCCAGTGCATCAAGATCCAAAAAAAAAATGTAAAAGAACAAATGTTCTCGCACGACCTCAGTCCTTAAAAACTTCACGATCAAATATACATAATTCCTGTTTCCCGCTCATTCTCAATCTCCGATCTTGCGACAGCGCCTTTCCAAGGCCTTAAGTATGTTTTGGCAACACGTTCAGGAGAACGTGCCGATGTCGTTGCCGCCACAGCGCAACTGGCCGGCCGGCCGGTCGGCGACGACGACGACGACGACGACGATCACGGAGAACCAACCACCCTCCCTTCTACTTGATCCTCTCGCTCATTCTCGTTTCGCAAGCTCCCCTTAACTCGGGAGGGAGAGGGCCGCCACCCTCACCCACCGCATCGTTCCAGCCGAGCAATGGGTTAAATGCCGTGCGCGGAGGGAAGCTTCGCTTCCGCTACACCCTTCATTGCCTTCCCGCCGCCGTCATCACCGGCAGTTGCCAAGACAAGTAATGCTACAGTAACCTAGGCCATCCACTGGCATCACCGACTCCTTATTTCCAGAAGTCCTAGACCTACGGATCCTCTTTGCAGCTTGTAGCGACCCTGGTGCTTTTCCCTCTTATCTTATCTTCCTTCTTCGGTACGTGATTTTATTGTAGGATCGACTTTATTTCCCATGAGTTTAACGGATAATCGAGCTCTTCGGAAAGATTTCTTTGTACCTTTCTTTGTTCTTTTGACGGGGTTCGACTGGGTTTTGTGTAACGGCTAATTCTTTGGATGATTCCAGATGAATTTCTTGCACGTGTCCCAAGGTCTCCCAGGACGACTTTTTGTTCCTGGAAATGAGAGTCAATCTTCTTTATCTTATAAACGTTCTTGGGGTTTTTGTAGCTTTTTTTTTCCACTTGTTTTATTATTCTAGTCATCTTCCAAGATTTCAAGGCTACGAGCATTAACTCTATTTCGATGTTCTGGGGGCCAACGAAGCTGAGATCATTAGAGCCTAACGACTATCGATTATCGCGATGTGCCTATCAGTTATCAGACTGGATCCATACGCCCTACGTGAGTCACGGTGATGTTACTGGAAATGTGGGTTCGGCTTATTATACGAATTAACCTGGATAAACGTATCATTGCTATATTTTAAAAGCATACCTTCTTTTCACCTCTTTAACGAAATTCCTCTTTCTGGCTGTCCGAAACGATTATCACGCTATATTTGAGTTTGCATTCCTTTTTTTTCTTTACCACCCTCGCCTGGCCAGTCAGTCAATAATACATTCTGTCGCTTTAATTCATAGCTCCTGGGACGTCGTGTCTTCTAATCGGGTGCATTTACGTCGTCACGCACGTGTTGGAAATTGAATTGTAACCCAGATTACGAAAACGTCGATACCTTAGAAGGTCCTGGTGGATATACGCGTCCCTCGGCTTTCTAGAAGCGAGGAGAATTATCCTTGCATGATATTATTTCTTGTCTGTGTGAATTTTCAACGGCCTCAAAAAGCCTGTAGAAATTAGAACACCTTGCCTGAGGGTAACTTGAAATAGTTATGACAGTAGAGTGTTGAAGGATCTTTCCTTTTACTCGGTCTATTGACATTACCTTTTACGTATCTTCCTGTGTTACGTACACTTGTCTCTTACCTTTGAGAAACTGTAAATTCTTACAGACAAAATATAAAAGTCTTCGACTCTTCGTACAATTCAAGAAGCTTCAGGGTGAGACACGAATTTTACTTCATTCTTATACTTAACGTTGAGAAACAATTTTTCATATTATTTTATTCGTTCGTGTCCTATTATTATGACGGCTTACTTGTACCCTGAGAATCAGTTTTTTTTGCATAACTGGTTGCTGCTTAATTAAACGAGAGATTGTCCTGGGATCCTGGAGAGTTTTGAAAGAGCGGCTAACAATGCGCCATTTTATCGGTCGTTTAATTAGGACGACAATGGGAAAGCATTGTCGGAAAATTTCATTGTTTGTTCTAGTATACTTTCAGGTCACGTCCCGTTGGTAAGACTGAATAAATCAGGAAAAAAAACCCTTTAAATTTTTTAACAGTCTTCGCTATGTGTATGTTCTAACATTTTTAATTACTTTTTATGTCCATTACCACCCGACTGCTAAAATTATCATGTGCATATAAAATGTAAATTTTCGCTGAACGATTCTAATTTATTCATTTCTAAGATATATTGAGCTGTTTCAAAATTAATGCTAACAGTACTTGAAAAAACCGGTAAACGAAAGCAGCATTATATCGATCGGCGAGTCGCGATCCAAAATTACATATCCCTGGGATAGCATTGTACAAAATGATATACATGTATAAAGCAGCTACTGACCATACTGACCTCGTCTACTTTTATCTATCTCTATTGTATAGTTCAATTACGGAGTGTGCGTGAAACGTGCTTCGTCGGTGAAGAGAAATGGTGCCGTCGTGGTTTCGATTTGACATGAATGTAGTGAACTGGAAGTTAGGAATGCGTTAGATTTCCTTGGTGTTTTCGATTCTTCCTTTTACGGGAGACGGACTCGACGTCTCTGAAAAAATGTAGTTCATCGTGAGTCACTGAGATATTGGCTGCCAGCACAATTGACAACTTAACGAAATTCATCTCGGGTATGAACGGACAGGTGCAACCTTCACGTGAGAGGTTAGGTGAGTGAAAGTTCACCAAATCTCATAAACTCACTGAACTGTAGAGGCGTTTATATGAAATTATGACCTTCGTCAAAATCTTCCCTTGTGGAGAAAGACTTTTGCGATACATAATTCAGCCGTTAGTCACCGTATGTGTATCGTTATCTTTGGAAACAATATATTTATGTCAACTCTGAAAATACAGCTGTCATTCTGGTGCGTTAATTTTACGCGAGTTGCTATTCTAAGGGGTATGGTAGGAGTTATCATTTAGCAAACATGCTTTCGAAGTGTCATAATGGTATGTTTTCTGTTTAGTAATTTCCTTCTTGTTATCTCGAGCACTTGACATCGATGATCTGTTGTGTATTTCATTGTCTTCCGACAAGATTACTCATGGTTTATGAATTGATTTCTTGGTTTCAGGTGGTTTTAGTAGCAATAGCACTGGCTGGTTCTCCAGTCTCGTTAATTCAGGACATGGCAATAGTATGCAAACTATCACACCGCTCACTGAGGGTGAGTTACCTTTGGATGAGGCTGCCATTGCTACAGAGGCTGATGGAAAGGTCAAAACCAAGCTATTGTCTATGTGGAACAATGTTAAATATGGTATACCGATGCATCGTTGACTCTTTTTCATTATATTTCCTGGTTCTCGCTTCACATTTCTTGTGGTTTACTCCAGGATGGACTGTGAAAATGAAGACTAATTTCTCCAAAGAATATCCTGTCTGGTTATTGGGTTCCTGTTATAAGAAATCCACAGAAGCGTCAGATGGTCTCACCGAAAGCATGAAACTGGATATGAAGACTGGAAGTGAAATTTCGTTGGCCATGGATGCAACAAAATTCGAAGAGGGAATAGAAGGCTTCAAGAGGGATTTCACGTCGAGACTTTGGCTAACTTACAGACGAGAATTTCCTATTCTAAATGGATCCACATATACAACCGATTGTGGCTGGGGATGCATGCTACGTAGTGGACAGATGATGATGGCACAAGCACTGGTCTGCCATTTTCTTGGGCGAGGCACTTATTTTCTTATTTGTTCACTTAGAAATGATTTAACGCAATTTTGGGGTAAAATAGCTCTAAAAAAAACAAACAAACAAAAATGGCACTAACCTTCTTTTCATCCGTTCACAGACTGGAGATGGAAGCCAGATTGTAGGATAGAGACAGATCAGCAGATGATGGAAGATGAAAAGCATCGAATGATTATCAAATGGTTTGGAGATAAACCTGGACCACATTCACCATTATCCATTCACACCTTGGTCTCCCTCGGAGCGGCCTCCGGTAAACGTGCAGGTGATTGGTACGGCCCTGCATCCGTAGCGCATCTTCTAAGACAGGCAGTGAGACAGACATACTCCGACTACGACGAATTTCAGAATCTGGCTGTGTACGTTGCGCAAGACTGTGCCGGTAAGCTATCCGAATGATTATCCAATTGATTAGGAGGACCTTATCAACAAGATCCTGATTATAATTTCGATTTACAGTTTACCTCGATGACGTGAAAGCTGCCTGTGAAAAATCTAATGGCGAGTGGCGGTCTCTAGTTTTACTTGTTCCTTTAAGACTTGGCGCAGATAAACTCAATCCTAGTTACGCACCCTGCTTGACTGCACTGCTCAGTCTAAACGAGTGCATCGGAATCATTGGTGGTCGCCCTCGACACTCTTTGTACTTCATTGGCTATCAGGAAGATAAGCTGATACACCTGGACCCGCATTACTGCCAGGAGACAGTCGACGTTTGGAAGCCAAACTTTTCACTAGCCAGCTTTCATTGTACCTCGCCGCGTAAGATGCTTGTATCCAAAATGGACCCCAGCTGCTGCGTGGGATTTTACTTGCACGATAAAAATGCTTTTGAAGAATTTCTGAAAACTGTTGTACCTGTAAGTCCTTGCGCGACTCAATATTGACCCATAACGTTGGTATTTTTTCCTAATCACAATGAAAATTTTCAATTTACTTTTTCCAGTTCTTAGTGCCGCCTAATCAAAAGGTGGAATATCCCATGTTCCTGTTTTGCGAGGGTAGCGGGGACGATCTGCACCAGGGCGTCGAAGTCAGCGAGGGTTCCTTACCTGCCTCGATCTCCTCGGAAGCACTGGATATCCTAGAAGATAATACTCATTACGAGTGCGAGGAGTTCGAACTCCTCTGAGAGGAGGAATCTAGAAAAAGAGCAAAGTGCTCCTGTACTTAAGGACTGAAGGCTCGGCGTATCACTTTGAGATTTTATGAGAGTCAGGGCTGCCATTGATTACAATTCAGCCCTTATTGTCGCTAGGAAGATTCTTTGAATTTACAGGGAATATAGAGAGAAAGAGAATTGCGTACGTGGCTGCCCGCATACACACACGTGTATGTGGTTGGTGTGCGTCTTGTACATGCGTGTCTGTCTGTTTGTTCGCGCTCACGTATGCGCATCAGTTTACTCGTTTTACTCCTGGATACCGTCTAGCCGTCCGTGCGTCTCGAAATATTAATTATTCTTCGAATGAGTTTGAAAGGTATCGTAAGGCAGGATACAGATTAGTACGTGTACGGCAATAGCACGTCTACGCGACGTATACGTTGCCCAGACATCACGAGTACTTAGGTAATATAATAGTTAAATATTAAGTTATTTATTTATTGGCATCGCTGTTTTATCGTATTCGTACGTTCCCTCGATGTTATAACTTTAGATAATTGCGATAATGCCGCTCCAGGCAACCTCCGTTCGGAAGGTATCTGCGCGTTAAAAATAAAAGAAAGTACAGGCAGATTATTCTTATGAATTTTTATTGCGTACCGTCTAACGATATATGTCAGACCGTCGCACACGTATGTAACACTTTAGCGTCTGCTCTGATCCCCCTTTCAAAGTTTCAAAGAAAGATCTAAATTTCCAATAGTTTCCGAGATGCAGCGTCTCGAAGTTGTGATCTTTGGTATTTTTCAATGCCTACAGAATCAGCTAAAATTATAATTTCACGCAGCTCGAGAATTCGAGCCATAAAATTTAATTGCGCCCTCCCGTAATCTTCCTGTCGTACAAATGGCGGTATGTATATATGTATACATTTTTCGTTCGCTGCACTTTCCTATCCAGAAAGCATGGCCAGCGAGCGCAAATTTACAGAATGACAAAAGAATGTTTTCTTACGAGTGACGGAGGAAAATGAGGCGTTGAAACATTAATGCGTTACATAAAAATTATGTATTATATATATATATATATTGTATATATAAAAAAAGAAAAATGATTGCGCAAGTAAAAATGAGCCGCCATAGATCCATTAGAAAATCGAAGCGCCATAGACAGAAAAAATGTTACAGGAAATCTAAACCGAACGTACGCTGTACGTTGAGCGATTGTTTACACGATTCTATGGGGGGAAAAAATTCAATAGAATCTTCAATTAAAATATAACAAGCGTACACGATCGATAATCAATAGCGTAGCATCGTCGATACGAGTGATAGGAAAGAGATATAAGGAGATGCTAAAACTGTAACAGCATTGAGGAGGAAAAAGTTTCACACGAAATCATTCACATTATCTAAAGTCAAGTTCACTTTCGTTTCTTGCATTTGGTCCTGCCGCGACGTCTCCTTGAAGAATTAGGACGCGCGTCTGTTTTCTTCGATGATCTGGAAGAGAAGGATTAAAATATTATTAATTATCGTTAAAATATTATTAATTATCAATATCACTGTCACCAAGTAGAAGAGCGTGGCTAATTTGAAAAAATTAAATAATACAATATTAAAATCTCGCGTCTTACCTGTGTACCCGATTAACGGAAACGGATGTGTGTTTCTTCAGGGTCAAATGCTGCTGCACCAATTCTGCCAATTTTCCCTGCTGTGCCAGCATAGAGAGAAAAGTGCATATGAACTCGTCATAATTGTGCGTTCTTCTGCAGTCGTCGATCTAAAATACAAACGCAAATGACAGATCGAGAATTAAAATGTCAGGAGAATTATAATGACACACGATTGGACATATGGATTTACTTTGTATTTGTTTCTCTTGTCGTTCTCATCCTTGAGGGAGTTCTCGCAAATGCTGATCTCGTGCTCCAGGTTCTTTAGTAAGGCCAGAAGATCCTTGGGCGCAAATGTATGGGGCTCGAAGAGCTCAGGATACTTGGAGCAGAGCTTGGGATCCATCTTTTCTACTTTTTTCTCTTCCGTAACAGTATCTCCATTGCTAGTCTTGACCCTGGCATGCGGTATCCGAACTTCACCAGATAGGCAAACCTTCTTGTGGAGGTGGCCGCTGTCGGACACCAGCCTTTTCCCATTGATATTGATATTTCCCAGTGAACGGGCTAATAGGAAAAGAAAAAAAAAATTCAATATTGTCTGTATAATATAAAAGTTTAAATAATATCGAGAACCTTACTCACTCAAGCCAGCTTCATTCTTCTCATCGCCGGCTACACGAATCACGACGAACTTCTTGAAGTCCTTCGTCGAGGTTGGACTACTTTGACCGGAGTTCCATCCCCAGGCTAAAATAAATATATTACTGTATGTGTACATCGTTTCAAGTGTTCGAATTTAATTTAGCTAGCCGACTAAAGACTGCCGAACCGTTATTCCAGTCATGTGCTGTAATATGTGTCACAGGTGATACCAGTAACAAGATCTGCACACGAGAATCGACCGCGACAACGGTATCGTTCATGATGAAGGTGTGCGTCTAACTGTATATCCGGAGGTGTCAACGAAGATGTTCTAATTGTCTGAGATATGTAGACAAGAGTACATATAGGAGGCATCGAGAAGCTTGACATACCTTAGTTACCGAAGGGCAACAATATTGAACACAGCTATGAAGAATATATGGACTCTCTACACCCTGTTCCTGAGCCTCGTCATTGCGGAGGCTTCAAAATGTCCAGAAGCAAGAAAGCCACATCCCACTAGCTGTACTATATTTTACAACTGCGTAAATCTACCCAGTGGAGGATTTGTCTGGGCTCCGGCTAAGTGCACCAATGGCCTGGTAAGCTTTCTAAGTAATTCTTAATACAGTTTTACATATACAAATATTTTATTTTCCAATTCAGATATTTCAGCCATATATCAGAATGTGCGTTCTCCCTGGAGATGATTGGAGCTGCGACACTTCAACTACAGATTCACCATTGATTACAAAGGAATTTGCTAGACCGGTACTGATAGATCCTACGCAGTCAAGCTATCTAGAGTATGCGGATGATCTTTCTGGATTCGATAAACCCATAGATTCTTCATATATCATCAGTGATGATTCGGATTCAAGTGACACTCTTCCAATGACACCCTACCCACTGATAGAAGACTCGAGCACAATTTATAGACAGACTGGCGAAGACATTGATCTGGAGAAAGCTATAAGGAACTTGGGTGTACCCATAGCAATTAAGCACAGCGAAGACAATTATCTATACCAGCTTGGTAATGGACAGCAAGCAACACTCTTGCCACCAGCCGATGCCAATAAGGAACAATTGATAAATCACTTAACCTGGCTCAGTCGCCTCATTGACAAATTATTAATATATCAAGGTCTGGGTATTCCTCTGGATAGACAAGAACCATCTACAAATAACAGACCAACTACTAGAAAAACCATAACCACAACAACCGAATCGCCAACTGAGAATACTTTAAAAACAAACCAATACGCACTGAATAGTCAGAATTCTGCATTGATGAATTATCTGGTGCAAAATTATGTTCTAAAGAATAACCTCCAAGGTACGACCACTCCTTTTACTACAGCACGTCCACCACACCTTAAGAGAAAGGTATCGTCTAAGAGGACAACTGCTCGTACTACAACAGCAGAAACGACAATGGCGACTATTAGTAAAAACAACGTTAAGAGGAAGTACGAGGACACTCCAGTGACGGGGGTGAAAAATGACATTGACATCATCATCAATGGGCCCAAAGCTGATAACAATATCATAGCGATAACTGATACTCTAGGCAATAAACAATATACAACCATTGACAGGTACAAGAAAATTGCCAAACAATTAACAACAGAAATTGTGGACGTTGTACCTTGTACAAAAGGTATACGTTTACAAAATACCACTGATTGCACCAAGTATTATAGCTGCGATCCAAAGACTGCGCTTGTTATGGAATTTTCATGTCCCTCTTATACAGCCTTCAACGAGTACACCAGGGTATGCAATACGCAGAGGTACACTGCATGTGTAACTAACGCCAACAGTGACTCTACTCTTACGATATCCGTGACAACAAGTCAACCGAATGTTAAGAGTGCCGCAGGAGAGGACAATGCACCTCAGAAAAATCCATGTCAATCTATTGGAAAGTACGGTGACCCAACTTCGGATTCACATTATTACTTATGCTTCACGGGTATGGGACGTTCTACGGATGTCAAATCTGTCAGGATGACTTGTCCGAATGATTTGATATTCTGCGCGGAGAAAAAAGTCTGTACCACTAAACAGAAGTGTACGTAGTCTAATGATTAACTTGTGAAGGATTGACTGATTACCTTGGGTCGGAGAATTAAAGGCTGATCCTATCTCTGAAGAGGTATCTGTGCTTGAGGAACTGTGGGCTGGAGATGTTTGGATCCTGAGAGGCGTTGCGTAATCCAGTGCGCACATTACGACCTTCTCCATGTTACTGCTGGATGTGTTTAGATGACCCGGAGATTCTTCGGCGTCGGTTACGGTGTCGTTGCAGCAGTCCACGTTTATTGTAGGGACTGAAGACGTGTGCTCGATCTCTGATTTGCCTGATGCACCTTCCTCCTCTCTTTTGTGCTTTTCATGCTTCTTGTCAGTAATTTTGTCGTTCTTTTCTTGTTTTTCAGAATCGGTTGTTAACTTATCGCCATTGCTTTCCTGGTGACTTAACTTGACTAGCTGTTGTAGGGCTTCGAGAACTATCTGTCTGTTGGTTTTCAACATTGTTAACTTGTGAGATATTGCTAGACGCCGATCAGGAACAACGGCCATTAAATTGAATCGAATATCCTGCAGCTGTTCTCCGGTTGCCATGCCAAGCCGATCTGTGATTACTCTTCTGAACTGTTCTGTCCATTCTTCATGTTCTTTCCAGGGACCGTGATCCATTGGATAAGGCTTCAATCCATCTAGTTCAAAGAGTCTTCCATTTATTGGGACATAACTGACAAAATGAAAAGCTTCGCCAGTGAATCTTCCTGTCGACACTCCGGTGTTCTTGTCTTGTCTGCGTTTTGCTTGTGGCATGGCATGTGAATTATGTGCGCATGCCAGCTCTGGAGTGTTTCCTATGGCCCATCCTTTGTTCTCAGGACACATACCAGAAGTGTGCATTTTCAAACGGGACAGAGTAGTACCCAAATGGATATTTGGACAGTTTAATAGAACAG
This sequence comes from Calameuta pallipes, assembly GCA_030142375.1. Taxonomy (NCBI): domain Eukaryota; kingdom Metazoa; phylum Arthropoda; class Insecta; order Hymenoptera; family Cephidae; genus Calameuta; species Calameuta pallipes. The sequence continues at coordinate 284,847 of JARQSW010000795.1, read as the reverse complement.
AAAGTAGTGCATGTGTCGCGCAGCTGTTCGGAACGACCTACATAAGAAATATTTAACTTTACATCGGGACACTGCTCATTTTATACCGTTCAATGAAAATAAAGTTATGTATTCATGCATCCAACACTAAATATATGTTCACTAACTTGTTGAGCAAAAAATATATTATTGACGATCTCCTCATCCTTGACAAAGCTTTCATCCTGTTCCACAACCTTACGTCGAGACCGTCTCTCCTCTATCCAACGGAAGAGAAATATAAATCCATAAACTGGTCCTTCCAGTGACTTCTGCAAATCATAAATTTCCTCAACCTGTACCCCCTTGACACCAAAATCTTCTAACAGCAACGTAAAGAGACCTGAAACAAGAATCCAACAAATTACTCATTCTCCAATATCCTCATTCATCTGTAAGTTCTGCAAATTAAGTAAAATATTCAGAGCTAATTAGAAGTCCCAAAATTCTCCTGCTACAAGCAACAATTACATTATTGCAAAATGAAACCGGTAATAAAAACCCTAATAAAACTATCAAACCCTATAGAAGCTACTGCGCCTTTCAACTACCCATCATAAATACATCAAACGTACCAGGATCGCTCTCGAGCTCCAGCCATCCTTCAGTCAGCCGATTAATATCCACTGGCATGATAGGCTCACAGTTTTGCCTTGTCGTTAGGAAAGTGAATTATTTTCATTATAACTTAATCTCGCTCACACTCATTGAGTGCTACATCTTTTCATAAAAAGGAGGAATACACCTCATACAACACAAATCGACTGCCATTGACTCACATTTACTGCCACTGACCGCCACTCAATGCGGCAACACTAAACTATGAGGAAACGCTGTCAGATGGCGCCACTAACTCTTTGAAATATATGTAATTGGCAAAGAAGGTTGGCTACTTATAACTTTAACAAAAAAAAAAACAGTATTTTGAAAACTAGAAATATCAACTTTCAAGATACATTTGGTTGTCAGTCAAATAGCTCTGCGATATTCACATACTTGAAAATATAATAAATATAACCAGCCAACGCAAGATTACATGTGACGCACACGATATATCACGGCCTGAAAACTTGTACGGTAGATGTGATGACTGTAAAATTTTAAATGTATCGTAGAATTAAATAAAAGTATTCTTTTGAATCATTTCGTCGCGGCGTTCCTTTTGATTAATAGTATTAATCGTTGAAACTGCCTTTTTCTTTTTATAAACTTAATAATTAGCGCGTCTATAAATGCTACAAACAAAATTAATCGTTTTCTTGTAATTCTCGATAGGCCAAACAATAATATTGCAATTTTGTTAAATTTTCAAAAAGTCAAAAAAACGGAACAAAAAGATCCTACGAAATATACCTAATTCAACTTCCAACGTGGGTATTACCCCTGCGTGGGTCATATGAATTTTTATGGCACCCTGGGTCATATGGGTCGTTTTCGTCTTGCAGCTTATATTTCACATATTTAGACAGAAAAAAAATCTGAAAAAATTCTGAAATACTCTTCATTCGTTATACTTTAATATCGCATAGTTCTCATAGCCGTTGCGTTTTTTTATTTTCAAATACACGTTTGAAAAAAGCAAATTTTCGAAAGATATTTAAAGGTGAATATTCGCTTGGGTCGAAAAATACCCATATCATCCGTGCAGGGTTAAAGTTACCGGTTCTTCTAATCGTTTATTTCTTTTACAGCGACTGACAAAAATTTATTATATAATCAATGCAAAGAAATCATTAGTTATAATATATAAATAAATTTACAGTTTTATCATCTCCATTATTATTATTATCTCAAATTACAATTTGCAGCATTGACAGCATCACACAGTCCGCTTGGCAAATAGTTTTCTTTCTTATCGAACCAGACAGGCGATAAGCTTACAGTTGTCGAATTTCGCATATCATCCCAGCTAATATTTAGATTGAACTTAAAAAGCACTTTCTTACATCTTTGTATAATTTATTAAGTAAATTGCCTTATAAATTATAAGAATTACCAAGCAGATAATCCGATACAAGAAATGAAAAAATATATGGACGTTAAATATACGAATGAGGATAACCGATCTATTTTATTAAATCAAAAAAAGAATGAAAGTGTGAAATCCCGATGTTCCCAGGATAGGAGTGCGTGCGTATGTACATACGTGCAACCGGAAAGAGTCGAATTTAATAATAGTCAGGAGACGGTTTCTCCCGCAAATACGAAGTATTAATATCAACCTGACTTCTGAGTATCGCCAAGCGAATTACCAGACGACCGACTTAAGCTTCAGTAACTTTAAGAGATACAAATGAAAAAAAAAAAAAACAAAAGACCTGTTGCTTCAGTCTCCTCGTCGAAACGCAAGTCGAACGATTCCGTAAATTTGTCGTCCACCCGATTTTGCCGCACCGGTTAAACACAAAATGGTGAGAATTATCGTGGAGTAATAACAAGCCTCGCGAATATCCGGTGATATTCCTCTCATAAAACCAGTCTTGTATCCGTAACACTGAGACACCATTCCCACGACGAAGCTGGCCGTACCGAGGAGGTTATGAGAAAATTTATTGACGATCGGCTTAACGACATTTCGTAATTTACCGGCGAACAGCGCCGGAAGTCCCAATGCGGCGGAAATAATTACTAATCCTATAAGATAAAACATACATTGTCTTAAGTTATTCGCTACCGGGTATAGCGTATGGAATAAAACGTAGATAACGTACCAACCGATATGATGCCGGTTAGTCCATGCGTTGATGAGAAATGTGCTCTATTTCTCAGTGCATTACCATGATAACCGTAAGCCGTACCAACAATACTAAATACACTACCGACCAGCAGCAATACCCAATGGATATGAGAATTTACTCTTCTGCTAAGGAATCTGGACCATAGATTTTCATCAGCTAGGACCATAATGCCCTCGCTCATCAGTAGAACGTACTACGTTAACGATACAAGGGTAGAATGCAGAATAATAAAGAATATTAATAAATATTTCTAAACTCCGTTCGTACTTACTCCAACGGAACACAGGAGAACGTGAAGAGACCATACGCCGGTGCCCCAGGATATATAAATAAGGTATCCAGCAAGAGTTAATAACAAAATATGATTTCCAAAATTCAAAACTTTCGACGCAACGTTCCACAGTCTTGATAAAACCGACGTGTTCTCAACGCTCGTCTTGTAGTCAGCAGCCATGACGGAAATGCATCGAACTTACGCAGCAATTGGTAAATATTAATTAAACACGTTGTTAAGACGAACGGATTGCTGTAGTTAACGATTTATCGTATATAACCAGGGACGGTTGGCTTATGATCTTATAAGAGTGCCGAGTCAACCCATGGATCATTGAGATCTTTTGAATCATCCTTTTTCTGACGCAATGGCTTGGGTACCTGGGGACTTGATTTATTTTTCATTTTTTTATGAACATTCTTCGAATACACCTTATGATAACGTTACTCGTCAATTTGTCGAGAAAAGTTTTCTACACCCTTGGCTCAGGCCTATCGATGATAATCGGTATTTACTATCTTTACGTGCCGATTAACATGCGTAAGGCGAAGTACTGGAGTATTATCATTTGATTAACCAATATCAAATTTTTAAGGTATCCTAGGTATCGAACGTACGTGGTTGCAGATATATTACATCACATGCGCAATCATAAGCGACGCACAGCCTTGCAACACGAGCAAGCGCGATCTAAATACGATGTGAGTAATCTGTTCATCTGTCCAGCTGCGTCATGGTTGATAAGCTGTGTTAAAAATAAACCAGTGGTAAGATATCTTACACGGTAACTGTTTTCCCGTGTTCTCTTCCGCTTTTGTGCGTTTTTGGTTATGTTATTCTTCATGGAAGTCTAAGTGGCACGTAGTTTTTTTTTAGCCGGGAATAAAAGGTTCTGAGGGATGAAATCAATCCCCAAAGTGGAGCACCTCCAGCGGTAGCTTGACAATTGAAATATCTGGACCTGATATCTTAGGATAGTTTTTTTCCGCCAATAAAAAAATACATGTCAGTTAGTTTTCAATGAAGAATGACATAATCAAACAAGCCGCAAGTTGAAACTTGCAATTTGCTTCATCCGAATCGTAGGCAGTGTACGAAGGCTCTGTATGAGGAAGATTATTATTTTTTTTTTAAATCTTTGGCTTCCTCATAGATGAATCTTTGTTTAGTACCGACGATTTAGAGGATGCAAATTGCAAAATTTAAATTCTTGGCTTCCTCATATAGAGTCTTCGTACACTGCCTACGATTCGGAGGAAGCAAATTATTGCAAGTTTCAATTTGCGGCTTGTTTAACGTTAGTGCCAAATTTGATACGTATCACGGCTCAATGATGTTCTATACTTTTGGAAAGTTGAAGTTCAATCGGTCAAAGTTGACGGGACTTATACCGATAAATTTAATTTTTCGAAAAATTCAAAATATCATAAAATCAAAACTTCTCGATGGATTCGGCCGAAATGCAATACCGAGCAACCTTGGATATAAATCTCTTCGTCAAGAACTATTTAGACGAATATCACAAAATTTGCGATCGTCAGAATGACAACGCCCTTTTTTTGGAAATTTGAAAACTACATAAAATCCGAACCGCAGCTTGAACAATGACGAAATTTATAGTCAACGAAAGGATTATAAAGCTGTACGTGTCTGCAAAATTCGGGGGCTGTAGCTAAAACCGTTCTCGAGTTATACGCGTTTGAATTTTGGGAGGCCATTTTACACACACGCACACACATACACACATGCACACACTTCAAATGTGTTTTCCGGACATTTTGGCACATTCTAAACATGTTGACATGAAAACCCAAAAAAAAAAATTCCCATCGTCACATAGCTTCCTCTACGAGGAATCAAAACGAACAATATCGGTGGGGGACATCGGAAACGGTTTCCTTGTTAGTCACACTTGGAGCCGATAGATGGTGCTGCAAACTTTGAATATTGTAACCTATGAGCTGTTACATTTTTTTTTTCACAGAAACAGATTAAAGAATTTTACTCTTATTGGTAATTAAAAAGAGTGATTTTAAGAAGAAGAAAACTGACTATTTATGTCGGTGAGTTGTCACACGATGTTGAAAGCGGGGAACTTCGCACCGAAATCTCTCGAAATTGGCTGTACGGGAGAAATTCCCAGTTATACAATGTAAAGCTGAAAGTTTTAAAACTTTTCTGCGTGGCCCCTTTTCTACATTTTTATTGTGGTTCCGTGCAACAGTGCGATTATTTTGGACAGGGAACGACAAAAGTATTATTGGGCGGCCATTATAGATGCGTAGGCTGTCATTTTCAAGATTCAGTTATATTTTATAAAATTTCTAAGAAATTATTTAAGAATTGGGCTCCGCAGGTTTTATACGCATTTTTTATAATAAATTAATCGACAGCTTTTTTAATGCAAAGATTTCCTCGCCTACAGCTTCGTTCGTGTAACAATTGACCCGTGCAAATAGTCTTTTTCATTCCCCCTTAATTTTTGATACGTTTCTACTTACGATAAGAGATAAACGTAATCCTTTTTTCAAATTTTAGATTAATTTTATTAATATGATTAATTAGATTTTATTCATTCACTGTGACATTGCGGGTTTCTAGTGACAGTTCGTATTCATTATCTTCTCAAACATACGAAATCATAATCTCCAGATAAAGCATATAAGACTTACACGACATATGAATAATTGACACTTTCCTAATCAGTATTTTTTATTAAAGACTTTCTTGAACATTACTTAGCGGTCCTCAATCAAATAGTCTACAGAAACTTGGATCATTGTGCTTTAAATCTGTCCGGTGTAAAATCCAAAATAGCGATTGTTCCTTAAGAAGGCTATAGCCAAAGATATTTCCATAAAAATAACAAAAATTAATAATCAATCAAAGAAACCATAGCGCAAGTATCAAGCATTGTAAAAATCTAGAAGCATGTCAAACCCCCAAGTCGAAACGGGAAGTTCAACTGGCAACTTAACGGATTCAAAGCCAAAAGCAGGATTAAAATGCTCTGATATAATTCTCACAGCAATAAATATCGTGAATCACATATTGATACTCCTGGTGAACGGATACATAATGTATCTTACAGTAAAGCCATTCAAGACGCTTGATCGCCACGTATTATTCTGCACGCTGGGGGTAAGTGAAATTATCTTGAAAATAAAATAATAATACACGGTACTGATTAAACTTTTTTTGATTAGTATATTCTACTAATGGCGGAAGCCACAGTCGTCCTGGCTGGTGAAAATGTTTGGACAAGATGTCTGACGCGTCGTAGCAACAGTCATCTGCATTGGATATTGGAATTAATAGGAGCAGCATTTATTATCTATGGCGTCTACGTCATCTACGTTGTGAAACCAGTCCATTTTAACCGCGTCCACGGAATCACGGGCTTCGCGTCCGTCTTCATGATGATTGGGACTATCGTCCTGGGATTGCCTGCTCTTTTCGCCGCCAGGTTGCGCAGAATCGTCAAGCCGGTCGTCAGTAAATTCGTCCATAACCTCTTAGGCATCAGCTGTTTCGTTGTCGGGATAGCCGCACAGATAATCGGCTACGAACTTTTTTGGATGAAGGAAAGGGTGCCTGACGAAGTCATCCTCTTGCTCATAATCGCCACTGTCATGGTCACGGTGTTCTCATTGATCGGGGCTCTTCGGTCACTCTGGGGACAGCTTCTTGGATTGTGCAGATAAATAGACCAGGGATATTAAGGCAAGGGACCCTCTATTTTTTTGATCTTGTCAGGAAGGAGGAAAAAAAAGTAAGTAAAAACGATACTTCAGTGTCCCTTCCGTCTCTTCTTCTTGTATCTTCATATTTTTTCTCATTCACTGCCCTTGCGTGTCCATCACGGGTTAGAGAAAATAGCTCGACCTTAATTTATTTGCTTCCTCAGTTCTCTGATGATAGTTTACTTCGTATAAACAGATATGCGTATCAGTACCAATTATAAAGAATGGATCCAACCCGACGTCCAACGTATACTATTAATTATAAAAGAAAAACTGAGCACGTATCCAAGTGAAAATGTAAACAGTAACTTTTTCTTTTTTGAATTTGCTAATTCAAACTTTGCTAGTTCTCTATAATCGATAAATACGTCGTTAAGTAATTTGTCTGCTGGAAATTTGATCGGTGATTAGTAAATGTAACAGTGGAATAGATTGTAGACGATATATCTTTATTATACATATATACCTATGTTATGTACGTATGTATATTATATACACGCATTCTTATTAAGTTACACAATCGTGCACCACGAATAATAATTAATCATATAAAGTTTCATCCGCTTTTTGAGCCTCCTATAGTCACTGGATCCAAGATATTCCCTCATACTGTTTTCTATCGCGCGACATAGAAACATAAGACAAAGCAATGCCAGCCAAAGTAAAAGCTGTTATCTGTAAGATAATAACGTTTTATCTCATAAAAATGATTAAATTCCAGAAGAATTTTAACGGACGTCATGACGATTCAATTTTAGAAACGAAAATACAGAAGAAAAAATTGAGAGATCAATCTCCCCTGTATTCCCAGTAAATTCCATAACTGACAAGACGCATCGAGGCCTAAACGAGAAACAAAAGGCGTTCCGAAAAAAGATCTTCCGTTTACGTCCAATAGAGATGCCAGCCAATTATTTCCTTCCCTCTTAATTCTTGATCTTCCAAAAAGCCGCGCACGCTTTAGTAAAGAGATAAATAAATACATTAAACGGTCAAATAAATAAATCTACACAGACCCGAAGCATCGATCAGAGTTTCAGGACTGTAAAACAAAGGCAGCTGCTGGTTGTGCTGTAATTCTGAGCAACGTCGGCAGGATGAATAACACCAGGCAAGCCAGTGCTGGTCCCGAGGACGCTATACTGTGCTGCATAGCGGCTGGATTGTCCCCGTTGAAGATGTGCACCAGGACTCTGGCAGGTTCTGCGTTACTAGCAGCGCAGGTATAGTTCCCCGAGTGTTTACCCGATGCCCTGGGCACCTCCAACCAACTTTCGCGTCCATTCGGATCCGTACTGACGTTCACACCTTGATCCAGGTCATAATTTATCATACGGAAGTTGTGGTACCAGAAGAGATATGACAGCGTCTCGGTGGACTTCTTAACGAGGCAGTGAAGCTGCAGGGTGCTACCGGGTCGCACGAATTTCTCCGGCGGCCCGGTTATCTCGGCACGAGCATCTGCGGGAACACGAAGGAGACATAGAGAAGCCTGTAATTTTGTTCAGTGCGTGGGTTAACCCCATCGGGCCTCGAGGTCAGGAGTTGGCTTTCCTTACAAGGAGGACACGTACCGACTGTGGTACCTGCCTGCCCAAAATCCCATTTGATATTACCGTTGCTTACTTTTCTTCTCTCTCTCTCTCTCTCCCTCTCTTTATTACCTTGAGCAATAGTCTGCCAAGAAGACAGAGAGCGAAAGTGAGGGAGCGACAGAGACAGAGAGAGAGAAGACGCAATTTATTATATCAGGGGAACAAGGCGCGTTGACCTGAGATCACGTTGGCGTGGCTCAAAGAATTTTAGGGTCTCAGATGCGACACGCCTACCGAGTGTTAAGGGTACGATAGAAGGTCTAACAGGGATTCTCATTTCTTTGGCCAATGTTGCTGCCGGTTCCAAAAAGTTCCCACTTAAGTGGGTCGAGTGGTAGAGGTTGTTAAAGTACTGCTACACCCCTTGTACCCCAGACAGTGTATTCTCTTGGACATCGTTATCCTTATACGAATATACGTCCGTATATGTATATATATCAGCTGCTAGTACATACTCCTTCAGATACGCATAACTATATAATGGCGTATATGACTCTATGTAAGAATCTGCATCTGCATGTATAGATATTACATGCCCTCGTAAATCCACTTTTAATCACCAGTTAATCACGCTTACCGACGACCTCCAGAAGCAGAAATATACTCGTGTGCGGATGGGTGGATACTTGGCACTCGTAGAGACCAGCGTCCCGACGCTGAACGTACTTTATCTGAAGCGTCCAATCTTCGCTGTGGTGAAAATGTATCGCCTGGAAACGCTCGTCGCTCGCGTACGTTGCCAGCCCTACCGTAAGCAGCTGCTGAACGTCTTTTCGTCTTATCCACGTTACCTGACGAAGACACGGAATCAAGAATGTGCGTGTGACTCGATGCCAGTTCGGAGAGAAGCGAAAAAGAAAGAGTGAGATAGGAATCGGCTAATAAATATACGTATCTCTGTGTAATCGAGCAATTTACCTTCGAGTTTGAAGATTCTGAGATGAAAAAATTGTCTGGCAGTTATAGGGGGGGCAAAGGGGGGGGGGTCGAAGGCGTGGGAGTAGAAAAGGGAAGACGACAAGAAAGTGTGGGAGGGGGCGGGGGGAGGTAGAGGGAGAGGAAGAGAAAGAGAGAACAGAAATGTTAATCAAGCTAAAAAAAGAAAATTATCCATCGTATCCCGTTGTAATCCCTTATAACGACTTGCCATTACAGTTCTTAACTCTCTGCTCCCTTTCTTACTCAGCCTAGCCACCCCCTATCTCCTTCTCTCTCTCTCTCTCTCTCTCTCTCTCTCTCTCTCTCTCTAGCTAAATAATAGCAGCTTCTGTATCCAGTACTAGCAGACAAGCTCTATTCAACAATTATCGATTCGATTCTACCAAGCAATCGTTTGTTGAACGGCTCTCGCGGCTTTTCTTATGATTCCTGTAAAGGAAAAACTGATTCAGCGATCAATCAGGGGTTCTCACCCGGAGGGACTTTAACGTGAAATTACTGATAGCACCTGCTATCAAGATTCCCGAAGGCTCGGAGACCCTATTCCTGATAAGCCTCCAGACAGAGATCTAACTTTGGCAAAAGTTCCTTGCGATGCTATAAATGTATACCGATGCGTATATATAACGTTCTATGTATCTAGCAAGTATATACAAACTGGTCCACGTTGAACTTTGATGTACCAGGTTCGGTCCGGGTACCACGTGACGTCTAACTTCTTCGGAGTGACTCACCATTCCGTCGCCGATATTGTGGACGACACAGGGTATAAGGGCGGTGGATCCTGATTGGGCGGAAATCACTGTTGAATTTTGGGTGCCAAAAGTCATCGGCAACGTCGGCGGCAGGTCGACGTCCAATGGCTTCGGGCTTGTTCTATCTATGGAGTTGACGCCGGTACCGACGATTTCCGCAGTCACTGCGGCTGGGCTGTCTGAAAAACGTCATTGGAGCGCAAAAGAAAGAGAAGTTTTTCCCTGGGGGAGGAAGGAAGGAGAGATATAAAAAGAGGGTCCTACTCCTCGACCGACTCTTCGAGTCTAGCTTGGATAGGGCTTGCTCGATTTTACCTTCTGGAGGAAGAACGGGAGAAGTCAGGGAGGTAGGAAAACAGGGGATGCTACACCACCTTAACCACCTTCGTCACCTTCACCACCACCTTCACCACCACCGACGCCACTGAATCCTGGTGGTGGTGAGTTTGTCCCTCGCGAAAACACAGCGAATCTCGTTAAGCAGCTTACTCGGATTTTCCGAGCTCGCCTTTTCTTTTTAGGTATTTATGAGCTTGCGAAATGGATAATTTCGAAATCTAGAGCTTTAACAGGTCCTATCGATCACTTCGTTGGGCTTCCTGGGGTTTGACTGTGTCGGAATATCTTGTTTTCTTTGAAGTTCTTAATTATACTTGAATTCATTAGTGGTTAAGCGTTACTTCCACGAGGAATGCTGTATTCATAAGCGCGACACTGGGTAAGATGGAAACAGATGGGCAGCCAGGAGGTTGGTAAACCTGGGAAAATGGTTAACTCGATTAGCACAATGAACGCAATAATAAACTCCAGGACGGATTTAATTACGATCGGAATACCAGACTTCGCGGATGTCTTGTTTTAATTTACATGTAAAATCTTAAGGCTCCCGTTAAGCCATATTATATTCCCGCACTCGAAAGGAGCGCTGACATCGGATTATACGAAAACTTCACAATCGTTCTTTTCCTATGTTTTATATCAGTTCGTATATTTTTTCAGCCGTTCTCATTACACGACACAGCGGACGGGTCTCTGCGTTTGAGTCTACGAAACATTGAAATTCAATGAAAAATTCAGGAGGCGTTATGGTGGCCATCGTGAGAATTTGACAGGTGGGTTTCCATGTGGACGTCACTCTTGAAAAGAAATTTTTGTAAATTACAAATCCAGATAATCCGCCTTCCGCGTCGCGCAAAAAAAGTGGCTGATAATTTATAAAATTAAATGAATACGCGCATACGTCAACCTGGACGTCAGTCTTCGGAATTATCATCCTGAGAAAGGGGTAAAATTCGTATCAGATGCTCCTTGGACGTTACCGACTTTCCCCTCTTTACTCAATTAACCAAACTTGGTTCTCGTTGATCTTATCAAGGATATCTTACCATCTAAGGAAATACAGCCTGGAATTTATTTTAACGTTTAACCCTTGATCACTCAAGGTCTACCTTCCTTCCTTCCTTCCTTCATTCCTTCCTTCCTTCCTTCCTTCATTCCTTCATTCCTTCATTCCTTCATTCCTTCATTCCTATCATCCTCTCCTGTGCCTTCGGGGTATCAACTTTCCTAGCGTCCCCGTCCCAGGTAATATCTTGCCATAAAACCATCAAGGAATACTAACCGATCCTCAGAAGAACATTGAGCAGCAAGGAGAGTATCACGGTGGTAGCCCTGTAGCCATGAATGACGATAATCAACCATTGACTCAACGTGGATCCCATTTGTCGTGGTCCCAGGCTCTCGCTTATCATCTCCTACTTTGACAATCTTCTCGCCACCCTCCACCTCCTCCTTCCACTTCCTCCAGGATACTCGCGGCTTTTAAAGTCCACCACGAGTTCACCGGAAATCCCGCGCTCCTCTTCTTGGCAGCCGCAAACTTTTCATTCTCATAGTCTGCATCAGCATCTACCCCACGAGGGACGGATCACCCGCGGCGGATATCGTACAACTTTCCACGGGGAAACGTCTGGCTCTGCCCGTAGGAGTCACATCGACCGCAGGGGAATCCCCGGCAGGCCGTTAAAGAATATTAGGGAAACTCCCCGTATATCGGTAGTCCGTCGATACGTTATTACGTGGGCTGAATCTCAAGGAACTTTCTTCCCTCTGCGTAAGCGCTAGGACGTAGAGGCAGGGTAGTTCCTTATCGTGAATTGTTGCTCTCGAGGACGATACGCAGACGGAGGATCCACTTGGCTCGGTTATGATGAACTTTTCACTCCCTCTTACCAATTTCCAGAAGTAACTCACCCAGGCGCTCTCTCTCTCCTTTCTCCTATCTGAAAGACGGTTTAACGATTAGCGTCAAAAGCTCATCCCCGTCCCCATCATCCTTATGTTCCCGGTGACACGATGATTTTTACCCCGCCTTTCTTCTCGCACCCGAACATCCTCCACCCCTGTATTGTCCCCGATTGTTGACCGAGCCTTAGTAAGAAAAATAATGGGAAACTCGAACAATCAGCTCGCTGAACCCATTCGAGAGCTGGTTCACTTTTGAAAAGCTGTAACTACCCGCACCCTGAGAATAATAGTGTGTAAAGCAATTTAATACCATGAAAAATGAGGAATTTTCACTGGACCACCCTTTTCTACGTTAGGAGCTCGTTAAGGGTGCAATCAAAATTCTATGAGCTAAGCTTATACTTTTTATAACTATAAGTCTTGACGCTTCCATATTTCCTACCTACGTACGCGTGTGTGGATATTCGACGATATGTATAGTATATATAATATATATTATATTATTGTATATATTATATATATATATGTATACTTTCTTATATACACGAGAATCGGAGAATTGCTAGCTTAGATGTTGCGGTCGCGTTGCGAATTAAACGGGATTCTCGTTATTTGACTTTCTCTATATTGCTTCTGGCTCTCTTCGCTCGTTCCTTTCTTCGTCTTTGGCTTTATTATTTTTTTTATCCTGATCCTTCCGCTCTTGAGCACCAGTGCTCACGCAATCGTAGATGCACTTTAACGAGAGCTTTTCAATTCTTTATGCACCGCCTCTTCGGAAATCATTAAACCGTGGGTGAATCTTTTGAAACTCCAGGACGGTGAGCTCCACGAGGATTTAATGAAGATAAAGAAAATCTCGAATCATGAAAGTAAAAGGAAAGAAAACGAAAGAATGAAAAGAACAAACCAAGCGGCGCTCGTACAAAAAGCTAAAGAGTTTCAATCATACCCGTTGATTATTGGCGGTACTCCTTAGCGTCAGCAATCTTCTTGATCAGCGGACACTAAAATTTATCTTGATTGCTTGACGGCGGCATCAATTGATCCCAATTCCTCGACGAGTTCCTGCCTTCGCGTTTAATCTCACGACCCAAAGTCACCGGGAGTCGACAATTCCGTGGTCACTGGTCGAGGTCGTTCGTCGGGTTTCCCTGTTCGGTTATTACTGGGTCGATAAGAATTTTCACAGTAGCAAACTCTCTTCAGTCGTCTTCACAATCTCAATAATCTGGACCATCTTGTAACCTACCGACCAATATTCGCGCAACGGATCAACAGTTAAAATCTCTACTGTAAATACGATACAGCATCCGTTTATGTACCAGTACACAGAGAGAGAGAGAAAGAGAGAGAAAGCCGGCTCCAGTACTTGCCACGATCTCGTCGCGAGATGCACTGGCCGGTTCAGCCCTTTACTCCGTGGGTAGCAGCAGCGGGTAGCACCGTCGGTCCTAGGAGAAGAGGCGAGGAGGAGACGAGGAGGAGACGAGGAGGAGACGAGGAGGAGACGAGGAGAATCCTGGCAAGAGGGGCTGATACGCAAGGAGAATGAGGGAAGCTGGGATCTAGCAGCTCAGTGCTGAAGATCCTCGTGTTTAAAATAGGGTGCTTCCCACTATTTTTCCTTATTTTCTTCCTTTCCTTCTTTTATGTCACTTATCTCCAGGACTCTTTACAAAGCGAGATTACGTAGCCTCGGAAAGATTTACCATCGCCTAATTGACCCGGGAGAAATCGGCGCATCTGCAACATGAAAATTGATGAATTCAGCATCTCGTAAAAAGTAAAAAGTTCCTTATGTCACCTCTAGATCCTGGGTATCGCGTATGTGTAACCTGTACGATAATTTTCGTCAAAAATTATATTTCCAGCGCGTAAATGTATATCGTCGTCTCGGGTGAAGATTGGCCTTATAATGTAGCTGCAATAAGAAACTACTGACCCCGGTTTCTCTTCGTACATCAGGCAACCTAAGATTAACGATAAGCCGACCCGATTCGAATTTCGTGGTAATAGGATAGCGGGGGGATTTTTAAGGATAACCCTGGAGACACGTTCCTGGATGTTCTCTCTGACGCAAGCGCCCTTGCCGCCCCACCCAGTTGCGAAATCGCACATATACATATGCCTCAAGCTACGCTTACGTATACTCTTAACGCACTTTGGTACGCATTGCCCATGTTCGCCATCTTCGAGATACGCACACGCACGCACGCGTACACACACCCTTTTCTAGTTCCTCCTTGTCCACCTATACACTCGCTTTTTCTACTTTCCTTAAGAATTCTACGTCCGTGTGTGCCCCCATATCCTCCCTTTTCTGCCATCTACATCCAAAGGCTGTTCTATAGGTTAAGGATTGCCATACTCCGGTTATCCTATGTGATACCTCAGGTTCAACTGATATACCTAACCTATAAGTTTGCTAGGTAGGCAAAGGTTAGAAACCCTCCCTACCGAATCCAACAGAGAGTGGCATGTATTCGACACCAGGACTATACCCTTCTCTCCAGCATAGGCCCTTTCCTAATTTATGACGCCCTAATGCCAAACAGATAAATCTCTCCCGTGAATTTATTTCCGGAAACGGAAGTAAACCCCTACAACGTGAATGGATCGGAACGGTTTATTAATCCTCGATGTTCTAGAAAATAGTTGCCCGTCGCTTGATTCTCCTCCTTTCTCAGGTTTTCCACGAGGAAACTCTTTTGAGGATTTCATGCTTTTTTCCTCTCTCTTCTCTCTTCTCTTGGGTTTTTAGTTTTTATTGGTTTCCCACTGTTTACGTTTCTTATATCTAAGAGAAACTTGAAAGGTGAAACTTATTGGATCCGCCTTGACACTCCACGTCGTAACTATTTGTAACTCCTGGGAGGCAACTTTGTATACTCGAGGAATACGCCCTTCGCGTCTTCCTCGAGTATCTTTAACGGTAGGGCTTACTTCGGGTCTCTGGTTATATAAATTGCCAAGGATATTTGATAATAAACGTTTCCTTGGGATAAGCTTCAATTTCAATTCCTGGGGACGTTCCTGTTTTACCACGTTCTACCCAAACATCAACGTCGACCCTCTACTGTTTACTTGTCCAGACTAATTTCTCTTCTTCCGTGTCCCTCTGTTCGCACCTATATCCAATCGTTTATCTTCCTCTAACGGTAAACTACTCGAATGGCTCAGAAAGCAGCTACCCTGCGTTCAAATTCCCACAGAGTTCGAAGGGCTGAAAATTAACTAGCTCGATACGTAGCTATTCTTCTTTATTATAACGTTCCAAGACCGTAGAGCTGCTATTCCGATTCTCGACCTCCGTGAAATTCACGTTATTAAGTTGCCAGTAAGGTCAAAACGGTTTTAACATTTTTTATCGACCTTTGACGGTGGCGTCGTATAATGGAGAACTTGAGAAGCCATCGGTACTTCTTTATTTGTTGTTATACCCTGAGCAGAAATAAGTACCGTTAATCGGATTACAGTATACCTATATCACGTGTATATGACTTGTCTGGAATTTTTATTTTTTGTTACATAGTATAGATTTATATTAAAAAATGCAATTTAAAGAATTTATTATCATACTGAACTCTCTTTGAACGTTTTAATATCGTCAAGGACGATTCTTAACAGCTAACTCATATTCTTGGAAGTCTTAGTATTGACGCAGTCCTCCTCGTCTGACAGCTGGTTGCATCATTCTGTTTGGCGGTGTTATGGAAATGTCCAGATAGTCTCCAATAGTAAATCTGGCGTAGAAAATTTTCTTAAATTTTTATTTCTGCATGCTATCCAGTGTAAGGCATAATAATACATTCGTTATTCTCAGTACCTTGCTTGCGCTAAAGTTTTATTGTCATCAGCTCCTTTTTGTCCTGAACAAGTCACCCCAATTTCTCGCATTCTGTATCCAGAGTTTCGCAGCTCCGGTGTCACCAAGGAGAAATCAAAGTAGGTTCCTTTACTTCGAGCATCAGGATTAACTTCCTTCACCAGGCCTGTGATTTCTCGTAACGTTGCATCCATCCTAAACTCATATAATCTCAGTTGTTGCAATTCCCTTATACGTTACAATAGTTTCATTTGATTCAACAAATTTTTACCATGTATAAATCTGTAGCTCATTAGATGGCACATTGCCTCTGCTATACTCCATAATATTGTGATGTCGCCCATTATTACAGAAGACACGAAGAAGGAGAGGACATGTCTAAAAAAAGATAATTGACATTAATAAACATTATACAATGTACAGTAACACAAAAATATCAATAACCATTTACCAAGAGGTTAGGAAAAGCGTCAAATACGTTGTTTTACCTTTTCTCTATCAACAGGTTTTTCTGGAAGCTGCTTCTCATCCACCACCATAGATTCTAAAGCTGATGTCATACCTTAATATCTTATTTGCATTAAAGTACCAAGGAACAAGTCAAATTTTTCAATTAAAAATGTATACACAGAAGTAACTTTGAGGACGCTTCACTTTCGAAAACTAATATTCAGCAAATCATTATATATATATATGCAACGATGTAACAAAAAAATCACTATCCCACTGAATTCCCTAGATTCGAATATACCAAAGTGACGGAGGGGACACACATTTATTTTTTTTAAATACATTCTTACAAAATCTAGGTATAAGTGGATATTTATGTAATTCTATAAAATGATACAATAACAATATTTGTTAAAGTAATCCATAAATTTGAATATATTATATTCACAAGTTATTTTTATTTCATCAACGATTCTATTGGATTTTCAATTTTATATTTTCTGATATTCCCATCTCTGGATGCTGTGAAAACAAAACTTTTACTATCCCAAGCTATGCCATAAATTGGATCGAAGTTTGATCCTGTCAATTGGAGACGAGGTACCAAAGAAGTATTGCGATGGAGTAATTGTACTTCGTACCCCACACACGAACCATCCCCTAATCCTGCTAGTAACACTTTTTCTCTTACTGTTACCAAGGATTTTACTGGGCTGTTACTTTCATGAATGATCTTGATCGATGTCAATTTAGAATCCAAAATGCTTATTAAGTGAATCTGTGTCAGACACAAAATATAATGTATTAGTTTGGTTATTAAAGAAAATAAATATTGTAATTACCTCCCCATTGTCCAAGCCAACTGCTATAGTTTCATTATTAACCAATGCTATGGCTGTTACAGGAGAATCCAAGGTCCTCCTGGCTAATTCTGCTCTTGCCCTTACACCAATTAACAGCAACAAGCCATCGTCACCACCAACTGCAAGAATCTTGTCTTCGGTTCCAACTTCTTTTTCTGAATATTCCATTTTAGTTGGTGGTAAGACCAACCGATTGGACGAAGTTAGAACGCAACAGGTAATACTGGTGTTTTCTAATTTACACAGGATACCGAGGCATAGAGATTCTCCAACATTCCATAATCGAGCTGTACCATCTCTAGAGATTTAATTTACCGTTTAGTCTGAGGCCATTTATATTATTACCCTGTAGAAGATATTTATTTATAGATATCTTCCTTACTTTGATGCGGTGATGATATTTTTGCCTCTATCAATAATAGCAAGATCTGTCACAGGACCTGTGTGTTCTGCAAGAGTAACAGGACATTGTCCGGTCATAGCACACCATATTCTTGTTCTCCAATCTGCTCCTCCTGCGAGGACAACAATACCCGAAGGAAAGAATTTACACCTGTATATGTCACCAATGTGTCCTTTCAGAGTACACTAAAATTAATTGAATTTTTCTTTAGACCACATATATGGTATATTTCATTAATTCTGTAACATTTAATAATATATTTACTCTTATGACACCTCTATCCGTTTCCCATATAAATAGATCTCCCTGAGATCCAGCCGATACACCAAGTCCTCCAGAAGAAACATCGATACTAGTACATTCTTTATCGTGTATTGTAAAAGTAGTTACCGGAGCATGAAATGCAGTGATTACCCCTGAAGCTATATGTTTCAACGTAACTGAATCTCCATGATATGCTAGTATTTCAAACCCTTCAGAGCACGATATCTTTCCATCGAGTAGTTGAAGTTTTCCTGTGACACTGGCTTGATCTATAATACAAAATCCGATACTTCCATATTCATGATAAATTTAAACACTTTCTTAAAACTGAATTACCTCTATACTTGTAGGATATCCAAGCTTCTTTATCACGTCCCCTATTTTCAAAATGGTATTATCAGTAATCAAAATTTCTTTAAATAACTTGGTTACAAGCACAAATATTTAAATACCTCAGACACTTGTTCCAGTCGCTCTGAATTGACAAGAAAGGAATAATATCTTCAGAAGCCATGTCTTTTAAATTCTCGTATCTTTCTCTAGAAGGACTCAGTCTCTGATTAAGCTCAAATAAATAATGCGGAAAATGTTATATTTATTTTTTACTGAATCATCTTCAGGAAAACTCTGGACTGTTCTGAACCGGCATCCCACAGTGGCGTACTCTCAAATTACCTGACGTGATCAGCTGGTGAACTGACAACAGCATGGCTGAGCATGGCCACGGTCTTACATACGGGTCTTGCAATTCGCCCAATTTTCAGCGGTGGGGGTAGACGTTTTACAGAAGAGGGGTACATTTAAACTTTTAGGCCCTTACTCATATCTCTCTCTTAGCGCTAAAAGACGTCTATTAGTCGTTAAAAGACAGCAGATAAGAGAGGAGGCCTTACTCATATCTCTCTCTTAAGCCACTATTATAGAAAAATTGCTAAAAGACGCTATAAGAGACATCTATTAGA
This sequence comes from Calameuta pallipes, assembly GCA_030142375.1. Classification (NCBI taxonomy): domain Eukaryota; kingdom Metazoa; phylum Arthropoda; class Insecta; order Hymenoptera; family Cephidae; genus Calameuta; species Calameuta pallipes. Next base: position 265,767 of record JARQSW010000795.1, on the reverse strand, counting down.
GACGTTTCCTACTGATACCTCTCTTTTAAGGCACAAATTTTTTAATTAGGCAATTCGGGACCAACAAAAAATTTGGCATCGATTGTACACAAAAAAAAGTTATTTTTGTGAAAAATAAGACTTTCGGGGCTAACTTCACATTCCAAATTTTATTTTCCATTTTCCAAACAAATGAGCAACCAACAAATTTTCTAATTGTTCCAACAAAAACCAACAACAAAACCAACAATTTTTTAGCAAAAGAAAAAATTCAAAAAGTAAATGTTACAGTGCTAACTTCACGTACGTCTCATCTCTGCTGGCACTGATATATCGGAATTGATCGGAATGAAATAGCCGCGCCGCATTCCAGTATTCCTATATTTCAGTGGAAAGTAGCGAAATGTCGACCAATCGAATGGCTCGTAACCAAAGCGCTACCTTACTTGACGGTAAACATGGGAACTACCAATTCTTGTTGTGTACTGCATATATATCAATAATAGTTTATGCATCCATTTCTTTCTATTCCGTCATTCTGACGGACCGAATTAGGCATTTACTCATTTGTTTAGGTGCACTCAATCTTTAGTATGTGCACTATTTTAATTATTTAGCATAATTAAATAATTAATATAAATACACGTTTTCTAACGATATATTAACGGAACAGCACCTGCTGCTCCAGAAGGATTGTTACTGGATATTAGAATTTGTCAGGTAATTATTGTACTTCAGTTTGGTTAATTTTTATGCTTCAATACTGATCTCGTATTATTTCATTTGCAGGTGACAAATTTTATTGTTTCGAATGTTCATACTATTGATTTCATAATTTATTTGGAGCTATGCGCTGATTGATGTTTACTTCTGTTCGAACTTCATTTTTGTTCTAGTCTTTAGAATATAGGTTTGTGAATTTTGTTATTTTGGCTGTCCACAGAAGATTCTTTTCACATAACGTATTTATAGTTTAATTTAATGACAATGACGGCTGTTGGACGTGGACGTGGTCGTGGCGGATGGGCCATGTGGGAAGCTGATCATACTTTACGCAGGCCTGGAGAACCGTCGTTACCCAAAGAAGTTCAGGATGAATTCAGTACTCTTATTGAACGAATAGATGAACTTGATCTTAGTTCTAAGACTGCGCCAGATGATCTTTTACCACTGTTTAAAGCTGCTTTGCAGACTAGTGAGTCACCGTATGTACAATTACATTATATATTTATAGTGAAATGAAATTAAACACTTTGGTAATAAGAATATTTACTTTGTTTATAGAACACCAATTGAGTGGCTTGTAGCAAGAGCTTTGGATGATCAGCTATTTGGCAGGAAGTTAATATTTGCTTTAACCAATAAGAGTATCGAGAGTTTGGTTGTTAATCCAAATGAATCTGGAAGTAAAGGAACTTTAAGGGGCACCCTACTCTACATCCTTCAGCAGGAATATGAAAGTGAGTAACATTTCATCTAAAAAATTATTTATCATATACCAAAATACATTGATGCTATATGTATTTCACAATCCTTAATATCGGCTAGACAAAGATGAGACTCAAAAAAAGGATCCAGTCAAATTTCGCAATAGCGTGTCTCTACTAGGAGAATTTTATTATCGTGTGAAAGTTTTTGATGGCACACCAATAAGAGTCGTCACAGAACCTTTGCTGAATTACTTAAAAGGATTATTGACAACAGCCTCCGAAGAAGATATTCTATTGGTTGCACGAATGGTGAGTAATCTTTCGAGGGAACTTAAACTGTTATTTACCACTAGAATAATAATTAATTTATACTTTTTAATAGCTCTCAATAAATGGCCGCAATCTCTTAGCACAACAATCCTCGAAGCTAGAGGAACTTATCCTGGACATCAAATCCGTTTTGATAGACCGTAATCTGAGTGCTCATTCACGATCTATGCTCATACTCATACTGGATTTACATATACATCAGTACGGCTCGCTTCCTGGTTACCTTCAGAAATTTCACGTGGAGCACGTTGGCGCGGAAACCATGTTACAAATTCAAGAACCACAAGCGGAACTAACAATAGTAACCAATTTCAGAAGCTTGGGTAAAGCTCTTTATCATGCTTTCGTCATCTTAATATATCACCTATCGAATAACTTATGTTCGTAGACCAACACCATAGCTCTCCATCTTTATTTCATATGCTTTAGGCTTTATAATTAAAAGTACTAAATCGTATGATAAATTCAACATTTTTCTTTTCTCAGGCATGAAAAATACTCAGAGTGATGCTGAAGTGGATACAAAATCGAAACCTGATGGTGGAGGTATCCTGATGAAGGTCACTGAACCGGAAACTAGTGTTCAATACGACACCTTTGACCAGAAAGGATACGCGCCAAATTTTACACAAGGGAAAGAATCATCTAGAAATAATACACCAATACCTAGGGCGATTCGCGGCTCAGGAGCAGTCGCTAATAAAAAGCAGAAGGACAAGAGGTCACCTCATAAGCAGCTGCATATAGAAAAATCCAGTGACGATGGGAATTGGTCTAAGCAGATGAACTCTAAGAATACTTCCTGGGGTCATGACGATAGATTTAATAAGAAATATGAACAGGATAGCTGCATGTCTTCTTTTAAGTCTAATAAGTGAAAGAACTTTTCTGTGAGGTTCTTTCCTATTTTACTTTAATTTACGAGTAATTATCGGCGACTGTAACGTAATTCTTGAAATCATGCTAACTATTAATTAACATACTCATTTGTCTTGTATGTTTTTCTTTGGAGTAAATTTTTCTGAAATTGTATAGTTTTACCCTATTGGGAGACTAATTTATATTATTCGTAGTATATAAATTTTCAACCACGCAAAGCCTTACCCACCTCCGAATTAAGATGTCGCCCTAGATACTGTACAGTTGATTTTACACCTTGATATTTTCATTCTATATTCCGTTTTTTAACAGTTCGATAATCCTTATTTATCGATGTAAGTTTATTTGTATATTTATTCATATTTGTGTCTCAATTAAAATTTTGGTAAAAAATTTTGTATGAAACTTTAGGAATCTATTAGCACACCATTTGTTTATGTACAAAATCTATGATACGTGTAATGATTCCTATTTTTGGTCTTTGGTTTCTTTTATTCCTTTAAAAAAAAAAGAAACTCTGTAATAAATGAAAATGACAATTCTTTGATATTTCTTGGATTCCATAACATTTGAAAATTTATTCCTTACACGATGGAGATGTTTGGTTTAACCCTAACAGGTTATAGCAATTTTATCAAAGCAGTAATCAAAGAAGGTGCTTTAAAACAGGAAATTTAAAATATTAATTGATGCAATATTATTGTGCCATCTATTGACAATATTCATTGCCTACAGACTACAAAGAGCCAAAAATTCTGCCAAATAACAAGGACATTCTAGATATACGTATAAGAAATAATCCTTTAAGAACTTTGAGTGAAGTCTATAATGAGATTGATCCTATATTGGGAACTGGTGATGGATTTTCCTATGGAAGTCACGAGCGTTTAAGATTGCAAAGAAAAAAAGGACTTACAAAACCTGTTGGCCCCACAGAAATATATAGAATACCAGCAAGTCGGTCCCAGGAAATAGGATTCTGGACAAAGGATCCACTTTTGGAGGAATCCATCTGGATGAAGCTACCGAGGAGTTATGGATGTCGTGAAAGCGATATATCCAAGTAATCTAATTATTATTATCTAACACAAAATACCACTTTTGTAGTACAAAAAAGTTAGTGTCTGATTGTAAAATTTAATTTTTTTCTTTCTCCCTGTTTTAGGACACTTAGCAAATTGCGCGCGACAAATCCATTATCGTTCGTATAAAAATTATCGTTCCTATAAAATTTGACAGGACATTCCCAAGAGTTTTATTGTCCCATTTATATATTTTCTACTTATTGTTTACTTACAAATGCTCACAAAATTTGAAAAGCAAAACACGAAGCTGCTAATCGATCAATCGCAGGATGCGTCGAGAACGATCAAGATGGCAGAAAATTAAGAAGTATTGACAGGTATTCAAAATTCTCCGTTAAGCAAACTCATCACATCAAACTCTACATTAATTCGAATAATTGTAGCTGATCTATTCGGCCTAAACCGGTAAGTCCTCGTTCAGACTGGTCACTAGTCTCACGTGACATTTCTATTGAGTTTTTTTCAGTTATGCGCATCCTCCTGTCCCAGTATTTATTATAGACGGTATAAAATATATAGGAAGATCAACTGAGTCTAGGAACAAAACGATCCTCTTCGTGTGCTCTTGATCTTGGATAGGACTGCGTTATCGCCACTAGGTTATTTTAGGATTACGCTAGATTATTTCTTATTCAGTTTTATCTGTGCTATTTAGGCGTATCTTTTACGAGTGTTGTCACTTATTTTCCTTCTTGTATATAATCACAAGAAAGTAATTTGTTGCAAATTATTCTCTGTGTAACAGATTCGGGCCAACTGCATTTAGATAACTTGTGTATTAACGTTTTCTCTACTGCGTGCAGTCTTAATCGGTAAATTATTGATAATTAATGTCTCAATGATAATGGAGTATTGTCTCATTATGATATAAATTTTTATCCTCGTCTGTCTTCATTCTGGTAGACTGCAGTGTGTAACTGCGACAAGATTGCTATTGCCTAATATAACTATTGCCATTCATTTAAGTTTGATTTTATTATTTCTTGTTAATTTTTTGGGAAGACTAATTTACTTGATTATATTGTCTTTTATAGGAGCCAAGGATTGAATCGGAAGGGAAGAAGGATCCTTTTGAATATCATTGTGCGATCTAGGGTATGTTATCAATGAGAGCCGCTCTGACATGTCTTATACTGAACTGGAACATGGCTACCAAGTAAGATTATTGATAGGATATCTTTACCATCTAAATAATTTTAATTTTTTCTATATTATACTTTTATTATTTGTGCAGGGTCTTCGGAGTGCAAGTAGACCAATGTTTTATGTAGGAGACATAAATACTGTACAGCCTACCTTAGTAGGACCTGTTCCTTCTTCCATCTACCGTTCATCTCAAAGAGTAAGTTTACTTATTATTTGATCGTAAAGGCGTCAGCTTTATAATCCAAACATTCCATCAATTTAAATTCACATCTTTCACATAAAATCTCATGTGATACCATTTACAGTCTTTCCTGATCCTTCAAAACTTAAATAACAAGTCCCACTCATCCGATTCGCTCTTGCTGTTGCACATACTACAAATTTCTTTACGCTACCTCAAGCATCGTCAGACTACTGATGTTAGATACCAGGCAAGGGTTCGTTACCACGTACATCCTGCTAAATATAGCATACGGATCCAGTCTGTATGTTAGTATCTGTGTTTGGAAAACGAAAAAAGAAAAATTTGAGCATCTGACGTCAAAACATTCGAATTCGTGACGTGCTCCACACACAGTCGTAGAAGTGTACCGAATACTTGTCACTCTCGTGTCTCGAGTCCAAAGTTTTAGTGATTTTCAAGTGGTGTCGTTTGATATTAATCCTGAAAATAAATTTGATGAGTGCAACTTACTCGAATACGTCAATATAAAGCAATGGGATTGTCTCTTTGAATTCTGGCTGCAGTATTTTAAATCTCCTCCTGCTCTGTCTTTAGCAATGCTACTGGTAGTCAGCAAGAGTCGTGTCTAATAATATTACAATCAGTATCTTCCTCAGGACTGGCAAACGGGGACGTTAACGCGATTCGCATAAAGAGAAAACAAAAACGTTAGCGCGCTTGCGTTCTTAAGGAACTGATAAAAATATTAAATAAAAAAATATTACGAAATTTCACGTATAAAGCCACGATAACATACTTCCTTGCCAAGTCAGTGCGTTTTTATATAGATATTCTTTTTGTCCATTTTCTGTCTCTTGCATCTAAAAAATTTGTATTTTTCACGAGTCTCGACAGTGATCAATTAACTATATTTATAATCCTACAGTGTTTCTGGACATAGCAAAACTGCTACACAAAAACTGATCGTAGAACGTCAAAAGCAGAATTTCAACCACGAGAATTTAATAACTTTTTCTTTTTCAATCTCCCTTTGCTCAAGAAACTGTAGCCACTAAAGCAAAGATTGGTTCGAGTCGTTGAAGCATTTTCCGCGAAATCATTAACTGTCACATGCTACCAATTAGTAATTAGCTCAAGGATCATCTAACCCGTAGCACTTCTCAATGACGATGTCTACCTCCACGAGCATTCCAGAGGTGTATATCGTTGATTGCGACAATCAAGCTGAGCCCTACTGGCAAATGATGGTAGTGTCATTTAATATATTTTATTTCATTATAGAATAAGGAGCAACAATTAATAAAAATGATAACAGACCATTTGCTAGGAATTTAGCAACCGCACGTGGAAGGTTTTAACAGCAAATATATAAACGTTATACTAAGAAGATATCGTCAGCGACAAAGGAAAATGCCAGTGTCAACGTTATTATTGCTTCTGAATTAATGTCTACTTTACACGGTAGAAGTGAGCGGCGAGATAAAAGAGACTAAGAAAAATTGCGTGAACAATGTGCAAACACGATAGAAGATTCTTAGCCAATTTTTCATTGGCTCCGCGACAAGAAACGTCACCAGGAATTAATTGCCTTAATACCGAGCACAGCTTATTTTGCTTACTCGTACGTATCCGTGTGAAATACCTCTGGAATTTCTCTAAAATGGATATTTATAGCACCTGGGTACGTTGCTCCGTAGTTTTACGGGAAGAAAGAAAAAACCACACGGAGACGCGTCCTTCTTCTTCCTTCGATACTTCCGAATTTCTCTAAAACGGATATTTATAGCACGTGGGTACGTTGCTGCGTAGTTTTACGGGAAGAAAGAAAAAATCACACGGAGACGCGGCCTTCTTCTTCCTTCGATACTTCCGAATTTCTCTAAAACGGATATTTATAGCACGTGGGTACGTTGCTGCGTAGTTTTATGGGAAGAAAGAAAAAACGACACGAAGACGCGTCCTTCTTCTTCCTTCGATACTTCCGCACACTGGAAACGAAGTCCGACGGGACGGATGAATAAAATCGAGCCGCGTAGCCTCGATTATCTCGTGTATGTTTATTGTCGGAAAAGGAAACAGTAAAAGAGTTTAATGCCGATAAGATTTTAACAGTGCTTACGCATTAGAAGTGCTCATTAAAACAGTAGTTGCCCAACCGAATCGTGAAACAGCTTCGTACATTTAGTAATATTTTACACTCTCTCTTTCCGTGTTTCTCTCGTTAATTCTCACTTTACTTTATCGATCACCGATCGATCATGTGCGACTGCGACATGGAGGATGACGATTTTTGTATTGTCTGTCAAGAAATATTTTCTTATGGATATTTTGGCTCTTATAGAAATCCATTTGTCATGGTACGTACGACATTGTTACACTTACTCAGCCAAGTTTGGGCATCGAAGAAAAAATCATTGCCTCGATCTAATTCCAGTAATGTTTTCGTAGTCTTTTTTAATTAAGCATTTAATCGCCGTATGGATCGTTCTAATCGTTTGATCTTATTTGAATCGAAAGGGGCGGATCTAGGACTCTCCTTTGTTCACTCTATGATGAGTTCTATATTTATCATAGCACATTTGTCGAGAGCCACAGTCTCTTGGGAGCTGCTATATCGCGGATACATAGAGAGGCGGATTCTAACGTTAACTGGATCATGGATTAGTTTTACATCGATAGTCGAGCTGCTAACGTTTAATTTTATAAACATCGTATCTCATGATGATGACTGCTGATGACTTTGATAAAATACAGTTAAAGAAACTTTGATAATAATCCTGATGACACCGCGAGGAACTCTTGGACGTTTTGTATCTGTTTTAGGAACGCAATATGAATTTTTACTTTTTAAATTTGTGCTCCTTATGTCTCTACGTTTTATTTCGTATCGGTTAGTGCCAATTGTCTTATTGACAGTTGTCAATTAATTTGTCACTGACAGTTTGTATTATTGAACGATTATTGTACTTGACCGAGTACCTCGTGTTCTCGTGATATCGTTTTATTGTTGTGGCTACAAACAAATTTATTAGGACAGACATTATTGTGATAAATCGTATCTAATTATACTTATTTCTGGGAACGCCTACTAATCATTGCGGTGACATTGATTCTTGTACTTTTATAATGCTCTAGACTCTGTGAAGTTGCGTCATTCAATTATCAGTAATTAAGCGGCTACCTTTTTGATTCTGTGCAAGTGCGGTTTTCGTCAGTGAGGAGTCAGTTGTAAAAAAATTGTTACGCCAATGGCTGTGACGACTATTTTCGAAAATTGGCGGGGTTTACAAATTTCTTTTTTTCTTTTTTTTTTTGGTTTTCTTTCTAGCGTCAGTTCACGCAGACCTCGTGTAACGAAAACATCGATGCTGGCTGATATCTAATCTTCGTGCATGGATAAAGAATTTTTTAAGCTCATTGGAAGCATTTGACGTGTGCGATTCAATTAGATAATATTAGTAAATTATAAAATACTGTGAAACATCGTTGTCGCTTTTCAATTTTTTATTACGCTATCTAATTCTTTTTATTATTTATTTCTTCGTTTACAATCCGTCTCACTTGTAACGGAGACAATGTCAGGTTATTTCGAAATTGCAGGAATCGATGGACAATTTTGGAAATTTCTTGTGCTTAAAAATAATTGCAAAACTGCGATACGAGTGTGTGATAATTTATTAGACTTCACTAAAAATTATGGGGTGTCAGTGTTGTCTCAGTGGAAGGATGCACCATTGAAAATCCAAGAAGAGGATGACACCTGCCGAAGAAGACGCTGAAGTTTTAACATTGAAAAAAAATCAGAGCGTAACGAGAAGTTATTCTTTATCAATGTGAAACGAGCTCGATTTTACGAATTATCATCTTATCGATACAACCGAGGAAAGTGGATAATCTTTAAACGTTAATTACCTCGCACGTTGAATCTTACCTATGTTAGCAGTGTGTAATCCTTTGGGTGCTCAAGGAGTGTGATAAAATAATTAAATAGCACTCACGACTGACAGAGTCTGAGTAACTTCTATTTTCGATGAGCCCATCGAGCAGCTTCAAGATTTCACTGTTCGCTGGTAAACACGTTGATTGCGAACGTCCGTGAAGCCGCAAGATCTTCGACCAAGAAGACAGAGAAGAAGAAACCGAAGAAGTTTGATCAGCAGCTTCTGTAATTCGTTTGAACGTTTATCGGAGCAGAGTCTAATGGGGAGACTGAAAACAGTTAGAAGATATTGGCTCTGAGGCAATTGTAATGAGAAGAGAATAATTTGAAGTTTTAGTATATTAAATAATGCATCTTGGACGTATAAGTTGGTTTTTAGTGTTTTAGTCATCTTGTTTTGTTCGCTGTTAATTGTACCTTGTGAAAGATGGAGTGGACCTGGTGGAAGGACTGGTGGAGATTGAAAAAGTGGCGAATTCGAAACGAGGGGAAAAACCCACCGCCAATTTCGGAAATGGAAGATATAAGCGACCTGGAGGAGTGTTGCTGCTGCGACGAGTGTTTTGTATGTGATTATAAATTTGGAATTTTAAAACTTCAAAATATTTCTCCTGGTACATTCATTTTTTCCAGTACACCTCGTTCATGGAATTAATACAGTAGAGGAGCATTGGCGTTCAAGAGGCACACGGTGTAGCCAATTAATTGGTACATGATGCCTCAATGAGATTTTGGAGAAAAAAAAAAACAATTTTTTGGCCTCTTTTTAAAAATTCTCAAAGTAACCTGCTCTCTGTGTCTCTCAGTACCGAAAGTTTTCATCCGAGGCGACAGCTCAGGTGCGACCTTGCCCGGTTTAATTCTGTCCGGCATTCGAGTGCATCGCTGAGGGAGGGCCAGCTATTTTAATGAATGAAAACTTAACGGGCGAGGAGTTCCTTAGGCTTAGTGATCTCAGAAAATATAAAGTTTGTCATTCTAAACGGGACTGACTGTCAGTGAGGCATTTGTACGGCATTCACTTCTTAGTCCTTGGACATTAAGCCAATTCAGGTTTATTATAGTTGTGAGATATTTTGAATTCTATATCTTATTTATAAAGATAAGTTGACGTAGGTGACGAGTTTGTGGCTGATGATGCATCTACGTATTTTCGTTTGTTTTGGATCCTGAAGACTCTCAGTTAATTTTAGGTAGGGTCCTGCACAGCGAAGTGGAATTTCAATGAGAAATTTAGCCAAGGTGGCAAAGGACAGCGAAGGACTGTTTTTCTTTATAATTTTGAACCATTGGCATATGCGAAAATTGATAATGAAAATTTTGATTGATTTGTACACAAGGTACAATATCGTTAAAATACTTTATATCAATGAGACTCAATAACTACATTGGTAGTTATTAACAGATTCGTATACATATCACATTATGCAATTGATTAACATGTAACATGAATATGACCCATAAAAAAATTCTTGTAGAGTCAAAAGAAAAGCCAGTGCAGGTTGACTATCTTGAAAATAAAAGACTGTAGGGCACAGTGATTCAAGAGCCCATAAAGAAAACTCATATGGAAATTGAGGATTGCACGAAATCCTGCTTACTGTCCTGCTTGAAATCATACTGGGTGAGCAAAGCTTGTCCATCCTAATAACCACGCAATCAATCCAGTCTTGCATATCCTAGCGAATCATCACTCTGTCCCAACAAAATTATAGATCACGTAGATCATTTGTATAGATCGGTGCACGATCCTCCGAGGATCAGTCAAACATTTATTTACATTCAAAATTTTTAATTCCACTTTTAATGTCCTCAGGGCGAGCTGTCGGACGGCTGCAGCAACGAGGATGGGTGCATGGGCGGTGCTGACCTGGAGGGCGAAGGTAAGCAGGTCCTGGTTGGGGTCTGCGCGATGTCCAAGAAGTCGCAAAGTAAACCGATGAAGGAGATTCTGACCCGGTTGGAAGAATTTGAATATATCAAGATCGTCGTTTTTCCTGAAGAAGTCATATTAAAGGTACTACAAGCAGTCTTATCATTTCTTATCAATGACCAGTTAACATGTCAGTTGACTCTCAATGTATTGATTGTATTTATCAATCAGGAACCTGTCGAAGACTGGCCGATAGTCGATTGCCTGATAAGTTTTCATAGTAAAGGATTCCCGCTGGACAAGGCAATTCACTATGCCAATCTGCGGAGTCCATTCATCATCAACAATCTTCCAATGCAATACGACATTCAGGTACTCAAACAATTCTATTCTGTGATCATTGGAATTGGTTGATTATCAATCATGCGAATTCCTCGTTTTAATTATGGCTGACACGACCCTTACAATAATAGACTGTCACGATTATGCTAAGCAGGATCGCAGAAGGGTATACGCGATACTAGACAGCGAGGGCATCGAGATACCACGTTACGCCGTTCTCGATCGTGACTCCGCTGATCCTAAACGTAAGTCATTTTTTGGGTTGGTCACTTTACTTTGCACTTATCACACCGTACCTTTTGCACGGTCTTATCAGATAAGGTTCTTTATTATTTTAATAATTTTTTTCTTTTCCTTCCACTGGCTTCCACGTTTTCGCACGCATCGGGTTCAGAGACACGACGGAACAATTAACTTTTCATTTAACTCGTGCACTTTCCGATCCTGCGTTTGTGTATGTGCAAATTTTTGACATGCGAAGAACAAAGACTCTATTTCAGATCACGAGCTCGTCGAGTCCGAGGATCACGTCGAGGTCAATGGGGTCACGTTCAATAAGCCCTTCGTCGAGAAGCCAGTTTCCGCCGAGGATCATAATATATACATTTATTATCCGACTTCCGCTGGCGGTGGGAGTCAACGTTTGTTCAGAAAGGTAACGACAATCGAAGACAGTTTAAAATAATCTTAACTATTGACTTCTGGTGTTACGTCGTAGGATTTTGGATTTGTCAATTACGGCGGATTTTCATGTTGCTTCTTCGACGACATTAATTGTTCTTTATAATTTTTATACAGATAGGCAGTCGTAGTAGCGTGTATTCGCCAGAATCACGTGTTCGTAAGACAGGTTCCTACATCTATGAAGACTTCATGCCAACCGACGGCACCGATGTCAAGGTATACACAGTTGGACCCGATTACGCCCATGCGGAAGCCAGGAAGAGTCCTGCTCTAGATGGGAAAGTCGAACGTGACTCCGAGGGCAAGGAAATTCGTTATCCTGTTATTCTGAGCAATGCTGAGAAACTCATCAGCAGGAAGGTCTGTCTAGCTTTTAAGCAGACCGTGTGCGGATTTGATTTACTCAGGTGAGACACGTCTCTTTCCGTTACAATATTTTTTTTTCGCTTTTTTTTTTTTCATAATTCTGTAGAAATATTTTCAATTAAAAATTATACAGACATCCATAGTCGTTAACGGGCTATGCTGTTTCTTGATAAATGTAATTCGCGAAGTGTAATTAAATTTTTATAAATCATAAACTTCCATTACTAACAAGGAATACCTGATATTCGTATAAGAGAGTCAGATTGTCCTTGTTCGATAGACTAGCAATGCGGTTATCAGTGTCACTCTAGAATGGATATCGTATTACGATATAGAACAGTCAGGACTGGACTTCTTTATCCAGGAGCAGAGAATCGTCTGTCTGTCTGGTGACATTCGTTAGTTGCTCGTCAGCATAGTCCGAAGTGATTTGCGAATATATTCTACGCAATAAACAATTTTTTTGTTTTTCTACGTTTAATGAGGTCAGTTCATAAAGTTATTCCCACAGAGCCAATGGACAGTCATTTGTTTGCGACGTGAATGGATTTAGCTTTGTTAAGAACTCGAACAAGTACTATGACGATTGCGCTAAGATCCTGGGCAACATGATATTGCGCGAGCTTGCACCTACGCTACATATTCCCTGGAGCGTACCATTTCAGTTGGACGATCCGCCCATCGTGCCTACGACCTTTGGAAAGATGTGAGATAATCTTTTATCTATGGATATTGATTATCGATTGATTTTATTTGTTGTGCGATTTAATTATTTCTCAGGATGGAGTTGCGATGCGTGGTAGCAGTGATAAGACACGGGGACAGAACGCCGAAGCAAAAGATGAAGGTGGAAGTACGGCATCCCAAGTTAGTATTGAGAAGATCAGACTAGATGTCATTGTTTTGTTATTTGTTAGCGGGGAGGAATTTATTGTTTTTGTTTTTGTTGCGTCTGTCAGGTTCTTTGAGATATTCGCAAAGTATGATGGATACAAGCATGGACATGTCAAACTGAAGAGGCCTAAGCAGCTTCAGGAGATTCTGGACACTGCTAGAAGCTTATTGGCTGAAATACAGCATCGCGCTGCTGGTCCAGAACTCGAGGAGAAGCAGGGAAAACTGGAGCAACTCAAAAGTGTATTAGAGATGTAAGTACTGACAGTTATCTGATCTTTGTATATTTTTATGTGCAACTCTTCGTTCTTGAGTTATGGATCAAATAAGCTATTCGCAATTTATCTAACTGACTGATCAATCGGTATCGCGAAAAAGCGTTGGCAGAATTTCAACTTGTTTTAAATGCACGACACGTTAATGATTAAAAACCTGAATCTTAGATCGAAGGAAAATAAATAAGGTTTGTCTTTATCGTTCGTTACTTTCTTCAGGTACGGACATTTTTCGGGTATCAATCGTAAAGTTCAAATGAAGTATCAACCACGAGGAAGACCCAGAGGAAGTTCCTCGGATGATGGTAGGATACACCTGCCTGTGTAGTATTTAAAAAAAATTATTGCTTGATGCAAAAATAAAGGACAGTACTGAGTTATTAATTATTTTTTGATCAGATCGTCTTGGCGAACCCTCCTTGGTTTTGATCCTGAAGTGGGGCGGCGAATTGACTCCTGCAGGTCGCATTCAAGCTGAAGAACTCGGTCGAATATTTCGATGCATGTATCCCGGCGGTCAAGGTAGACACCTTAGTGGTTCGTATCTTATGCTCTTACGCTTGTTTTGCCATGTAGACATTTTTTAATTTGAGCCAGAATACCTAACCCGACCAAGCCACCCTGTTCTTTTGTACGTTCATCATTGTTTCTTTTCTCTCACACACGACATCAACCTGGACTTACAATTAGAACCTTCCTGAAATTTCCAAGCAGCCGATTTGACTTTTTCTTTTGATAATCCATAAGTTTTTTTTTTTTTTGCCATTGATTTTCTGTTTCTTTCTTTTTATTCTCGCTAATTTTTGAAATTCTCGTTTTCTTCATTAGCAATTATATTTTTCTTACCTTTACTTCGTCGCTATGTATTTTTTTTAATATTAATTAGCACGACGCGGTATCCCACTTTTACTTCTTAGATATCTCATTTCCCAGTTTTCATAGTTAATCGCGCCAAGCACAGTAACGCGACGACACGACGAACGTAACAATTGATTTGTCAAATTGAAACTACAGGTGATATTGTTGAATGTTCGTTTCAGAGGAAGACTCAGAGATTTTGCCAACCCACGGTAAACTCATTATCGTAAAACGATGCTTGTTACAAGTAGCTCCTGTACGTAGGTCGCATTGAATAAATGTGTATTCACATGTAGACGATAATACTGTATTACCAATGTTCAAAGGCCCCTTGCCAATGACTTTCCACGATGTTACTGTCCATGAAAAATATTCCCACCATTATATATTCCAAAGAGCTTCTTCGATGAGTACCTATTTATATTATTTGCATACTGTTACTTAACCCATGTTGCAGCGATGGACCTTGCAAATAAATTTCCTTCGATGCAGTAATTTCATATACTGCCTGTGCTTGCAGTAGTCATTTTATTATTCTTTCATTTCTATTTATTATCTTTAATACTGTCTTGCCACTTCGCTTGCACAATTTCTAGCTTCGATGATGTTCCTAACGAAGAGGATTTTTACTGATTTTAGATGACACTTACAGTTAGTCGTGTTTGCATTGCTTGTTATCTTTCTCGTAGTCTTTTCCTGTACCCTGTTCTGGCACAGAGTTTCTTTCTGTATCTCTATAGAGTCTGGCACAACCTCATAAATTTGGCATCATCCTCGAAACTTCCATGTCCTTCTAATATACGATTGAATTTCTAGGCGAGTACGCTGGTGCTCAGGGACTTGGACTTTTGCGACTTCACTCGACGTTCCGTCACGACTTGAAGATCTATGCCAGTGACGAGGGTCGCGTCCAGATGACGGCTGCTGCTTTTGCAAAAGGTCTCTTGGCTCTGGAAGGTGAACTCACGCCGATCCTGGTGCAGATGGTTAAGAGTGCCAATACTAATGGTCTTCTGGACAACGATTGCGACAGCAGCAAGTATCAGAATATGTACGTTCACTGGGTCGCATTTCGTCCTCAAGTTCCGGATCTTAATTTTGAACGATTTCGCGTACAATAATTTTACTCCGAACTCTTAGGGTGAAGACGAAGCTACACGAGCTTCTGCAACAGAACAGAGAATTCACGCGCGAGGATCGCGAACAGATAAATCCGAGTAACGCGCTCAGTATAAATGCGGCTATGGATTTTGTAAAGAATCCCGTAAGGTGTTGCCAGCACGTTCACGCATTGATACAGAAGCTCATGGATATTGTGAGGATCAAGAAAGACGATCCTAAGACAAAGGGTACTTGCTCTTTTATTTTCATTTCTTTTATACATAGTCCGTTTGTCTTTTATTTTTTAATCTTTCTCCAATCCTTTTTTATTTTTATTTTATTGTAATCTTGGTTAACCTGCTATACTGTATCACGGGGAGACTTGGGAACTGATGAAACTTTGTAGTAATTTTTCATTTGTTTTATATACAGTCCGTTTGTCTTTTATTTTTTAATCTTTCTCCAATCTGTATTTTATTTTATTGCAATCTTGGATAGATGCTATACTGTATCACGGGGAGACTTGGGAACTGATGGGAAGGCGATGGGGAAAGATAGAGAAGGACTTTTGCACTAAGGACAAACGGTTTGATATATCAAAGATTCCAGACATTTACGATTGTATAAAGTACGACTTGCAGCATAACAATCACACGTTGCAATTCGATCATGCCGAGGAATTGTATATCTACGCCAAATACCTCGCTGATATTGTGATACCACAGGTATGTCACGTTACGAGTAATTGACTTTGATAATTTACACGTACAATTCGTAATACCTTCTGTAATATCATTAAGGAGTATGGATTGACCGTCCAAGAGAAGTTGACCATTGGTCAGGGTATCTGCACGCCGCTCCTGAAGAAGATTCGTGCTGACCTGCAAAGGAATATCGAAGAATCTGGAGAGGAAACTGTAAATCGATTGAATCCAAGGTTCTCTACAAATTTTAATATCAATAAAATCCTTCTCTCAGGTGTTTGAATACCTTTCAAACTTCACGTGTTAAAAATAAAAAGATAAAGCGTCAAATAGTCAATGTACAGGGTGGCTTCTTTTAGAACGGAGGCTGCCGCTTTCATACTGAGATTGGAGGAGACTCTGTTTTGTTATTACTCTTTATATTTATTGTTTCAGATATTCTCACGGTGTATCGAGTCCCGGACGACACGTGCGTACGCGGTTATATTTCACAAGCGAGAGCCACGTTCATTCTCTGCTGACTGTTTTGCGTTACGGGGGTTTGTTAGATGTAAGCTTATCAATAGTTTTATTTTGACGTGTGATATCTTTTTTATTGTCGAGCCTTCCTCGCGATATTCTAACTAAGATATTATGGTAGGTGGTAAAGGATGAGCAATGGAGACGCGCGATGGAATACGTCAGTATGGTGTCCGAGCTTAATTACATGTCACAGATAGTTGTGATGCTGTACGAGGATCCTACTAAGGATCCAAGTAGCGAGGAGCGTTTTCACGTGGAGCTGCACTTCAGTCCGGGTGTCAATTGTTGCGTTCAAAAGAACTTGCCACCTGGACCAGGATTCAGACCTCATTCGCGCAACGAGAGCAATCAAAATCTTGTAAGTTTTGTAAAAGGAATTTTAAATTTCTACTTTTCTTATCATTTATCTTATGGCATCTCTCGCAAGGGTGACACTGGGTCTGGTCAGGATACGACTTCTCAGTGCAGTACGCGTATCGAAGAAGAGGATACCGAATTGGGTATTCTTGAGGACGATGTCATAACCTCGCCATCGAAATCGGTGAGAATATTTATATTTTTTGATGCAACACTTAACACGGAAATTGTTCGACGATTTTAGTTCTATATTCGAAAAGCATCTAGTTGGGGTATCTGACGCATCAGCTCCTGCTTTAAAGCTCTGCGGTAGCTTGACGAAATTGGTAATTAAATTGTTATACAATGTTTAGGATACTTCGCCACCTCCGATGGAAACTGAACCGGTTGATCCAATAATGGACAGTCCGACAACCAGCAGGGCAATAGACATGATGGATCTAGATTCAAATTTAATGGACGAACCCTTCGACAGCGGATTCCTCCAGAGTTCTGCGCCGATACCAATCAGGTTTCCTGAAATTAAACTTTGCAAAGTTATGCGGTCCACTAGGTTACTATTTCGGTAGTAAGATTTTTATACCATCCTGTTGCTCTTTGACAGTGCCAGGACGGTCGCTGGTCACGAAGCTGCTAGACTGGGTAGCCAATTGGCAGCAAGTCAAAGACAACGACGCGAAAGGGAAGCAGCTGGAATTAGCGAACCTCGAGCGCGCAGTTACGATCATCAGAGACAGGATAAACCTGAGAAAGGTAAGTATCGTTTATTCTTAGTTACTCTACTCTCTTCGATTACTTTGAATTTTGAGGGAAGAGAAAATGAACAGTTCGGTGCACATTTTTCCTGTGAATTGGCCCTGGGTGTAAGACTGTTCGAAGGAATGTCACTAGTCATCTTCGACCTGTCAAACTTTTAATAGATGATCATCGGTAGGGGAAACAAGGTTTTGCATGGAACGATAAATTCAATGATGATGATAACGATGATGACTTTACTTTTTTTTTTCCTTTTCTCGTTTCACTATATCTTCATTATTCACCTTTTATTGTCTTCGTGCTTCCACCTGCGTACTGTAATTTCTTTTACGTTAATTTCGATTCACTCGAAAACATTATTTGTTTCTATATCTTTGGCATCTCATGTCATTTCGATATGTGCATTGTAATTTATTATTCAGGTAAAATTCCACGTTATCGCCTCGATTGATATTAAAATTTTCTCCACAAATTCAATTGTCTTTCTCTCCCTAAAGTTCTAATGAAAATGAGAGTTACACTGTGCCTTGACTTTATTTTTTTTTTTTGAAAAAAATTACTTAACGAACAGTGTGACACTCTATTTCTGCGTCACTAACCGGTGCCACTAATATCTCGTGATCCGCTTGTGGCGAATAGGAAATGGTGTGACGTAATAATTGGTGTCCAATGAAAGTGTTACTTTGGCGAGTACACGTAGCTTTTGTAAGTGTCAACTAAAGTAAATGGGATGTATCGTTAGCTGTTTACCGAGTGCGAATATGCAATAAAAAAAAAACAAGAATTGCAGACGCGTCCAGCCGACAATGTCGCGCCATTATCAATCCTCGTAGTTCAAGTACCGAACAAGATCACCATGGCAACCATCATTCACCGAGTAAACAAATAAATCGTACGACGAGACAATCGCACGTTCTTCGATCTATTTCCAACTGGTCATGAAGTTTTTAGCGTTTTCGTCTCCTTTTTTTTTTCTTTTTCTTTTTTGTAGCTGCGGACAAGCTGCAGTATCAGAGCTTGGACGCGGTCAACAAGGAAGGTACGTCCTTTCGCTGCCTACTTTCCTCTGGCCACCTTTCGCTCTTCGTTCTCGCTCTCTCTCTCTCTCTCTCTCTCTGTCTCTCTTTTTAAATTTTCTAACTCGTCAAATTCTCAGTACTTACTCAGATTCCACCAGTCTCTTTCGTATCTCAGAAGCCGCACAAAATTTCCATGAGATTTTACTGTTATTTCGAGGTTACCCGACAGAATTCATTTTCTGCGCACCGTTTAACGTATCGCGCACGAAAAAAGAAAAATTTCGTAAACGAAACGTTAAAAGCTTTTCAAGCCTAAGGAAGAAGAAAACAAGAGAGACAGAGAAGCGGAAGGAAAAGGAGAGAAAGCGTCGAGAGGAAGTCCGAGAGAAAGGAAAGGCAGTTCAGTTGGAATAACTCTTTGCTCTGCGATAATTGTGTGCGTGGAGGCCCGTCAAAAATATTTTCAAAGGGGCGACTGTTTGGACCATGCTTTTTATTGAAAAAAAATCTTTTTTTTTTTAAACACGAAGCATGATCCATCCAGCCGTCGATACATTTCCCACATCCACGATTATTCCAATTCACTGTGTTCCATTCGTACTTGAATCTCAATATGCTCGTACAGGATCGCCTTATTTTTATTGCTTTATACGCTTATACCTTGCATAATGTATAAAATGTCGCTACGCTTTTTTTTTTTTTCTTTTACTTTCGCGTCTCATTAATATCGCGCCAGGACAATCATTCGATCAGATCCTTAAAGCCATAGTGACGCTTTCGGTAATATATATGCACGTGCCTGATATAATTAGCATCCAAGTAATATGTAATAATGTATATAAATATATATATATATATATATGATTATAAATATATACACATATACGATTATGTACATTTTTCTTCGCATTTCGTTTGTGCTTTTTTTTCTCTTTCTATTACTTTGCACTCTTGTTAAACGACGTGATGCATCCATTAACGATAACTTTAACAAAAATAATTAACGTTAATAGTACATGGTGTTTTATCTTGGAAAAAAATATTAGAAAAAAAAAACACTATATTCTTTTGCTCCTCGACTCGATTCTCCAGTTCGTAGTTATTTTTTTGACATTTTTTTTTTGACTTTAAAACTTGTACAAACGCTGTCCCGTTAACGGTGACACTGTTGTCCGTAATGGTGACGTTACGTAATACACCTTCGGTGATGGGTAATTTAATGTTATTTATTTGTTTCTTTCTTTTCTTTCCATCCTACTCTTTATCACTTTCTTCCCACACTTTCTCTTTACCTTCTGCTTTATATCTTTACGTTACACACTGTACACGCTCTTTCTCTGTCTCTGTCTCGCTGATGCGTCTCTTCGCTGTCCTCGATCTCGCTTGCCCATCGAACATAACCTTAAAATCTCGAAGAAGCTTCGGACCAGGAGGTACTCGAGGAGTCAAGTACATCGGAATCTTCACCCAGGAACGATTTGCTTAACTTACCTTACCTGGGGAAGCCCTTAGTCCTGGCTCACTCCATAAGCTCTCCGGAACTGCCCATACCGTCTGGCCTGAATGCTTCTTCAGCCTCTACTTCGGGAACCGCCAGTCCACTAGTCACGCTCCATAGCACACCCTTGGCATCCTGTAGCACATTATCGCCGTCCTGTGATAACAACAACGAGAATCAGTCGGCTCCAGCGTGTATATCCTGCAAGCCTCCGCTGCTATCGCACACTAAGAAATATGGCCGCTCCCAGTCCGAGATGACTCTGCCCAGTGTGGAAGTAAGCGGTGAGTTCAGCGAAGCTTCTCCGTCGGTATTAATGTCCAACCAGGTATCAAGTTCCCTGTCACCGCCCAACTACACGAACAAGTCCCATCATCTGACAGTTCATCAGGATCAGTACGACGCGAACATCGGCTCCAAGAGACGATCGCGCTCCCTGTCACCCGGTTGTCCGCCATCTTGTTTATGTTACAATTGCACCATCTCGGAATTGATATTACAGAGCAGATCTCTGTCGCTTTCGGAACGCATGAACCTTCAAAATTACTTCTTTCGCTCGCTGTCCCACAAGTTTTCCAACTGCTCCTGCTACTCGTCCGGTCTGTTCGAGCCTAACTTCATGTGGATGGAGCCATTCGCTTCCTGTCACGAGCTCGACTCCTCGAGCCACGGAAGTCCCTGTCGCAACGCGAATCACCCGTCGCACCTGAGCTCCTTCCCCGAGGATGGTGCAACTTCAGGACCCTGTCAGGAGATCGATGATCCCCGCGAACACTCGAGACTACCTTCGGGTAGCTCCACACCGAATACACACCTTCAGTCTTCCACACACTGTAGAACCTCCAGGACGCACTTCGGCTGCTGCGTCCACCGCCACGAGAAGCATCGTCTCGATACCACCGGGTCACCTCCCGGGTGCAGGGTTCTCTCGAGGACGCACTCGTGCTCCGATATGGGAGCCACCTACGCTAATCCTGACACCGATCCCGAGTCTTCCCGCTGCCACTCACCGGACTCACCCACTTACCGTTTTAGAGATAGACGACACTCTCACAACGACGTCCTCGGGACCAGGTCCATGTCCGGACCTACGTCGTCCGGACCTACGTCCTCGCGTCCTATCGATCTAGAACCACCGCTTTCGTCCTTGTGTCCTTCCACTCGTCAGCATCACTGTAACGGCTCGCGTTATTGTAATTGCTTTGCGCATCATCGTCATTACAAGTCTCGGCACAGAATGTCCGCCGATAATCCCAGGAAGCCGATTCCCAGACTCCAACCGCAACGATCCTTCTCATCTCCAGACACACGACCTTCGATCATTCAACCTGACCTCACCTGCACAGCCAGGCGCCACCGTCACAGTATCTCCGGACAGATGAGTTATTTCAAGCTGTTGGGATACAACGTTAGCAAGAAGCTCACCGGGTCCACGAACAGCCTCTTTAGCACGGCTGTTATCAGTGGCTCCTCCAGCGCTCCCAATCTCAAGGACATGGTGCCGCCTCACGCCTCGGCCGTCGCTGGTGAGTTCATTCTAGTCGGACGTCTACGCTTTGCAGTTTTCATTCAATCACGCATTATTTATAGATATGGATTTTATCGTAGCTATCGAAGGATTCGGTGGCGTTCCGCCTATCAGACCTCTGGAGACTCTTCACAATGCACTGTCACTTCGTCAACTCGATTCCTTCCTGGAGATGATGACCGTCGCACCCTTGTTCAGGACGCCGGCTTCGTCGCCGCCCAAGTTTCCGTCGCCCGGAGGATCGGTTCATGGACCGATTATGCCTAATCTGAGCATCGGTGGAATCGGTCGAGAGTATCATTCCTCAGACTTGGAGTGCGTCAGGTACCTTGAGCCATTGGGCAACGTTCCGCTGTCGGTATTTAATTGTTTCTTCAAAATGCTATTTATATTTTTATCAATGCGCTAACTAGAGCAGGAATATTATTTTTCATTTATTATTTCTTTATCAGGTTCATCACGCCTAATCCTATACAGTATAAAGGACCCAGTGATACTGATGTTATTGATGTTAGGAATCAGCTGTCACCTACCAGTCCAAACAGTATGTGATTATTTTGATATACAAGTATTGATAAAATTGATTTGATAATAACTGCCTGAACCTAGGTACAGGATGGAGCAGCGAGCCTCAGTCCTTCCTGTCCTCGGAACCGTCCTCGCCGGCACCAACATCCGCTGGAGAGTGCAGTA
This sequence comes from Calameuta pallipes, assembly GCA_030142375.1. Classification (NCBI taxonomy): domain Eukaryota; kingdom Metazoa; phylum Arthropoda; class Insecta; order Hymenoptera; family Cephidae; genus Calameuta; species Calameuta pallipes. The sequence goes on along the minus strand of JARQSW010000795.1, from coordinate 243,324 downwards.
TGTCTATCAGTCTGGTCAGCAACGATGGGTAAATAAAAATTGATTTCTTTTATCAAAATTTATTAAGGCTCGTCTCTATGAATATGGATTAATCGTCGTTCTCATGTTATCCGTATTAATCCGCTTATACTTTCACGCAAGACGGATCTGCTTTTGATCAGGACCATTATTCTACTTTCTGTAGAATACAGCCCTACGGCGGCGGACCTAAGTTCTCGACGACACCAGGACTAGACCTAGATTTTAGTGACATCTGCATGAACCTGGACCAGGAGTGTCGCGAGAGTCGCGGCAGCATCTCTTATACAGATTATTACAGTAACGAGGACGGTCAGATTCGCGGGAGTGGGAGCGACAACGTCTGTAAGAATTTGAAGCAGAGTATCTGCTCGGACGAGGCCAGTGCGGATAACCTTGACGATGACGAGGATCACACTTTGACATTGAGGCAGAGCGAGGAGCAGAAGAAGCAGGACGTGAAGTACATCTTCGAGAAGAAAGAGTCTTCCGGTTCCTGTATCGGGAGTGCGTCTGCTGCTGGTATGGTGAAGCCAAGCAGTAGCTTCAAGAAAATTGGCAGGTGAATAAATCTTGGGAGTCTGGACCAGGTGAACCTGGACAATCATCCAGTATGATTCTACGTCTTTTGTTCTTCTTCAGATTCAGGGTGGAGAGCATGGAGATCGCTGACGAAGACGTTAGGATAAAGGAGTCAACGTCCCTGAGCTCGAGTTTCACCATAGAAAAAGTAAGACCAAGCGTACACGAGCTAGACGTCATTGACGCTACCGGAAATTCTTAGAGTATGAAACTGGATGCTGATGTGGCACAGGACTCGAAGAAGATGACTTCCGGTCCGTCATCATCCTGCAGTAGGAGGAGGAACTTTTCTAGATCGCAGAGCGTCTCTACGCCCAAGGTCACGTCCGAGAAGGATGTCAGTGCTGGATCTGGCTGCAAGTTCGCTGCCAAGCAGAGTTCCTTCTCGGTGACGTCCAGCGATGATCTCGAAAATCGTAAGGTGGACCAGGTGGAGCCACCGTCGACCGGAAGTCCTTCGAAGGAGTCACATGATCAAGAACCCATACTTACCCTAGCGAGTAGTCTTAAGGACAGTTCCAGCATAAAGATAGGCTTTAACGTTCAGGATAACAAAAATGGTTAATACGTAAAACAAAGCTAAATAAGCACAACACGTTCGCGAAAGGTCACGTAAGATTTAACGTTTATTCGCCAGGGTAGTTCGAAGGCGTCAATCGTCAGGCGAACAGTACATTCCACCTCGTAAGAGGCGACAAGATGAAGAAGAATTATTTTTGAAAAATATTAAAGGAACGATCGACACAAATTAATCATAATATTATATTCTTGCACGTGGGACCATAGATCCCTACTATATCGGCTTTGGTAATCGGATTTTCCTACCCACTTTTTAATTCCTTCTATTTGGATTTTAAATTCAAATTTCATATATGCTCGTTGCACTTGCGCGGGCAATTAATGGCTTTTTCTCCTTTGCGAGCGTAATAGTATTTTGGAAGAACATTTTTTTTTTTGTTCTCCGCCGTACGCCGTGTTTATATTAATGATAAAGTCGTCATCTTCATCGTCATTCATAATAGAAATAACAGAAGAGGCTCTTTTGAATCCCAGCAGATTTTTCAAATATTTCTTCAATAATAGACACGTATGTCTGGCTACATTGGTACGTAAGTGCAATGTAGGTAGGTCGCTTTATCAGGTTTTTTTTTCTTCTTTTTTTTTTATAAATATATTTAAATATATGTAGAAATAAAAAATTCACGTCCAACGATGCAGGAATTGTAAATAGATGCGTTTATGCAGATAATATTGTGCAATTGCTGGTACCTTTTTTATTAATTTGCCTGACATACTTTTTTGACACGTTGACTAACACGGTATTTTTTAGAATTAAACCAACTACCAGTTATTTCTTAGTTTTGTAGTCGACGTGTTGATCTACTGATATTATTGAAAATCATGAACGACATAGCTACTAGCGACCTTGATAATAAGTGGGTAGAAATAAAAAAAAAAAAATATTAGCTGAAGATGCAAATGCAAGTGATGAGAATGAAATTAAGTAAAAATAGTATGTATAATCTTGTGGCGAAACGATCTCATGTTTATCGGATGCATTCGTGTACTTAGGATTTGAGTTGCTACAGACAGGAAGAAAAAATATTATAAGAAAAGGTACTCGAGGTTCCTCCGTGTATAGACGCTTTGTATTAGAATTTTAAAAACTGTGAATATAATATCCAACAAGTGAAAACAGTTTCTTATTTACTGTTTTTCATTTTTCAACAGTTTACCTAGCGTCCTGTCAATGACTCCAAATCAAGTTACTCACTGTCACCTGTCACTCTGCCAATGTGCCCAGTGGGGAATTGAAAGATCCAATGTATTTCCTGGCTGATCCTTCTCTAAATGACCATGAAGAAAGGTGTCACGCTTTACTCGCCATTGTGACGAATGACGAAGACGTTTTGTATTAGAATTTTAAAAACTATGAATATAATATCCAACGAGTAAAAATGACCAGCAGTTTCTTATTTGCTATTTTCCATTTTTCAACAGTTTACTCAGCGTTCTGTCAATGACTCCAAATCAAGTTACTGACTGTCACCTGTCATTGTCAACTGGCCCAGTGGCCAATTGACAGATCCAATGTGTCTCCTGGCTGATCCTTCTCTAAATGACCATGAAGAAAGGTGTCACGCTTTACTCGCCATTGTGACGAATGACGAAGACGTTTTGTATTAGAATTTTAAAAACTGAATATAATATCCAGTTTCTTATTTGCTATTTTCCATTTTTCAACAGTTTACTCAGCGTCCTGTCAATGACTCCAAATCAAGTTACTGACTGTCACCTGTCACTCTGCCAATGTGCCCAGTGGCCAATTGACAGATCCAATGTGTTTCCTGGCTAATCCTTCTCTAAATGACCATGAAGAAAGGTGTCACGCTTTACTCGCCATTGTGACGAATCCCCCGTGACGAAACGAAGCCGCACTGAGGGAAAACAAGGCTAAACCAGATAGCCCAGGGGCAGCATCACTGTAAGCCGAGACAGCATTACGTATTAACGCGATGCGTTAAACCCCATATTGCCGATTGGAGAATTTTGGGTAACGAGCAGACAAATCCGTGACCCCGTTTTTGCGGCGTCCAATTTCTAAGGCTTTGTTCGAGGTCGCATCAGAATTCGATTGGCTTAACACGTGCACTTATTTTGGGCCCTTGTCATATCCAGAGCATCTGTTCTCTGCTTGACGTAATATCCATAATTTTTCAAAAATACTTTATCTAGATGAAATTAATTTTTTTATGGAAATTTAATATGTTTTATGTACGTGTCTCATATGTTTTATGTACCTAGAGGCTTTTTATTAATTTTTATACTTTTTTTTTTATTAATCATCTTTCATTTATGTCCAGGTTTATGCAAACTCAAAAATATTCGGTACTTCGTATATCTATGTCTTTTTATGGAAAGCTCGACGAGCTTTCAGCGCCGACGCCTCGAGCATTGATCCAAGGCGTCAGCTTGCAGTTATGACGACAGTCATGCACACTGTATATGGATCCATGGAATCATATATATGTATATACTACTGGCAAATAGCAAGCTACAAATTTGAAGAGGATCTTTTGAGAAGGTGGATTTTTATAAAAAATCATCATGAAAAATCTTTAAGCTATCAAAATATTGCAGTACTTAATACAGAAAGTATAATTTATGACGTTACAAAAAAAATGTCAAACACGCTAAAGTATATATTGGAAACTTAGAAAATTATAAAAATTAATCATAAATCTAGAAAATAAGTTTCAGATAATTGATAGAGACTGTGAAGATCGATGAGATGAAAAAAAAAGTCCAATTTTCAGGATTCCCTTTTTTTATAAAAATAATAACACGCTAATAGTGGCAGCAATTACCAAATTCCGTCCAGGGGTGAAAACGTATACTGAGAATGGTCCATGGAGATGAAGAAAAAAATCCAAAATTCAGAATTCCCTTTTTTTATAAAATAATCTCATGCTAATAGTGGCAGCAATTACCAAATTCCGTCCAGGGGTGAAAACGTATACTGAGAATGGTCCATGGAGATGAAGAA
>JARQSW010000795.1:65620-238049 GCA_030142375.1 Calameuta pallipes | reverse complement strand
TTAATTGTTTAACGTTAATAATTATTTCAACATTTTTACGTTTTGTTGCTAGTGGATCAGTACTGACAGTTGTACCCAGGAATTTTGAACTGAAATATTATTTTTTTTTTAATTCTGAGATATTGAGTATTATCTATAACACAGTGTATCGATTGATACTGAAATTGCATAAAATTTATAATAATAACTGCTAATTAACGTGGTATACGAATTTTCGTTATTTTTTTTTTGTTCAATAAGTATAACTAAATTTTCAGATTAAATGTGACAAAATAGTACGAACGGGGCGTAGTTCCAGCTGGCCATGCCCCTACGATAAAATTACGTAATCCCATGAACTCCGACCTCACAAAAGCCGTATCGGAGAACCAACGAGATACAAGGAAATTTGCGCAAGCGTGTTCGACTACCCAATGATAAGTTTCCCGAGGGTCTGTTCGTCGTAACAAGGGTAGTAAAATGGGCGGAGTTTGAGGGACAGTTCGAAATAATCTTTAGGGTCCACTCACAACGAAATTCGCGAAAAGGTACTCACTGCCACTCCGATTCCGAATACGCGAAGTTGACAGTTGATATTTAGCAGTGTCGGCGCCTTAATCAATTAGCAGTTGTACGGTTGAGTGTTTTTTTTTATTTTTCTTTCCATAAAACCAAATCGTGCAAAATATAATTAATAAAAATTCAAAAATACCCTTCGGCCTATCAATCGGATAGAACGAAAATTACAAAAACTGTTTTGTACTTGAAATTAATTTTTTTATTTTTCGTTTTCAAAAAAAAATTAACGCATCCTCATCAACCCCAACGATTAAGGGGTTGGTGCTGGATTCCCCATTCTGTATCCCTTTGAGAATCACCACGTATCGTCCTGGTGAAGCTTCTACAGGAACAATTCGAAATCGGTTCGCTACGGGATATGAGCTACCCTGAACCACTCTGGGAAATCAATGGAAATCAAGCACCAGTGAGTTCGAAATTTACAAAAAATAATCAATCGTCCTGGTTAACCCTTTTTTTAAACGATTTTCTAGCGTGTTTTATTTTTTACTGATATCGTCGTTCTTATCAGGTGATAACGGCGGAAATGTCGCAGTACGTTGGTTCGGATCTTGGAGGCTACCCCATATGGGATAGTTCCGTTTTATATCAAGCTCAACCACCTACTCATTCACACGTTAACGAACACGGTCTTTATCGTCAGCCATGTGCATTAATTCATCAGAGGTACTTATCATTACATATAATGATAATAATTACAGTACATATTTACTTATCACGGACAGATAATAATTAATTCTATTAAAAAACAATTTTGTCTTGGATTTTTAACCAAGGAGATTGGCATGGGTGTGACTGAAATTTATATTTTATTTTATTCTTTTTGATTTTTATAATTTTGGGTTATGGAAAATCCTAATGACATGTCGATGATTGCGGTGATAATGCACGTTTAAATAATTATTATTGCGATCTTCGGGGCTGATAACGAAAATGATTTTCCTTTTGTCCAGAGGTGCTTAGTTTTTAATCGAGAGCCGTTTAAATTTTGCCAATCAGAATAAAAAATGTCGGTACGAACGTAGGACTACGGTACCCAGAGTTATCTCGTTATCACAAAATTATTTAAACAATTGATTTTTCACATCTACCAGGCGTCTTTTTTAATGTGAACTTTTTTATTGTAAATATTACGAAAAGCAGACGAAATTAGCCCACAGCCGATATTAAGACATCTTGTTACTGCGAATGGCTATTTGTAGATTAAAAGTGAATCTTTGGTGTTAAATATTTTGTGCTTCATGTGGAAAGGATCAAAGATCTCTCGTAGATCTCTCGATGATCTATAAATCTGGGATTTATTTCTCCTATACTCGTGATACGCGTTCGTTTATCCGGTAAGTGATAACACGGCTGGAATTTGGTGTGCATGTCCTGGGAATTAGAAAAGGCGATACATGTCTTTGAGATTCTTCCGGTATTCAAGGTTATCGTTAAATCCTCGATGATCCTAAGATACGAAAGACAGGAAACTGACTGAGGAAATAAACCCAGACACGTGTATCGCTTTGTTTAATCTCCAGGGAAAAATACACAGCAAAATTCCAGCCCCAGATGAACGAACGTCTGGCAGAAACGTAGGAGAGATCATTCGCAGACACGAGGAAGATTATCGAACGATCTACGAGAGATTTCAGATTGATCTTTCCTCTGCGAAGCACAAGACAATCGACACGAAAGATCCACTTGCAATTATTCATTCGCAATAACAAAATTTAATCTAAATATCAGCTGTGGGATAGACGCGTGTGACGTCACTCGTCTGAAATTTCGAAAAATTGCGTAATCCGCACGCAACGTCAGAATCAGTCAAAATATAGTAGCCTGTATCTCGAAAAACAATGTAAACCGAAAAAACAATCACAAGAGCAAAACTCTCCAGAGATCGAAGATGCCTACGTTTTTGCAGACACGTCGATCTGATTGGCCAATTTTAATCGTTCTTAGATTGAAAATTAAGCATCTCAAGAAAAGGAAGCTCATTTTCGAAATCAGCAATGCCCCCGGACAATCGCTGTACCCAGTTAGTAAGTCTGTTTAGAAACACCCTATATAGTTTTATATGATTATGATTTATAACCTTAAAAATAAACTTGTACCATTGTCAATATGTCATTGGCATCTCGCTTCCTTTGATGTGATCAAACGGCCATAAAGTTCACACTAGGATTATTCTTTTTGATAGCAGCATTTTCTTTCCCTTTTCTTTTATTTCGAATGGTTCCATACGGATGCTGATAATATTACAGCCGTTACGCTTCCAATGGCCGCAGTCCGAATTTGCCGACGTCGACGACGAAGAAGCCGAGGCGTCGCGTCGCCACTGTCTCCCAGAGAAGAGCAGCGAATATACGTGAGCGTCGAAGGATGTTCAACCTGAACGAAGCATTTGACAAATTACGTAGAAAGGTAAGAGGAAGCTTTAAAAATTCTTTTCTTAAAACATTCAAATTATCTAACCTGTACAACCGTTCTGGAAAATTCTATGTCAACCATAACCTCTTTGTTTCAGGTGCCAACATTTGCTTACGAGAAACGTTTGTCCCGAATTGAAACTTTACGCTTGGCCATCACTTACATAGCTTTCATGGGCGAATTATTGGGAATCGAACCTAGCAGTCCAAAGCCAGAATACATACCAAGGGAATATTATTTGCCCAATTGAAATTCGAATGTACCTTATCCATACAATAACTCTGGTCTTCCAATGTAAAGTGCTATGTAATTAATTTACTAATTTTATTTATTCATTACTTGTTTTATTATTTACGGATAAATTATTACTTGTCAATAAGGTTGACAATAATATCGATGAATAATGTCTTCCTAATGATCAGGAACTATTGTTCGATCGTTCTGGAATAATTCAGCTTGATGGTGATAAGCGTAAAATTGGCATAAGATTAATTCGTAACTGTGCAAATGCGTTTAATGACAATAATGATTTTATACATTAAAAATTCAAAATGTCTTCCATGGATTTATGTAAATCCTGTCGTACGTCGTTCTAGCGGTATTAAGTATTTATTGTACGATATTTTCAGATGACACTACAAGTGTTATGTCCAATTAATGTAACGAAATATGCAAAGGGCAATAAATTAAACCAGTAACGCCTATTTTTCTATCCCGTGTGACTCTTGTGTAAGTACAGTTGCCGCTTTCGACGGCGTTCAAATTCTTTAAAGTTTATCTACAACGATGTACAGTTAATTTTTGTCTAATCTCTGCTTATCTTTGAATAATAGTTTTCAGTGTATTTTGTAATAGAATGATGATTGAGGATTCATCGATATTTCATTTGTATTACGTAAATGACCGTCAAATGATTAAGTGACATCATACCTGCACTGACTTGGACAAAATGAACGACTTGTCATTCTCAGAATACAACGTATCCAAACGTATCTGTACAACGTATTATCATTCTAGGGAATAAAGATTAAAATATTTTTATGGATTTCTGAGCCATTAAAGAATGTAACAATAAATACGGCTTTGCCCAAGTTTTTATGACAGCTCTTGGCAGTCGCAGAGAACATATATGTTCTCTGGCAGTGGTTCTCCTATCAGTCTTTAATGCGCACGTCATCTATTTTATCGTTAGACTGTCTGGTCTGTCTCCGTTTGACTTGGTTTGACTGTAGATGTCACTTGATCGCACTTGATTATTTTCACTGATTTTCAGTGGTAATATCAGTATTAGGAAGCCAAGTTTAATATAAATATGAGCGCGAATATCATTGTGGCCTTTGATAATATTTTACGCTTTCCTGTCTAGCGTTGATCGTAGAGTGTGTTTGTTTGGCTTGTATAAGGAATATTACAATATCCCTAACCTAAGGGGACAGTTTCATGTTTATGTATTCTTGGGCTTAAAACCTAATAAGGTATAATACTGTTTTTAGTGTTATTTTTATTGTACTTATTGTTTTGATACTGTAAAATAATTTCTGGATGTCACTTAGAAGGCAGTATGAAGTATTCTACTTCTCCATCGACCAGTCGTTGCACATCACCTATGTTGCAGCATTCTGGTACGATGTTACCTACGCCAGTAACTTATAGGTATGGTATTGTTTTCCTTGCATTTATTTAAATATATTCATCAGTTTTGTGTCCTTGCTTTTAGACGCAACTGTATGGGAGCTGCTACAAAATGTTATAAATATTTGAGAAAATTGCTGAAGTTCGATCAAATGGATTTTGAGTTTGCTTCTTGGCAAATGGTATATCTTTTTACAGCGCCACAGAAGGTGTACAGGAATTTTCAAAGTAGAAAACGTAAGTGTTGACTGATAAAAATATAGAAAATGTATGCAAAGTATTGAAATAGTTTGATGTATTAATAGTTTAAATGATTCTTTCAGAAACTAAATCACAATTTGCGAGAGATGATCCTGCCTTTGTTGTCCTTTTAAGTTTCTGGCTGTGCATCTCGTCCCTAGGCTTTGCCATACTTTTGGGATTAGGATTCTTTCAGTTTTTCAAATTCCTTTTTTATGTCATCCTAGTAGATTGCATAGGAACTGGAATAATCGTCGCCACACTTTTTTGGTTTATTACAAACAGATACTTGAGAGTCGATCGAACGCAGGATGTAGAATGGGGCTACGCATTTGATATACATTTAAATGCCTTTTTTCCACCTCTAATCATCCTTCATTTCCTACAGTTGTTTATGTACAACAGTGAGTACTCAGAATTCGAAGAACGATGACAAAATAATCATTCCTATTTTAAAGAATATTTGTTATTAAACAGGTGTAATAAGATACGCAGGATTTGCCTCGATCTTCCTTGGAAATACTTTGTGGCTAATTGCTGTTAGCTATTACATTTACATCACATTCTTGGGCTACACCAGTACGTAATACAATTATGGAGTGTAATGATAATTCATATTTTTTCCTATCGATTACAAAAATTGTTTATTTCAGGTATACAGATATTACAGAGGACTCAGTTAATACTAATGGCGTTACCATGTGCTCTGGTTCTTTATATTCTTACTCTGGCCATTGGCTTCAATATCAGTAACATGGTAATGAACTTTTACCACGAACGAGTCATGTAAATTAAGGAGACAATTCTACACCTATCCGATTGGCAAGAATATTTACACTGTAACACAATACAGACATCTTATTATGTAATAAAACCACAAAATATATCAGACGTATCCTTATAACAGTACACCGAGCATAACGTTATCGTTAAAAGTGTTTTTCTCTCATTGCTTAAGTACTTACGGAGCAACATTTCTACGTTTTTAAGGATATTAAAAAACATTGTTAAATATTCATAAAATCAAGTGTTTCTATAATATATCTAGAATACAACAAACCATTGACTTACAGCATCGACTACACACAAGCATGGAAAAACATAGTTGGCTGAAAGAAAGTGATAACGATTTGTGGCTGTCAAGTCCTGTCTCTTTGTAATCAGCAGCCGTAGTACAAGAGTATAGAAAAAATATCCAACGAGAGCATATTAGAAAAGAATAGCTACTGGCTGTCACTTCAGTGCCTCTTTGTCTATTCGGGCGGACATTTTTTAAAGGAGTTTGAATTAGAGATCGCGTAGTTCAAGTTATAAACATAGTCGATGCAACAAACATTTCCGAATTCCACAAAAACTTTCTAGATTTACTGCTTGAGAGAGAGTAGCACTTTCGGAAGATGTATGTCACGCCGATTCTTCGACTTGTGAAACTTTTTGTAATATAAAATGACTACGTTTCCATCGTGCAGGATTCAAGTAGAATTTCTCTTCAAATGTTGCACTTAAGGCAAAGTAATTATAATTAAATCCTGCACGACGGAAACGCAGTGAATAGTCGCGAATCTGTCGTATCGACGGACCATCGATTACTGACAGTTACTTCTTCGTTAACCCATTAAACTGACCCAGGCGAAGTTAGTCGTAAAACTTTGACTTTTTAAATTTTTACTTGATCTATTAAATCGGTGAACTAATTAAATAACTTGTTGAGAGATCAATTTTTCATAAAAGCAAAAATAAAATTTCGACCGTGAAGTTGGTCACATAAAGTTGAATTATTTGTTAATTCCTAAATAGGACACCGTTATCAAATCCCCAATAGCATTTGTTCCTTAAGAACATAAAATTGAGTATACTGAAGAAACTCCTGATAACATTCCTTCCTTCCTTCCTTTTCTTACGGCTGACTCCTAAAATGAGGAGATGTGCCAGTCTGATAACATTCCATGAAATAACGTGTACGCCAACCATTGATATGTAGGATCACTGGATGCTGTGCGTCTGTATCCGGAAGTAGTCCGGCCAGCGCGCAGTTCTTTCACTTGCTTCACGTAGTAGGTTTTCCTTTTCGAATTGAATTCCGCATGTGGTGTACAAGCCGTGGAAAAATGTTGTAGCCGCCGACATATCAGAGTGGGGACATATCTCTGAGCATCTCTGAGCATCTCTGAGCATCTTTGAGCATCTCTGAATGACGAAGAGCTTAAATGGGAGTATTGTTCTATAGACCCTAACCGATATCAACCGATATTTACAGACGCTGAAAGCGCGTAAACGCCCAAGTCGAACGCACCCTGAATCCAGGCCGGTTTCAACGGCTGGTAAAGCAGAAATTGGAGCCACCGTAAAGCGATGAACCCCAACTGTGCATTACCCAACTTCCTTCCTTCCTTTCCTTATGGCTGCCTCCTCAGATGAGGAGATGTGCCAGTTGCATTACCCAACTATGTACGGGTTATATGTGACATTGAAATAACTGCGCACGAGATATTTCATGCAAAAAATTGTGTATTATAAACTGTGCGCAATTTATTTTTGCCGATTTGAAACTGTGCACGGAGTATTGCGCGTCGTGAACTGTGCGCCATAGCTTAATAACTGTGAATGGCCGCTTGATAACTGTTGATAACTCTGTGCACGTAGCCGTAGAAATGCGAGCCGCCGAGAAGCTAGCGTTAAGAAGTAATAATTAACAAATGTTCTTTCTTATGTCCAATTTACTTCACCTTCGGATAAAATTTATCCTGCGGACAAATCCTCGGCTAACCAATAATTTTCATGTTTTAGAAGAGTCTATCCGAAGGTGAAGAAATTAGCCATTATATACTATTTATAACTATGTAATTCCTTCATTTTTATTATGAACAATGTAAAAACATGGAATTTTAATGGTTAAGTCTTATTTTTAAATCCGTCTAGTTTATGCATCATTCCTTAGATAACTGGAAAAACAGTTATTTTTCAATATTATTACGGAGCTTCGTGGTGCTTTGCTTATAAAAATATTGTCCGACAAAATACTGTATTATTGTGATAAGTTTCTAAATAGTTAGATTAGTTTATCGAAATTGTCAAAATAAATGTGTTAAAAATGTCTGCACAATTTTTCATGTAGAGTTATTCTTTGTATACTTATACAGTTATTAAAATATCTTCATGCACAGTTGATACCGTTGACACCCACCCTCGTGAAGTCACGGCGTCGTATTTAACGGTATTTCACAGTCAGTGGAATCTAGTTCTACACAACAATGCATTGTTACTTCGAATTCGCACGTTCGACCACGATATTTTAGTAACTAAAACACTATCAGGTTCAGTGATAATATAAACAAATATCTTCTATTCCACTTACTTAAGCATTCGTCCGGAGCCATTCCGTTCGTCCTTAAGTTCAGTGCAGAATTTAAATGGAGTTGATCAATCACGCAATTTTATTTTTCTAAAACTCCGTTTCCGAACGTTTGACTACGTTTTCACGGCCACGCACTGTTAGAACGCATAATATTCTGTAATGACGATTTTTTCTACGCAGTCAAACCGTACGAGATAATAAAAGTAAAAAGTGGAAAAAATTTTCAGGTTATCTGCCGAGTCTACGTAAGGTGACACAGCGGAGCGACGACTATAAGAATTGCACGAGAGGAAAAAGACGCTTCGCTTTGATAATAAAAAACGCTGGATCGATATTGAGTTATAATTTTGAAAAATGTTAATTATAAATTTTGTATCTTTCCAGAGAGTTTTTACGAATACAATTTAGCCGGAAGAGCATTTTGAAAGTGACAGATCATTTGGCGCTCTTGCCTGGAGGCTGCATCGCGAAATCCCACTCGTACTGTATCTCAGTTTCTCCATCAGGATTTTCCAGCTCGGTTGAGAATCTATTATAAATTCCATTTAACGGGGGAGTAGCGAGAAGAGAGATAAGCCGACGTAGACTCTGCAAATAAGTACGACTGAGTTTAATTGTGCCAGTTGCCAGTAAGTAATGATATCTCAATTGGGCTAAAATTAATTGCACAGTGGGAGGTCATCAAGTGAACGTCCAGTAAACATCATGCAGCATCCGAACCGTGGGGGAGATGAAGTGTGCGAATAATTCAGTATAACAGTTTTGAATGACATAATAAAAGGATAAACGGCAAATACAGTGCGAGTGAGGTGCGTTATAACTGCAATAACAATCTCAATAAACATAGAAGACGTCTGCAACAAGAAAACTTAGTGTCTCAAGAAAAACAAAGGTAGGTCAAAAGAAGGTAAAAAGAAAAATCAATGTGCTACCACGAGTCTGAGCGAATCCTGGGAATCCCCTATTTTCATAATAATATATCTGAATCAATGGATGTCCATTGAGAAAAGTAACAAAGCCAACCTAGACAGAGTGAGTCATTCGTGCGAATTCATCCGTTGGTCTCAGGATGATCGAATTGCACAGACAATAAATACGAGGTCTGTGGATCCGCTTGTGAGACAAGTGCGATGATAATAAATTTCGCAACTGATAATTTTTCAAAAATGACAAGGGCATTGGTAGCGTGACGACATTTAATTAGAAATTAAGCTTGTGCTGCGGTACGGTGGGTGGCGCGGGGGAATTTATCGATTTGAAATGATGTACTGTACGGATCAAAAACATCGGTCCTCGCGTTCCTTGGCAGCAGCGTCGGAGGAGGGAATCTTGGAGGTAAATGTAAGTGGGACGGTTAGTACGTCCACTTGAATCGATAGAGAATGTTTCTCTTGATTCGTTGGAAAATGTCATCGGACAGCGGGAGCGTAAGGACGGAATTTCAAAGTGCTGGCGACCCGCCGAGGATCGCGAGGATGTCCTACGTGTCTGGGATTTTCTATTGTTCGCGGTGAAGACTTAAATAAGTAAGAGAGAAAAAAGAGATATCAAAAATGGAGTTGTGTATTTTTGAGACGAGGAGAGGATTTATATTTCGAGATACGTAATCCGTCGCGTTTATCGACTCCGCGACGTCGTACACGTCGACGCTACGTAAAGTACCTCGATGTCGACGTCGGCGTCCTCGTCGAGGGGAAAAATTGATGCTGTGAAGTTCGTGCGTCTTTTCTCTGCTAGCTTCGTTTAATTTTACTGGCTGCTTTCTCTCTCTCTCGCTCTACTTTGATATTTAAAAAATAGAAGGTTTAATATCAAAGATTACAGTCGCGTGTGACAGGTTTTTCTTTTATACCGGGTGTTCGAGAGTTTGCTGCTCTTTGTTAATGGACTGCACGTTTTTCAATTACTTGTATAACGATTAACGGTGTCTCTTGGGCTTTTTTATATTTTGAAAATAAAATTATACGAATTTCTGTGATATATTACATCAGGCTACGTTTTTTTTAAACTTAAAAGACGCAACGGAATAATTAATTGCAAAATGTCACGCGCGTTTCAAAACCAGTTTTTTTTTAACGTGGGATGCCGATGGTTTATTGTTGTCCCGTTGAAAAGTTTCGGTTGGTAAAAAAGGACATTTTCAAATATTTTACCGATTGTCGGTAACACTGTTTTGAGATAGCGCATATTTTTTCATCCGAAGAATAATTCTCTTACGGGAAATTTAGCCGTAAGGAGTTTAAGTCAATAACTATAAAACAGGTAAGCGATTGTATTTATTAATTTATATTGTCAATTTTTTTTTTTAAATTCGTTTCAAATAGGCGCTTTGGCATGAAATAACGATTTAATTTTTTGCCAACATTTCTTTTGTCCTTTAATCTGCCAATGGAATTTTGTTTTTCAATATCTCAGAGGCATTCGAGTAAAATGAAATTAATATCTGCTTACTTAGCTGGATATATTGGTACATACAGGGGCGTGCCTAGAGGAGTGTACCTTCCTTATCACTAAAACTAGATTAGAGTGAAATGATGATTTGGGTAAGGTCAACCGTGCCCTGTCTAGCTTGAACCCAGCTGTTGCTGTAAATAGGGACAAGCGACATAACAGTAAAGCAGAACTTGATACCAGAAAAATTTTTAAATTCAAATTCGAATCCCAGAAGATTCCGTAAAAGACCAGACGCGTGCATTGCCAAAAAAAAAAATACAAAATTTTTCAGCAAAAGCGAGAGCCGGAATGATGAAATTAATAGTTTGAAATTTATGGTTCCGGCATATTTATTTTAGGAACAGAATAACATACGAAAATTCGGAATATGAAACGGACAGTAATATATATTAAAAAAAAGAAGAAATGGACTCACCCAAAAGCTGTTTAATCCAGGACGTCCAACGTTGTAGAAAAGTCATTTAAAATTGCCTGTTCTTATCCTTCACAATGCTTTCCGCTTGGCCGTAGGTTTTGAAAAATAAAACGTAGGTTACTTTCAAATGAAAATATGTTCTTCGAAAGTTACAAGGAACATTTCTTATTGGGAATATAAAATTAATATTTCCTGCCGCGACGTCATAGTCCCTTTACAATTTTTCATCCGAACGTAAATTCTGAAAGCCGCATAAATCAACGTTAGTCGCAGTAGCGCCAACCGTAAATCCATCCTAGACAATCGTTAAACAATCCTCCTATCAACATGGCAAAAAATGCACGAGCATCCAGATGATTTCGCATATAAAAGCCCAACATTATCTACTAAACCTTGTTAAATATTTGTCAACCAAGAAACGCACGGCGTTCTTTTGCGAGCGACAATATCTCATTCCGTTCACTGTCTCATAGAAACTCGCAAGAACCTGGTCCTTAGTGATTTTCCCAAGTGGAAAACGAATTTTTCCATTTGGATTGCGAAAATTATTTAATTTTTATCTTAATTAAACACGAATGACAGTAGAGAGAAGCACGTGACGATGATGGATCTTTTCGTAATATTTGTGGAGTAAGTGACGTAAAACGTTTTAAGGAAAAATAAATAAGTACGGGAAAGAAACAGTGACGATTATACGTGGCACGTGGACTGAGTGTAATTAATTTTGCTTTTCTAATTAACTTTCCACGTTTAGTATACTGGGTGGTGAAATTAAAACCAGTTACAGCAAAGTTCTGGGCTGAGGTTACATTCGGTCGGACCATCGGATGTTTATGCGAATAACCATAGGCTTTATAATAATGTGTTCCTAAATACGGATATTTTATTTTTTATATCAATAATTTATTAACCGAGACTAGAGACTCTTGTTGCATACTCACTGCGGATAGAGTTTGCTTTTGTATGCTGTTAATTAATTTCGCAGCTTGGTCGTGCATTTATTTTCAAGTCCATAAAAGTACCAATCGAAATCCAACATCTTTACTATCTTAAATCAATCTCCATTAAGATTAAAGTCGCTGAGAATTTTAATATTTAACGATTTCAGATGGTTTGTGGCAGTGATGCCCCCGTCCGAAGAGGAAAGCCAGTGGCTCGTGGGAACCGGAGCCGCTCTGGGTTCCTCAGGGACTGGAGTGCCATCGTCAGGGTCTGGAGAACGTACTCCGGGCACTAGGTCGACTCTCTATACCGAGGAGATGAGCTCCCAGGCAGGAAACGCAGCTGCGGCTGGCGTTAACGCGTCATCGGCAGACTCCGCCGAGCACGACTTGATAGATTCTACGGCGGACGCTACGTTACTTGCTCAGTTTCACGAGGACGCGATTAAACAGGTAAGTTCGAATAATCTTTAGGATAAATAATTACGAGAAACAATGAATATTAGGTAGATATACCATAAGTGTAAATAGTGCTCAGGGTACGCCGTACGGTGAGTGAATGATCCACGTGCGCGCTTGACGGGTTGCCATGTAAGAAGTGGAGAGGTTAATAACTACGCAGGCGCCAGACGCGTCGCGACGTCTATTTGGATGTGTGGATCAGTCAAAAATTCTTCGCGGGGACCAATCGCATAAACTGGTTTGGTTACCATGGAAACTATTCTTGGACTCCGAACGTAACCGCAGCTTGCGGCGTCTCTTGTTGGTCGATGCGCGTCGTGTTGTCGGGTGGCTGTATTTTTGTTTGCTAGCTAAAATTTATTTTTGAATATTTTTTTTCTTTCGATTTTACGGTTATTAGAGCGTTTCTACAACATGGAAGAGGCGCTGGATGATTCCATCGTGAAATTGAAATACAATCCTCGCGAGATGCCCAGTTTCCTCAGGGAATTTCCTGTAAATATATTCGTGATTGTTTGTCCCAATCGAGGTTATCGCGTTCCTAGATGTAGAGGATGCATGACTACTTGTACTTTATTGCTCGGGGGAGTTTGAAAGTCTTGTACGAGATATTTCATGGTTTTCATTTAATAGTATGTATGGGAACGGTTGTTTCATTAATTCTGAAATTACTTTGTTCCTTTACAGGCTGGTGTAGGTTACTTCCAAGTATTAGCAGCCCTTTGTACTGGTCTCAGCCTTGCTGCGGATACTGTGGAATTCTTTGTTGTTCCTTACATTCTACCCAGTGCCGAGGTGGAACTCTGCATCGAAGACAATGAAAAGGGATGGCTCGGTTAGTCGTGTTTTTAATATTTTTAGAAAAATATCTTACTTCTGTAACAGTGAGGGTTGTACTTTTCAAGTTCATCGTATCCTATATGATATTTTTTCTCAGGCAATATCACTCTCGTTGGTCTTGCCATTGGTGGGTTATGCTGGGGTGGTTTGGGGGATCGACTTGGCAGACGCAGAGCACTGCTCTCAGCAATGGCAGTACATGCTCTATTCAGTGGAGTCGCAACATTCATGCCCACTTACGGAACTTTCATGACTGCAAGATTCTGCTCCGCAATTGGGTATGGTTTTATTGACGAACACCTTCAATTTCTGACAGAAAATTTCATAGACACGATGCACTCTTATCTTATACTTACAGCGTAGGAGGATCCTTGCCACTGGCATTTGCGTATCTAGCTGAATGCTGTCCAAGATCAAGCAGAGGTCGTTGGACAGGTGCTCTCGTAGGAGCAGGTGCCCTCGGTGGAGTCTACGCAGCTCTGCTAGCCTGGGCCATGGTACCGACAACTGGAGAAATGGTAGTACTGGAAAATAAAGAACATTTTAGCGCCTGGCATCGTTTCCTGCTTCTTTGTTGTCTGCCTGCACTCTGTGCTACAGTGGGTCTTGTATTCCTACCCGAGAGCCCGCGATATCTTATCGAGGCTGGACGAGATGTCGAAGCTATGATGGTGTATCAGGTTAGACAGCTTTAAAAAAAAAATATTTAATCTCAGGATTCCTAAGTTTAAAATGTGTTCCTCTCCTTTCAGAGGATATACAAAAGAAACAATGCTAGGAAAGGTGCCACGGGTGCCCAATATCAATTGTCAGAATTGGAACTTCCCAGCAAAAGGCCGCGCGGTTTGTCGCCACCATCACCAACGAGTCATGCCAGCGTTTTGGCAGATATTATGTATTCCATTGAGATGGTAAGACAGCTGTATGACTTAATTATTATTTTGAAACAAGAATTTAACAGAGTAATTTTACGTTATCACAGTTTTGGAATTCTTTCTTGGAGTTATTCGCAACACCACATCTCAGAGTCACCGTGGTGCTTCTAGTCATTTGGTCTGCCACTGCATTTGGGTAAAATTTTAGTCTTTCTTCTTATACACACATGTCTTACGCAGCCTATATTATTTAATATAAATTTACAGGCTTTACGGACTGATGGTTTGGTGTCCAGAGTACCTGAAGCTACTGAGAGCCACAGAATACGAAGCGCACACAATACAGTTCGTAGGCGAGTCGTTTCACGATTACAAATTCACTGGTTCCTTGGAAAATCGACAGTACAGAAATTCCACTTTCCTCAATTGCCAGTGAGTCTATTGTTTCATTGAAAATCTAATCAGTCCCTATTCCATTGAAAGTATTGACATCGTCTCCTTGTCTTACATAGGTTTACAAAGATGGTTTTCAGTCACGTAGATTTTGACAATTGCACCTTCCATTCTGTGGAATTCAGTAACATAAAGTCTAGCAAGACCCACTTCACAGACAGCATTATCGTTGATTCCAAGTAAGTTGAAAAAGCATTTGAAAAGTTGCAAAAAATTTTCAACATAACCTACAGAGACAAATAACCTTTCAGATTCGTCGATACGGATTTGTCTGCTCAAGTATTCACCAGGTGTATCCTGGAGAATAATACAGAATTGAGTCTAAGTGGCCCGTGTCCCACCCTGGATCTAGATTACAATATCTACATCGAGGAAGCTCTCCATGGCCATTTGGTAGCCCAATTAGCCTTCGTACCAGCAGCAGCCCTAGCTGGACTCGCTCTAACGATACTTCAGCGACCAAAAATGATAGGTGAATATAAAAACCACCTGTATTAAAGTACAGAATAAAAGTTCTACAACCTTTAATCTGTCTTCAGGTATCTCTTTGTTCTTCTCTTCCGTCGCTGCTTTGTGCCTGATGCTGGTAGGCACCAACAGTTCAGCAGTGCTTGGCTTCGAAGGTGGCTTCATTGCAGTCTTCGCAGTTGGTTGGACTTCGCTGACCTTAGCCACAGTCGAAAGCTTCCCAACGCATCTGAGGTAAGCTTAATCTTAAAACAAAAGCACATTTCAATATAAAGAACTCTGGATGATATAAATCTTTCAAATTTCTCAGGTGCACAGGCTTCGGCTTCATGACAGCTGGTATCAGATTGTCAGGATTAATTGGCACAGCGACCTATCAGACTCTAGTCGGTGCCCCACTGATTGCTCCGGCTCTTTTGACAGCCACTGCTCTACTTGTAGCCAGTGCAGCTACCTTCAAATTGCCACATACTCACACGGTCTTCTTGTAAGCTTTTCCCCAGCACTGAAATCTATCAATTCTATCCCAAGCACGATGGATTATTTGTTAATAGCGCTAGCAACAAGGCATTCCCATTGTTCGCGCGAAGTTAAGATCGCTGAGACTGGCAATGCCAGCTGTGGTAGTTAATTGAAAGCCAACAATAAGTTTTCGATCAGTGGCATCAAAAAAATGTTACAGCGTTTATCTCATCCGAGAGACATAAGAAAGCGCACAGCCCATATTTAGCCGAATGAGATGGAACGAGATATCGATTGAAAAATATGAGCAGCTGACACGAGGCAATAGAGCCGTACGATGATTGATATAGGAGATCAATTTAAAAGAAAAAAAAAAATTGTAATGCAATGACTAAGTGATTTATAGCGAGAAAGTCGCTTCTTAGAAGCTTGGAGTTAGCGCCAATTTATTAATTAGACAATCCCGAGTACGTTTTAAAGTGACGGGACTTTTGAGCTCTCTTGGACGCAAATTCAGGATTCTCATGCTCTAACGAGAATACGTAAATTATTGAAAGCTGTGCTAATGGTAAAGAGAGTGTCGCGATGCGCGACATCTTGAAAGTAATGGAGACGAAAGAATAATGCACGAGAAGCATATCAAAAGAAGAAAAATATTATGTCCAAGATTGAAAATGGCATTTGGATGGAAAAATAATAATCTGGCAATAAGAACATATCACTGTCCCTGAATGATTCGAATTGCCTGCAAGAGTTATTACCGGATTGAAATTTTAATCGTTCAAAAGTTTTCATGTATCTTCTCCGTTTCTCTTCCTCCTATTACTGTTATCCTAGAGGAAGAGAAGAACTAGGAGGAATATAAAAGATTCTGTTAGTCTATGATAAAAGACTCGAACGCGTCAATCCTTCGTAGCCGAAGCCATTATTAATTAATTAATTAATTTTACTCAGCACATCGTGCTTTACGTGCGAGCGACGTAGCAGCTCGATTAAAATTTACTTTTCTAGGATATTTTAGATTTACTTTGCCGTATAAAATCCACGTCGGTGGTTTAATGATATCAGTTGTGAATTAAGAAACTGAGAATGAAAATGTTATTGAGAAAATTAAGAGCGACGATCGTCTTTCTCTAGTCTGTTTGAAAGAAGAGAAATTCCTTGGACTCTTCGACGTACGAAATCGGAGGAACGAGAGATTGCGAAATCTTGCTTAAAAGACATTAGGAAAGAAGAGATAGAAAAAAGAAAAGGAAAAGATTCGCGTTTATTAAAATGGCGTACGAAATCGGAGGAACGAGAGATTGCGAAATCTTGCTTAAAGACATTAGGAAAGAAGAGA
Organism: Calameuta pallipes; assembly: GCA_030142375.1. NCBI lineage: Eukaryota > Metazoa > Arthropoda > Insecta > Hymenoptera > Cephidae > Calameuta > Calameuta pallipes. Next base: position 221,137 of record JARQSW010000795.1, on the reverse strand, counting down.
TAGAAAAAAGAAAAGGAAAAGATTCGCGTTAATTAAAATGGCGGACGACATCGGAGGAACGAGAGATTGCGACATCTTGCTTAAAAGACATTAGGAAAGAAGAGATAGAGACAAAAGAAAAGGAAAAGATTCGCATTAATTAAAATGGCGGGGACGTCGATAATCGCCGTCATTGCGGCTAACTTCATAGAGACTGTTTTTAGATTATACATTCGTATTGCTCCTAGAGGCCATTGGTCGCCCGTAGATTATTAATTAATTTACACACTATATATATACATATACACGACGGACGACGCACCCGTGACAAATTATATAATAAAAAAAACATGCATCCCCCCCCCAAGTGCTTCTATGAGAAAATGAAAATATTTAATGAAATATTATTAAAACGTTTTAAGCATCGCATTATTAGTTCCTAATTGCGTGAATTTTAAAAGGGATGCAAACGGCGACAGTCATTTGTCTTATTTTTGTCTCCAACGTCCAAAATCCATTCAATTATGTAAACGTGCGATCCATTGGAAAAAAATAGAAGGACGAACGGAGACGCGCAGGTTAAAAAATTGCTGAGTCCGACGTAGCCGCGTGCATTGAACGTGGCTCGGTATAAAATCGTCCTCCGAGAGCGACGGAGACGAGATCTGTAACAATAAAGAAAGTTGGAACAAAAAAAACAATGCATTTCAATTACATTTACATAATATAAAAAAATCAGCCATGTCCTTCTACCTGTACAGTGTACCATTATAATTTTTCCTTGTCCAGTTTCCCTGGAAATTCAAATTTACCATAATATAAAAAATAAGCCATGTCCTTCTTCTATCTGTACAGTGTGCTATTATAATTTTTCCTTGTCCAGTTTCCCTGAAAATTCAAATTCACCATAATATAAAAAATAAGCCATGTCCTTCTACCCGTACAGTGTACCATTATAATTTTTCCTTGTCCAGTTTCCCTGAAAATTCAGATTCACCACCGCATCCCCACAGGACACAGAATAAGCTGACGCGCTTCCTCCTTTCGTTATACAAAGAACATAAGATTGTTTATTAGATATATATATATATATGTATATATATATCTATAATATTTATAATATATATCAAGTTTTACAAATATTATCACACACTTGTTATGAATGTTTTATCGTGGAGCGATGAAAGGGATTGATCGATAATAGTCAAATTTGATTTTTTTTTTTTTACAAAGAGAGAAAGAAAGTTTTCCATTTTTTTTTTTTTGTTAAGTTTGTCCGCAAATTTTAACTATGATGAAGGGGGTGACTGAATGGTATTATAAATGGATCTGGTCTCTTACGCAATACCGTATATAAATATAATAAACGTATTCCGATAGTGTCAATAATATATAAATAGCCCAGTGTAAATAGAACGGCGGTGTCTTGCTTACAATATATATATATATATAACATAATAATTACAAATACTACGTGAAATTCGCGAAAGGCCGATCGCGCGAAACTAAATTAACAGAATGAGAAGAGAAAGCGAGCGCGAGAAGAGATAAATTTAAGAGAAAGCGAAAGAGAAAGAAAGATTTATATTTGCAAAAGAATAATAATAACGACGATGATCGAGTGAAATTTTATCGACCGGCTCTTATGCGTTTTCTTTTTGTGTTTTTGTTTTTGTTAAAAAAAAATTTTTTTATAAAACGACGAGTAGCGAATCTGAAGGACAGCCCGGCCGACGACGATTTACGATAAATAAATAATAATAGCGATTGTATATAGATAAATATTTATATATATATATATAATATGTTTATGTATAAACTAGGCTAATTATACTTTTCTGGTAAAATATTCAATGTTAGGCCTCGAGGCGTAGGCCGCGCGTGCATATCGAATTCGCTTTCCTCGATGCCGTCGTTACGTATCTTAAATATTTATTATTAATTATAATAATATTTATAATTTTATCTTATAACGCATACCTATTGTACAAGCTGTCTTTTTTTTTACCTATTTTCTATCTTGTCTCGTGTCGTCGAGCATCCTGATTTTCATTTTAAATGATTTTCACTGAGACCTTCGAAAAAAAGAAGCAAAGTCAGCTGTTCGAATTTTCGGTATTACTTTTTCTGCTTGTTTGTTTCACGTTGAAAGAGTTTCGACTGGATGACGAGAGCGTCGAGAAAAGAAGAAGAAAAATTACGTAAAAAATCAAATATATAAAATTGTCTCCTTGCTATCTCTCAAAATTAGTGTTTCTGTGCATTCATACCCTGTGGCTGGATGTTTATCTTGGTATATTTATATATAAATCGACGGATATGTATCGATGAATATTGGCAGTGCGCTGAGGGGACGCATTGACCCGCAGTAACGACGCGAGGCGTCGGTACGCAAATACGGCCAATTCCAAAAAAAAAAAAAAAAATCTGTCAGAGTAATACTCAGAGAGTCAAAGTCGGTGTCTTATATGTAGACTTCTCTTTCTGTCTTTCGCACTTGGCGCGTACTTCAGATAAATAAACTATTATTCCGAAGGACCGAAAAAGTGGGGATTCCCCGCGATAACTCGATAGTTTTACAAGAGAAAAAAAAAATATATATGTAATATACATATATGATATATACACGTGTAAGTTTCTTTCCAGTGAGATCGTAATACTAGTGCAACAACCTTAAACGGAGAGAAAAAGAGAGAGAGAGAGAGAGAGAGAAGTACGATTTTTTTTTCTTTCTTTATCTCATTTCCTTCATAGAAATTTTGAATAAAGAAGCTGCCGCAATTATGGTGTCATAGGGTAACCGCCGTTCACCAATGGATCCTCAAAGAATATCGTCCGGTCCCGAAATGCTCTCGGGAGAAAGAAAGAGAAATAAGAAAGAAAAGAAAAAAAAAAACAAAGAGAGAGAAAAACAATACAATTCTCTAGCTTCAGTCAAGAATATCCTGAGAGCCCGTGTCTGTTCCTGGTCGTGCGAATCCTTTCTCTTTTTCTTTAAATCCTAAGCGTAAAATATGGCAGTCGTTCGCTTCCCTAGTTCAACAATTCAAAATATCCCTAATATCATATCAAATGCGTATCGCGTGTCTTATGTACAGAGGGGAGTGGGGGGTATTTGGAATTTTAAAAAAACGGCCAGACGACCAAAATGACGGGCACCTCGCGTCACCGTGTAAAAAAAAGGCCGTCGTTATTTTTTTAAAAAAGACGATTTTTTTTTTTTAAAAAGAAGCCTTAGCTCAAAAATGTGTCCCGAATGTTTTGCACCGGAAAGCAGCTTTGCGATTTTTTGCGACAGTCATTTCAGAATACGCTGCGTAGGATACAATAGTTAATAATAATCTTATTATATATATATAAGTGAGAAAGGGACACGTTTGCCAGGCCGTTTTTTTTTCGCACGATATTAATTCTTACTTAAAAAGCTTTCTTAATATAGCCCGCCACGCGTATAGACTACTAACTACTAACGATTGGCAAGTATTTAAACTCCTTGAGTTACGTTTCCTGTGCACTGTGTAATTAGTACCTTCCTTTGTATTATCAAGCTTTCCGAGCGTTATCGATAATAATCGCACTGTCTTATCGATATTTATTTCTTGCCTCGTTATATCTCGCTCTCCGATGCTCTCGATCGGGATGGCACGTGCTTTTCTAATCTTAGGAACACAATCTAGCATTCGAATTCCGAAGCTGTTATGGCATTCAAGTCCTTCATCAGTCCCTCTAGATTCGCCATCTCCTGGTTCAACTCCTCGGTGCTGTACGACGGCTAAAAGTGAGGATAACAAAGAGGACGAAACATATAAGTCGAGTGACAATTCATTTAGATAAATAATTCATGTTTATTCTTTAACAAAGGATTTAGTTACCTTCAATCGTTCCACCTCGTCGGGCGTGTGAGACGGATTTGAAACGGATGCCAGACGGTTCTTGGTCAATTGAGAACCGGAAGTCGGTACCTTCTTGTACGGGCTACCGGAAACCGTGGGTCTTACCGTGACCTGGGACACTGAAGAAATAAATAAAGTAAAAATTATTTATTTAACCTAGAATTATCTAGTGAATCTTTAAGCTCGACATACCGCCGTGCTTTTGCTGAGCGGGTGTCGAGGGTGCTGACTGCGGAGGTGGTGCAGGGACACTGAAACTCTTCAGAGGATGACCCTGAAGTCTTTTACCGCTACCACTAGGTTCTAGAACGGGTGTACTGGAAGTAGCTTGACTTCCGCCACCGTAATGTCCAGGTCCGTACTGACCACCCGGCACGTAGGGTTGTCCGCCAGCGCCGTAAGCCATCTACAGGAGCAAGGATGAATCATTAACATTGAATGAACACGACCAAATATTATAATACGTAATATCCCATTGTATATTATTATCGTACCTGGTTCTGCAGAGGCTCGTAGGTGCTGGGTACGTTGCAGGAATCCGGACTGGATTCCGGCGTAGGCTCCAGGGTGACATGCGCACGGTTAAGACTGTACTGCGTAGCCATACGAGGATACTGCGACGTCCTTACCGCAGGAACGTCACCACAGGAGCCGAGTATGGCAGGCTGGGATATGCTACTGTTCACGATAGGCGTAGCAGTGGCTATAGCTGTAACAGATACAGCTCTTCCTGACCTATCTCAATACTGTATAGTATAAAATCAACGTTATATCTATAAAATATAATAAGCAACAAGCAACCAATCAGCAATGTGTTTGTGACTTACGTTGATGTAACGGAGCACTGTCAACTGGAAGTGTAATGAGTTTAGGTTTATGGCTTCCACGACTGTGCTGTCTGCTCAGGGTCGAGCACTTCTCGTCACCGTTGCCTGATGTTTAAGGAAGGCGCAATAAAAGGTGAAAAATCAAAATCAAAGCGACAGGCAACCAACGGACGGTAATAGAAAAAATACATTTAAAAGACCTTCTGTGTGCAACTCATAGTAATAAAAACATAACCTAAAATCTGAGGCATATTCGTATATCGCTTACCCATATAACTGGGCACGTAGGTGCGCTTGTCCAGGGAACTGGAATTCACGTGTATATTTTCCTGACTGTATTCCTGATTGCCAGACCTGGGTAAGGTGTTGCTCACGATACCGCTTGTCGAAGCTTCGCCATTTATCGAGGACTTCTCCAGAGCCTTCAGTTCCATCTGATCATGATGGATCCAAAGGTCTGGTGGTTTTATGTTTATTTTTTGATTAGACTCCTTGGTGTACCTGAAGATTAATTATGGGACGGTAAACGCTCTGGGTAATTTTTTTTACAAAGTTTTTATAATTGATTGTGCTGATAAGGAATTATTTCGCTGGTTTTACCCTTTTTTGCGATCTGGAGTGTCGGGAGTTCTGCGACAGCATACCACCACGACTACCACTGCTATGCCAGTGATAAGAACGATGGAGCATCCGATTATTATATATATTAAAACTCCAGACAATCTTCCATCTGTAAGTTATTGTTTTTTTTTATTAATTAATCGCCATTTAACTAATTAATATTATTTTTCGTACTGGCGCTACTGTGCGATTAAGCATTGACTGGTAACGGATAGAAAAGTTTAAAAACAGTGTCTTACCTCGAGCATGCAACTCGTCATAGAAATCCATGCCATTGCCTGATATAAAAATGAAAATGAAAATAAAAAATAGAACGATGAAAACGTGTGACGGTTATTGGAGAGAGAAAGATAAATAAAATTCTATCTTTTACTAACAATACTATGTGCTACGCAAGGAAAACATTAATTATATTATTTCTTATGTGTCAGTTTTACTTACTCGGTGGTGTAACAAAGTGTTCGATGGGACTGTGAAGACCAACTCCTTTGGAATTCCTAGCTTGTATTTTGAAAGTGTAATTCGTGCTGGGCTGTAGACCTTTTAAAATAAATTCACAACGATCGCCAACCAGAGCTTTGGCCATCCAGCTGGAATCCGGTTCCTTAGGCGTGGTCGTATACAGAATTACGTATCCTGTGGAAGAATAAAACGATGATTTATTCACCTATCGATAACGAGTTTTTGAATTCGAATGAACTTCTGTACTCACCCGTTATTAGGCCGTTCGGTGACTTGGGTGGCTGCCAACGTATAATAACGGAATTAGGACGATCCTCGACACTTTGTATTACTGGTTTTTGAGGAGGACCTGGCGGTGCTTCCAGAGTTTGATTCACGACGACCATACTCCAGGGTGATTCGCGATTTCCCTTTACTACTTTAACGGTAAACTCGTATTGCGTGTACGCCTTGAGATCATTTATCATGCAATTGAGATCTGACGTATTGTAATATTTGTAACGAGGATTGCTACTGTGATGATTGCTGGTGTAACGGACCAAGTAGAATCTCTTGTCGGTAATGTACTGCGAGGAGAATTAAGAATTTAAGTTAGTTCGATAATATTTTTATTATATAATATTTTTAATGTCATTGTGGGGTAATTGTCGTTACCTGACTTTTTGATAACGTCATATCCGTCCAGTACAGTACTACTGTTTTGTCGGACAAAACAATAGCCTTCAGACCTACTGGCGGAATTAACGGTGCGGATGATTCCGGCGCTGAACGCTCCGTAGTTCTTACATTGGCGTAAACCGGAAGTCCTTCGCCAGCCTCGTTATTTGCTTTCAGAGATATTACATATTCTGACATTGGATCTAAAAAGCAAGCAAGCAATAAATAGAGAAAGAAGGTAACGCAGCAAATTATCCACAAACGATAAACCTTGTCAGTCTTTTAAAACAGTATAAATTAATTTACGTACCTAAAGAGTCTATGAGAAAATAACGCTGCTTTCCGTCTAAAGCCTGAGTATGCCCATAAGGAAAGCCTTTTCCCCAGCTTAGAAGATAACCTCTAATTTTGACACTTTGATCCTTAGGCGGATTCCACCATACGGAAATGGAATCGGACATTGGTTTAGCTAGAGAGCATAATTGGCAAAAAATAAAAATTTTATCTACCATAAAATTGACTAAGATTTAACAGGTATTTACTCACTTTTTATCATACTTGGTGCATCCGGTACTTTTGATTCGTCCAAGTCCTTTTCATAAGTCTCAATAGTCATCCATTCGGTCCAGGGTCCTGTCCCATTAACATTGAACGCACAGATCCTGACCTGATAGACGACACGTTTTTCAAGATCAGTCAATAAATAAAGACGCTGATTCCCTTCGGTAGTCACTGTATTTGAATGAGATCTTCGATCCTGGCGTCGGTATCGAATTTTATATCCAGTTATCACACCGTTCTGACCTTCCAAAGGTGGTTCCCATCGAATCACTATACTCTGAAAAGTAACCAAAAGAAAATGTACATCGAGAACAAGTATGACAGCCATGTTATATTATTTTCTCTTACCGTAGAGCTTGCTGCTTCCAGCGTGAAATTATGTGGAGGATGCGTAGGAGGTGCACTATGTGTTCTTACAGTTATCTCATTAGTCGATGCACCACGTCCATTCTCATTAATAGCCTGAACCCATATATTGTACTCAGTAAATGGTTGCAAATTTTTCAGCTCTATCGTTGTGCTAGCAGTTTCCACAGACTGCTCTTCGCTCTCACCCTATATTAAATGGGATAAAAAATATATAAATTTATTTGTACACTTACTCTAATATTACTACGTAGATATAATTGTACCTCTATGTAGGACACGATGTACTTGGATATCCTTCCAATAAGAGCCTGAGGCTCTTCCCAGGTTAGGGCAATGCTGTCACTTCCGGTAGCGTGTCCTTCCAAGTTAATTGGCGGATCCGGTACGATGGCCTCGAATTAAGAATACAATACAAATGAAAAAAGTTATTAACGATATACAGAAAGAATATTATGAGTATTAAATATTTACAGCTTCGTGAGTGGTGACTTTTAATATTTCACTAGATAATCCTGCACCTCTGCTGTTGTGAGCGACAACCCGAAAGTGATAAGTGACACTAGGCTGCAATCCAGGTACCATAACCTCCAATTGTTTTTGGGTAACGTTGATAACTCGTTCACGCTGACTACCCTCCTCCTTGTAGTAGACGTTGTAGGCAAGTATGTCGCCGTTACTGTTTTCTGGTTCTTGCCAATGAAGAGTGACGAATCGCGCAGAAACTATGAGGAGACTGAGGTTCCTTGGTGCTGAGGGTGCGGTACCCTCTATCGAATCCAGACTCTCGGTATTGTCTAGAAAATGGGGTTTCGGATTGTAAAGGAAATTGGGATTACCGATCGATCCAAGATAATCAGCTGGATCATCGGATGGACTTATGGTCAGTGGAGGATTTGGTGTGAATGCAGACTGTGTGTGTCCGAGAAGTGTGCTAGGATGCTGCCAGGTGTTGTTATAAAGTTGACGATGAAGCAATAATCTCTTTTGTGGGGTTGTTGATTTTGGTGTGGTAGTTTTGTGGGATAATGATTTTTCTATGGGATTGTTAGTTGATCATGCATTGAGATAGTTACGGAAGGAAAAAAAGAAGAAAAGAATAAAAAAAAAGGAATAACAAATTATAAAATAATAACTAAATCATAATACAGAATAACAATCTTAGTAGTATTTTTGAAAAACGAAGAAAAAATAAATCCATAAAGTACATCATCTTAAAAATTCAGTAATATGATTTTTCTTACTCGGTTGGTTTATTGTTAATCGTGCTGAAGCTTGGACGCTGCCTGCTGGATTTACTCCGATGCATTGAAAAATTCCAGCATCTATCGGAAGAAGACCATTGATCCTCAGATTGTACCTAGGATATGCAAGAGTATAAAATTAATTGTTCGTCAGGTTTTCTGCTACTTCGCAATTCAACAAAAAAAAATAATGCCTACCCATTAACCAGCTGCCAATAGGCGCTCAGGGTGATACGTTCACCATTTTTGAGCCAAGTCACTTTTGGTTCCGGCTTACCATAGATTTCACATTCGAATTCCAAATCCTGATTCTCATTAGCTAATTTGTCTTCTGGTTTCCTTAGAAATCTTGGCGGTACTGAAATAATTAAAAGGCTTGTAACGTGAATGCAAAATACTTCGAGTATTCTAAATAATATCTTACCCTGAACGTTCACTTCGGCAACCGCGTCCTGAGTATCTACGTCGTTCTCGGCTCTGCATTGATAAGATCCATGGTCCATTTCTTGGATATCAGATATCATGAGACTCGATGCTGCGACCCTGTGATACCTATAGAATATAAATCATGCGTATCAGTTCCACAAACTTGGATCACGTCAGAATTTAATTTCAATAAGTCACGTTTCAGGTTAGCTTACCTGGAGTCAAGTTGAGCCAGATCGACAGCGACTCCATCCTTGAGCCAGAGAATCGTCGGTCTGGGATTCCCATTAGCTGCGCACTCCAGGGTCACAGTAGAACCTTCCACGGCCACCTGCTGCGAAGGTTTGGCAATGAATACTGGAGCGGTAGTACCTTGGTCTGCAATTAATAATTAATGATTTCCCGGACGTCTGTAGTAACAAATCACCATTTTCACCTAACATTTTTATCTTTAACTCACCAATATCACTGGGTAGTAATGCGAGTTGCGCTTTGTTGCTGAGTCTAGATTGTCCAAACCCACTGGCGTTGCACCTATAAGACCCAACATCTTGGGGCTGAACCTCGTCAATCTCAAGTGCGCCTAATTAGATCGGGGATATTTTTTTTTATTAAATAAGACACCCAAGAATCTTGAAGGATAAATTATAAAAGATTAGGACTGCAACATGTTCTTTACCTGATGGTAAAACAGTCATGCGAGTCTCATCCAGTAACAATGGATGCTCATCTTTGAGCCACTGAATAACAACAAAAGGAGAAGTGGCTGGAACTGCACAGCTCAGATAAGCAATTTGTCCAGGATAGACCATAGTATCTTGAGGTTCCTTTTCAAATCCCGGCAAGCCTATTGGGAATAAATTATTGAGAAACTATTATTAGGTATCTGAGACAGCCAGTGACTCGATGATTAAATAAAAAGAAATACTAACTGGCAAGTATAATACTGGCTGGCCGGGACAATATAGCTCCAAAAGGATCAACACTAGCTAAACACCTATAGTTGCCAATCAATTCCGGATTACCTGGATAGACACTACTAATATAAAGAGACCCATTGGCTAGCTGCGATCTGCAATAATGAAAAACCATACATATAAGAAAAGTTTGTTTTACTGACCACATTCAGATAGAAGGAATAAAAATTCAATTAAATCAAACGCACCTATAACTGTCTCCAATAAAGTTAATCGGTTGACCATCATCAGTGCGCCAGTGAATAGTAGGCTGTCCATAGATGCTCTTCGCATTGCAATCAAGACGTGCTGCACCACCCAGTTCAACAATGGCATCCTGAGGCTCAACGGTGAAGTGTAAACCACCAGCAGCATCAACTGAACAAAAATAGAATAAACAATAAGAAACCTATAAACATTGCACTCAGAGAACCCATTGTTATTATATAAATCAAATAACTGCACTCCGCATTCATCCATTTTCAAAGGTTCACTAAGCAAACTAGCAAGGCCACCGATCCAACAATAATGTCTAGGGCTAACAGATGTTAAAGTAAGAAACAGTATAATTCATAGTAGGGCAATATTGTCAATTACTCTGACACCCCAGTGACTTCCTGGCATCAGCAGATGGTTGCAGGTGCAATAAAGTTGACTTGCCAATTCACTGCCAAACAATATAGCCCCATAGAATTAGCACAGGATGAAATGAGGTGTAGAAACCGACCCACGTACATATATTACATTAACATGTTGCACATACATCAAGCATGTCATCGTACACCCACGTATGACTGCTGTACACAGAAACCATCCCCTAGAGAATTTTAGGGTGTGTGTGTGCGGGCAGGGAACGGTTAACGATCAAGCAGAGACCCAGCCCGACCCAGTGGACTGCCTATAAGCTATCAAATTTCGAGGCTTCGTACCATGACCCATTCGAAACACACGTGTGGGTGCAAAAGGGCCCAGGAAGGGTCCGTAGAAAGTAGGAGGAAACAAAAAGGGCGGCAAACAAAGGGCCAGCCAACCCCAAGGGCAAATTCAACAGCATCCCCCGAGGCAGCGAACTGCAGCGAACCATCCCTTAAGCCTCTGAAGTGAAAGAGAGAAGGAGACAAACAGGAACAATGGCGTAGGATCAAATCCAATGGAATCCATGACGATTCGGTTCTATTGCTCTTCTCTCTATGTGCATTCTCTCAGCCTGTGGTAAGCGGGAGACTCTTTTGAATCATGTCCGAATGCATACAATTCAAGATTCAATCAAGAATTTGATATATAACAAACGATCACTGAGTTTGGCTACGTATGGCGATACTTTCTTCGATCTCCGCAATAAGGTTAACACCACTGGACACTGGCTTAACCGTTAAGATAGATCATCGTATCAAATAACGAGTATAATCAAGTAGGGCGTCACTTCAAGGAAGTAACATAACTCGATAGTTAAACATGATTAACCAGTCTCATCGCGCGATGTAACAATAAAAAGATTTATTATACAAATTTATACGACGAACGGAGTTTTCCAGCGTGCGAGGATAAACGAACGCGAGGTTAATGCATTAATGCTCTCTTTGTTCCTGAACACTGTATGTAGCCGGGCGATCCTAGTAGGGGAATGGAGAAAAAGTATAGAAACAAGAGGAAAAAGAGTTATTCCCTAGACACGAAGAGTTTTTCCCCCGAGTAAAGTTTTCGCGCCTCGTTGCCCGTGGCAGACAGTTTGGCGCGTTGAATAAGAATGAGGATAAGATTGCGTGAAAACAGAGAGAGAGAGAGAGACAGACAGACAGTGCCATGCCTGGGAAAGCTTGTGAATAAGAGTATTAAAAAAAAGAAGATATAAAAGAAAGAATATAAATGGAGAATTCGTCGCTCGTAGAAGCGAGATTCAAAATAAAATAAACGTGCAACCGTTTGATTTACGGTACCGAGAGTCAACCTACCGCACGGCATACCGAAATAGACCACATAGAGACTATTACGCCGTATGCACCGTGTAAATATACCACGGTAACACAACTACCGTGAATACGTATATACATACGTACGTATAGTCCTAGCTTGGCATTTATCGGGTGTTCACGAACGTTCCCAGCCGTGCGACAACGATCACAATACTTGTCAGATAGAGAAGGAGAAAAAGAAAAAAAGAAGAGAAATAGTTCAAACTCGAAACCGTTGCGATTGCCTACGTTACCGACGCGCGGTCGATAAAACAGACGCGTCCTAAAAAGGAAGCGAATCGAGTGAAACAGGAAAGAAATAAAGATCAGTGACCCAATAACGTATTAACTTCAGCTGGGAACTATAAGAATAAAAGGTAAGAAAAGAAAAATTCGTGACTGGTAACACGTTTTCCGCATTAAATCAGCAGGAATCGATGCTCGTGACGATCCCGGGATATACGTTTTACCTGGATCTACGTGACTCTACGTGGGGCTGGGCGATCGCGGAGTCGAGGGAGAATGCTAAAAAGTGTGGTAAAAGTGGCCGACACGTGACGAACAGAGCGTGAAGGCAAAAGGAGGTAGGGCCCCAGGAGTCTAGTCTACGGGGTGTCCCCATAAATACCGATAAACGTCTAGTAAGCTTGACAAAGTGAGGGTGGAACTCCAATATCCCATCGGCAATGGACAATTAATCGTGCCGGGATAAATTTCTTACGACGTTCTAAGGATACGAGTGCACAAAGAAGAACCGTAGAAAACGTTAAAACTCCGAATGACGTATTACAAAATGAGAAACTAAAATTCCCGAAGAAGATTATCGCGCGATTAACGTAACAAATCGATTAAACAAGAGTGTCATTTTCCTCCAATGAATTTCGACGTCGACCTGAAATCCACGACAAGATTAAGTGGCGTCCATGCACGTCGTATACGCGAGCATTGAATTCGACTGGCAGTAGACACTAGCCAGGGTAGGGAAGGTGCGTAAACTACAGCGTGGGCGATAAAACCGGTAAAGTTACAGCTTACGAAATACTGTCCAGCTCTAGTCTGATATATCCATAGAGATATTTTCTATAGGGTATTAAGAAACTTCTTTTTTTTTTTCTTCTCAAGAAACCGCCAAGCTTCTCGTAACCAAAGTGAATCCCCGTATAGAACCTTTTTCGGAAACGTAATGTGACTAAGTAAAAAAAAGATGCCTTCCCAGCATCCTCAGGGTCTCAGAGACAAAATTGTCAAAACAGATTCCTCGTTAAGTCCGCAACGCGTACGGAGAAACGCATCGTCGAATTGAGATCGATCCCGTGACGACGCCGACGTCGTCCTGCGATACGTTTTTCGCGTGTAAGCTTCGCCCGACGACAACGTAACTGTCTTTAATGAATCTTTAATGGAAACGATGAGTTCGCCCATCCTATACACATACGTTAACGTCCTTCTCTATAGAATAGCAGGGATGTAACTATAGACACAGAAGCCAGCGTATATCGCTTGGTAATGGAGTTTATTGTTCGGGGTTGCATTGAAGACAGGACAAAGTAGTCTCCTCCCCGTCTATATGCCATCCACTGAATTCCGTCAATTTATTACTGCTTCATCGAGGGCACTGGACTGTCTGCTGTTTATTGAAAGACAGAGGGATGCTGGATGACAGAGGCTGAACGTGGTTTAACGTTGCGGTGTAGAAAATTCAAGTGGAAGAGAACGAAGGAGGAGTCGTTGACAAAATTTTTTGGCCGTAGATGAAAGTAAGGCCAATTGTATGCGCACCCTGAGTCACCCACTCGGAGATACTCTATTCGCCACCCTCTCTGTGGAACTGCAGGCTCACCAGCCCTCTCTTGATCCCTGTTCTAGTCAGTGACTACCCGCTAACTCCTCTCTCTCTGCATCAATAACAGCCAACCGATGTGCAGAGGCTCTCAATTTCAGTATCGCCCACTAGGTACGCCCCTATATCATTGGCCTGCTTTTTTTTTCTTTCTTTCTGGGGTTGGACCACTAACTTATTTTTCCTTTAGGCAGTTGTTGTTTCTGTATGATATAATCTCTGTATGATATGACTCGAGATTGCAGGTTATGTTATTGGGTTTTTGACACTATGGGAGACACTGAAGGAGATGGATGCGCTTTTCATGTGAAGAGTTTTTCAGTAGAAGAGTTCCTGGCGGGAGAATGGAGAGGAGAAGGCTCCTCGAATTACCAACCGGTAATTTCCTATGGATTCACTCTTATGTTCGTTCTCTTCCTTTTATTTTTCATTTTTTTCTTTTTTTTTTCGTTTTTAATTACACTTTTAAGTGTATCCGGTATCTCGTATCAGCCTGGTGTAAACGTATAAACAGGACTGGCCTCTGTGTTAATAAGAAGAACACTGACTGTAGGTGTGCTGAGGAAACTTTTTTTTTTTTTTCGTGAAGGCTGCTTATCACGATGAGTCGAGAGTCTCAATATTGTTCAATTTGCACAAGAGGAAACGTCGAAAATAGTTGCGTGGCGATTGGCGAGGACGAGGAGTATACTCTGGAAAGGAAGTAGGATATTTGCACAACATTCCATTGTAGATTGTCTCATTGTGCTCCGATGACTGATCAGACAAATGAGGAATAGATACTTCAAGTAATTAGATTTTCCCTTGAGGATTATGCGTGGAAATTAGCTATGTATTTCTGACAAGTTGAGGAAAAAAGATCATTCAAGAGCACGGTCCCTGACCCTGAGAAAGAGCTATTGATAAGATCTTATCTGACCAATAGCTAATTAACAAAGATCATGGAGGTCATTCATGTATTTCCAAGTGAGGCCAAGGATCCCAGATATAACTAGTAACTGATGCTAATTACAGTTACGCAGGATCTATATATACATATAAATAGTCTATCCATATTGGCTCTATATACATATATACATCCCATGAAGCAATTCCTATTTAATCCTATCGATTTCAAATGGCACAGGGTGATACCAAGCAAGATAAGATAGGCTTGTTTATACACACCTAATGAGAACTCTATAAAACTTTTCATAGAAATCAAAGGCTGTAGTTTATTATACATCTAGAACATAGGAGCTAGTACCTAGATCCAATCATAACCATCATCCCTGTCAAAGAGATATGATTTATGATAGATTTCAAATCATGAAATATAAATTCAATTGTTACAAAATTAACCAAGAGCAGGGGAGTAGCTGCGGGTATAGAAAAGCAATGGTAAGCAGTAACAAAGAATCTCTAGATCGTTAAACTGGCAACTCATTAAATCTCTGAGCTTGTACTTAGTGCGAGTAATTAATCCAGAGTAATGAAAAATTATAAAGAATAAAAGAAACTGCTTAGGCAGCAACAATACTTCCAAGGGCTTATTCAGAAGTGTATGAACATACGTCTTAGTAGATTTAAAACGTACACCAGTAACTGGAATCTATGAGGCTGTAGGGATGAGGGATGAGAAAAGATAAAGACGAAAAAAGAATAAGAGAGAGTAAAAGTTATAAGAGAAAAAAGATAAAAGAGACGCTAGTGCCCTTCCGTCATGGTCAGACATTATCCCCGTGAACGTACATATAGCACCTGTGACTTAAAGGACTGATCTTAGCTATAAATAACAGGAAACTCAAGAGTGTGTGACTGAACGATAATAGCAGGGTGATTAAATAATCAGAGTAAAGAATTTCTGTCCTGTTGGGACTTACCGGGCCTCTGGACCAATGTCAACAAAGCGAATGGAAGTAGAAGAACGCGCGGCTCCATTGGACCAAGCGGGTGTCACAAGGCGGATTCCTCTTTTGGAATTAGATGCACTTAACCCTTAACCAGATCACTGGCTTATCACTTATCAATCGATTATCACGTCACTATTCACCATCGTGCACTACGCACTGTAAATGAACTCGCTAACGTCATTTTTTTAGGCATTTCACTTGCGACAACGCGTTATACTTTAACATGGCTAACCGACGAGTAAACACCTCCGCATTGTCTGGATTCGCTACGCGCACTAAAATTCGAGCATCAAGCTACTCCAAACTGGACTCATTGACGATAGCGCTAATACGGAGAAATTTTTAACTAAAAGTTCCGTTGTTGCGAGGGGATACCTTTCAGAGGGGGGTTCCCAGGTACATACACTACGCCAACTTGTGATTGGTTACTATTGAGAGCAAGCGCAGTGATACAAAAGTTTATGCTTCATCTCTGTATTTCTGTATCTATGGTTTCGTAGATTGTCGTTATGCCATCGTTGCATCTTTTAGTTTATGATATTAGGCAAAGCGTCTGTTCTTATGAAAAAGGTTAGGTTGTGTTTATGAGAGTGTTTAGAGTAAGCTTTTATTATTAAAATTCATGTAGATTTTCCCTGGGCGTGAACGATATCGTATTTTAGGAGGTTTCTTCTAGATAATTGGTAAGTTCTATGCATTTTATTTACCTTTGTTGAGGGATTCTTTTCATCTTTTTTAGTATACTTGTTAACTCAGCAACTTTTCTTATTACCTCAAGGATATTTTATAAACCGGCAAGATGTCGGGAGGGATGTTGTATGGAGGTGATGAAATTGGAGCACTGGTATTTGATCTTGGTCACCATTCTTTACGTGTTGGCTATGCGCAAGAAGATACACCCAAGGCTGAAATCCCTGCTGTTGTTGGAGTCGGTGAAGATGGAAATTGTACAGCTGCTAAAGTTGAGCCCATGGATGTTGACGATAAGAAACCAGACAATAATATAACACAATCTGGGACCAAATATTATATTGACACTACTGTACTTCATGTACCTCGTAAGAATATGGAAGTCGTTAGCTATATGAAGGATGGTATGATAGAGGACTGGGACCATTTTGAAAAGGTAATATTCTTGATCTATAATGGATTTAGTTTTCATAATATGACAAACTAATGTTACTTGGTTAGGTTTTAGATTATACCTACTCCAAAGTCATTCGATCGGATGCTGAATATCATCCTGTATTATTTTCTGAATCACCCTGGAACATACGTAGCAAAAGAGAGAAGCTGACTGAGCTCATGTTTGAGAAATACAATGTACCAGCATATTTTCTGGTCAAAAATGCTGTTCTCGCAGCCTTTGCTAATGGACGAGCTACTGGAATTGTAGTTGATTCCGGTGCTACTCACACTTCTGCTGTTCCTGTCCAAGATGGCTTTGTCCTCACTCAAGCAATCGTAAAGTCTCCACTGGGAGGTGACTATATAAGCATGCAATGCCGACAATTTTTACAAGTACGATCCTCCACTAGCATCCTGTAAAAAAAATACTTCCACTAATAATAATTTGTAAAACTTACCGATCACTAGGATAATGATATAGACCTTTCGCCATCATACATGGTGGGTAGTAAGGAAGTTGTCAAAGATCATGAAAAGCCTCGATGGGTCAAAAAGAAAGGACTCCCAGAAGTGACGAAATCCTGGCACAATTATATGGTAAAGAAGCTAGTGCAAGATTTCCAGGCGACGGTTTTACAAGTCTCCGAGACTCCCTATGACGAAAAGATAGTCTCTACCGTACCAGCAGTACAATATGAATTCCCAACGGGATATCATCAGGTGAGTTTTTCAAAAATCATTTTACAAATATACGTACAACATCGTATATCTTTATTTTAGCAGGACTTTGGTAGTGAACGGTTCAAGATCCCAGAAGCTCTCTTCGACCCAAGCATGGTTCAAATGCGTGGGGGGATGGTCGGCAACACAATGTTAGGCGTCGGCCACATAGTTACAACAAGCGTCGGGATGTGCGACGTCGATGTTCGACCTGCCCTATATGGCAGCGTCGTTGTTACCGGTGGAAATTCATTCATGCAGGTAAATCGTCGCTAAACTCCCCAATTCTTCTAATATCTTCTAGCGATCATAACTACGTAAGACCTTAACCTCTTTTTTTTATTCCTTTTATCCAGGGCTTTCCTGAGCGACTGAACCGCGATCTTTCAATGAGAATACCGTCAAGTATGCGCTTAAAATTAATAAGCGCCAACGGATGTGCCGAGAGAAGATTCGGTGCTTGGATAGGCGGCTCGATTTTGGCGTCAATCGGGACTTTCCAGCAGATGTGGATATCCAGTCAGGAATACGAAGAAAGCGGAAAGAGTCAAGTTGAACGGAAGTGCCCGTGAGTCTACGTGCTATTTATAAATACTGAGTTAAAGATATAAACATTTTTCGTATTCAAAAAATACCTCACGCGTTAATAATCGCAAGAGATCCGTCGCGACGCCTCTGGCTACTGTTAAACAATTTTTTCCGAGACAATTCGCGTTTAATCCTCATTAAAATGCGAAACATTTTGGATTAACTGACATACGAGTTTTTGTCTGCATTAAGGTACGCGTTTATTGTATTATGTAACCTGTGACATTTGTAAAATAGACTGGACAATATTGAATCGAGTATTCTTCTTGTATCTCTTTATTTTAATAACGTTTCTGCTATTTGTCAGGTTTCTTTTTGCATTTCTTCACAGCCATAATGACTCCGTGGTACTAGATTATTTATTTATTGGGACTAGCACCGATGAGAGGAAAAAGTTAAATGATTTTAAGTGGAATCGATCCGATAATGGCTGCTATTTTCTAATTATTTATTCGTAATTATCTTATATACAATTTCTGGAATCATTTTATACATCAAGACCCTAAGATAGTCCCCCGGTACTTCCTCTTGTCAATCTTTAACCAGGTTTCACACCAGGTTGTTCTGCGTTCAGGATGATTCAAAAGTTTCGAATAGAAAAATTTATTTATCTCAACAAATGGTTTCTAAACATTGTTGGCCTGTATCCAAAAAATTCGTGGAGATTTGTTACATCATTATTTTTCATGTTGCTTATTGTGATACCGCAGTTTGTGCAGATTTATTTATTCTGTACTGATCTGTCAGTGATACTTGAGACGAGGTAAATTATTTTATATCCTATTGATGGATGTGATTATTTTTTATAAACAATTGCCACCACAATCTGTATATTGTTAATTTGTTGCTCGCAGTTCAGTTTTATTCACAATTCTGTTGGCGATGCTAAAAGGCACCGTGTGGATATTCAATGGTAAATCTATGGAGGAATTAGTGGGATTTTTATTTAATGAGTATTGGAAGATAATAGAGTCTTTTGAGAATTCTAAGACTCTTGTAAAATATGCTGGGTACTATATCTGTGTATATTATTCTTATGCTATATTTTTTGTTTCACTGGGATTTTTAGTTGTAAAGATATTTCTGATTTTAGATACGCTAGTAAGATGACCAAGGGTTATACGTTTTTAATAATAAACGCTTTAATATTTTTCTTCAGTTTACCACCCATTGAGATACTCATACTCAAATTTAATGGCTCGTATAAGAGCAGTGATAAGCATTTTCCATTTCCTGCGATTTATCCAGAATTTCTTAAGGAGTTTCCATATTTTCAGGTAGCACCTTATAGTAAAATTATTTATTGTCAATGCTTCTTTATTGAAGGTAGTACGTAACAAATAAATGGAAATCCATTCATTATCTTTGAGAAAAGAGTATTCGCAATTGAAAATATTACTATGGAACACCATTGAATGGAATTATCTCAAGTTTCATCCGTAAAATGTTATTCTGAAATTTTAAATGTATTATTCAGATTGTTTATTTCTCACAAATTATTGCTACAACTACTTGTGCTTTGGTGATACTTGCCACTGACACTTTAATGGCAACCGCGTTGTTTCACACTTCTGGTCAGTTTGTTGTTATACAACAAAAGCTAGAACTTCTCAGCAGTAACGAGGGATATGAAACTGGTGAAATGATCAAGAGGAAAATAATATTAATAGTGAAGCATCATCAAATGGTGATAGGGTAAAGACGAAAATAAATTTGTTGTCAAGAATTCCCAAAGCTCTCTTGATGTGCAAAGAAACTAAATTTAGGTTTTCCAACAAAATGGAAAGGGTGTTTAGTCCCATGATGTTTCTTCAAGTATTTGCAAGCAGCCTGATAATTTGCCTTGTCGGACTACAAGTTAGCACAGTGAGTAGAGCGGCTTAAAGCATTAATGAAATTTTTAATTACAAAAAAAAATTCTTTTACCAGACACTTACCAACCAGTACAAATTAGTCAAGTATTTTTCGTACTTGCTAATGGCGCTGTTCCAGTTGTTACTTTTTTGCTGGCCGGGTGACCAATTGTTATTTCAAGTAAATATATGATTTAATACTTCACGTTGTTTGGAAGTTGTTTAAAAAATATAATTAAATGCTAAATAAATAGAGTGGCCAAGTATGTCAGTCCGCATACTTCACAAAGTGGTACCAGTTTGGTAAGGAACGAAGAGCTGAAGTGCAGTTGATGTTGTTACGTAGCCAGAAGCTAATTGGTATAACAGCTGGCAAGTTTTACTTCATGAGCTTAGAAAGTTTTAATGTAGTAAGTAATATGACTTATGAATTGACTTTAATTGTCATTAAAAAAATATATATTTATTAAACTATCATAATAATGCCATAGGATTGATTAATACTAATTAATACTATTTTAATAGATACTGAGTACCTCCGTGTCGTACTTTATGCTGCTCAGGAGTTTCAACTCATCGGAGAGTAAATAAAATTTGTCTGACCAAACAGAAGGACTGCCAAAATCATGGCAAGTACATAAAAACATTATTTAAAAAAAAAAGCTAGTTAGATAATAAACTAATAATTCATTTACAAATGAGGTCCCCAGCCAAAATACATTTGGCAGAGATTATCAACGTTCGTTGCTTCTAATATAAGATGATTTGTCTGACCTTCGACACTGAGATTAAGGGCTATGTTATCCATCTTTTTCCCATGAGAGCGTATAAGACCCTTGAGACGTTGCTCTATATTTTTTATATTCTCCACAGCCTGTTCAAAGATAAATTAATTTAGAACAGAGTACGAGGTTAGATAATCCAAAAAAATCCAAACTTTTTACTGTCGTACCTTCTCATTAGTTTTCTCACCAGCCTCGCTTGGTTGATTTTTATTCCAGGTTACTAAAGGATCGTAAACGAATGGGGTAAGGATACTAAGCAATGTAGTAGCTTGCTGCCTCAGGACGCGCATTGTAGTCTGACAGGACCTTCTGAATGGACCTTCGTATTTCAAAGGACCCATAGCATCTACCATATTTTGCGTTAAACGGAAAGGCACTCGTTCTGGCCAGTCAAAGTACTCACCCTTAACCAAAAAAAAAAAATATATACAAAACTCATAAACAGTTGATTAATTAACGCGTAATTAATTTTAATAATTACCCGATTAAACAAACAGTTGTAATCCACGTGAACGCAGTCCCCACATTTTGAATCGAACAGTATATTTTCACCATGACGATCACCCAGTCCTAATATATAACCTACCATGGACATTACCGCAGTAGTCCTTATATAAGCTGTTCGTGCCTCGTACCTAAAAGATCAATTTAATTAATGAAATCTTATCAGGTAATTAAGAATTATACACTGACCATCCATATGGGTCTGGAAACGTGAGACGAAACCAATCGCCAAGGACAGGAGGATATCTAGGAAGTAATTTATTGATAAAAACGTTTCTTTTATCTTCAAGGGAATCCTTTAGACCTGTTGGTATTAAATAAAATTTTAAATGGCTACACTGCTGTAATCGTACGTTGTTAATATCTTTATAGCTTACGGCAAAGTGTGCTCTTCAATTCTTTATGATTCATCCCAATTCCAAGTTCCTTATACATTTCCATAACTATTGGTCGAAAGCCAACCAAGTTTTGTACCCATTCTATCAGACCGCATTCCTCATTTAATGGTACGACACTCTATGATTCATTTAATTATTTAATAAAATTATATCACTTTTATTTTGCTTGATCTACGCATCTACTTACATAGGTGCGAATGTAAAGTCTTCTACGACGTGATTCTGGATCTTTTTGCAGGTACTTATTGACAATGTCATTGAACTCCATTAATCTGAAGTCCCTACGTAAGTCATCGGTTGGTTTGCACATAAATAAGTATAACTGACCATCGGATCCTCTTAGACTGATTCTTTTTGGTCTTTGTAGCGAAGCCATTACTGTGACAGTGTCTTCGATACCAGTTATATGAACCCATTGGCTACTCCGAATGAAGAATTCAGTCATTTTTATAGATTCGAAAGACAATATAAAATAACCTTCTGTATACTCACGTGGGAAATGGATTATGCTCTTCGAAAGATGTACCCTTAATGGGTAAATGAAGCTGTCGAAATTTTGTCGTAGGCATCATTATAGCACTGTAATTTGGATCAGCCAATAGCCTTGGCAAAGCTTTCGATAAGGTAGTAATAGATGCTGTATTGGTACCCTGTGCAAAAATTCAATTTTGGTTATATCGAGTAACTGAATAAGCTAAGGAAGAGAAAAAAGTATTATATCAAAAGTTTTACTCACTTCAGCTATATTCTTGTTGGAGAGCTCGATAAGTCTTTCCCAAAGTTTGTCAAAATCTTGAACAAGCTTGTACAAATCAGGTGTCTTGAGCTTTGGATGATTCAAAATTTCTTGACATCTTCTTTGGCGCGCAGGATACGACGACTGATAAAAAAAGAGAACAGATAAAACAATTGGAAATGTTTCTACGGAAGAAAAATTGTACCTTGAAGACTGAAGCCATCATCCACAAGCAATGTTGAGGATAAGCAACGATCAGTTTCACCAGTATGAAACACAGTGTATTCTGAACTTCTCTTGCAGGATGACAAATCCTGGAGACAAGTTGACTGAATGCTGTGAGCCATATGAACGCAGGCAATCTGTCAAAGTAAACGTCTGAAATACAACAAAGAAAATATAGAAACTTTGAATTTGATATAAGGAAGAGAAATAATATTTAGAGGCGTTAAGACTTCACGAGGTTTACCCATAATCCTTGTCATCTTCAGAAGTGTGTCCAGCCGTGACTTCATTGTTGAACTGTGAGTCTGAGCGCGTGAACCATAATCTAACCATATGGTTAACATCCTGGGAATAGACTGATGCACATATTTGCATCCATATTGAAGTGACTTTCCATAGTTATTCATCATATGTATCTGCAAGTCACTAAAATACGAAATATTGAGAATAAGATGACATCAAAGAATATTTATATGCATACCGGCCCTTTATGTCCTTTTCCTCGTCAGTCATTTTGTCAACTATAGTTTCGAAATACAGAGCACAACACAGGAGACCCTTTTCCCAAGCACGCCAGACTTCGACGACCTCCTTGTAATTCGCAATGTTGCCATCAGTGTCAACGTTTAAAGTCTCGTCATTGTACTTGGCAAAGAGTAACTTAGCCTTGGGATAAAAAGGCAGATAAAAAATATTTCTTAATCCAATTTAGAATCCAAGAAATACTGAATACCTTTGCGCACTGACGACGTTCCTCGGTACTAATACCAGATGGTAATTCTTTGTAATGACCAACCGGCTGAAAGCAACTGGCAAAGCATCGCTTTAATGTCGCGAAGGCTTCTTCCTGGCAGCCCTTTTGCCAATAAAGTTGAGCCTGCTCTATGTACAATTCCTGAGGTGGACAAGACTCCATGGCAGAAAGTATGTAAGTGTAGGCTTGTTGATAAAGACCAGCCCTGAGTATAGTATAATAGTAGTATAGTATAATATTACTTTAAGACTTAGTTTTTCGGCTCCTTAGTACTTACTTTCTTGCAATTTTTGCACTCTTTAACCAGATCTTTCCAATTTCCTCGCGTAAAATTGACCTCACCGACTGCGAGGACTCCTGGTGCAATTGCACGGCAAGATCTAAACTGGCACGACGCATCCCCAGGACGAATTCGACGCCCCTAGATGCGTGTATCAGTTGACCTCGTTTCTCCCACTCCTCGAATATCGCTGGGAGATTCTCCACGTTCTCCAACATCATCTCCGTGGCTTTTTCAAATTCGTTTAAGATGTGAAGTCTGAAGATGGAAATATTGAGATCTCTTAAATAAACGAGACTGTCTGGTAGCACTTACTTTGTTATGTAGGAATAACTCTGCTGATAGGCCCCTTGATGTGAAGTTGCACCTATCAGAGATACGAGCTTCTTCTTGAGATTCTGCAAATTAGGCTTGACTCCGGACTTTAAGTTTTTAAGCAATGAACACTTCACTGTTTTCTGCTTGGCGTCGTCCAAACGGGAAAAATGCGCAAGACGCCAGAAGGATTCATGCTCCACCATAAGGATCTCTAATTCTGGTCTTTGGATTCACATGGTAAGTAAAAAATCAAATGATTTAAAATTCAGACCTGATTTTCTTCATTTTAATTATTTACCTGCTATTTAGAACACCCTCTGTTATATTCATCGCAGTGAATGGTTGATCAAGATCAAGATAACACTGGACCATTCCCTGAAGATAGGTGGGCTTCAGATTCTTCTCCTGTGCCAGTTTCTCATAGCACATGGCAGCATCCTAAGGTAGTAGATGATAGAGGAATTTTTTTTCTTTCAAAATTTTATACAATTTTAATTATTTACCTGCAATTGTCCACTAATCTCATGTGCCAGAACAAGTTGCTGAAGCGTAGGCGACTGATCTTGCGTCGCGAGGATACCGGAAACACCGTCCAGATCCTCCAGTTGAGCATAGATTTTCTGCAAATATTGTTCTCGTTTAATTATTTTCTTTAAGTTTGTTATAAATAAATTTTCACTCACTGCTAGCAAACCACGTTCTTTTATTTCCGACAATCCTTTGCTATTTTTGGTCATGTGCTGCTCCAAGTAAATCAGAGCACGATGATACTCATGTGACTGATAACATCCCTCGGCTAGTACTAGGCTATCGAGTTTGTTGCAAAAATCTAAGCAGACAATAAACATCTTAAGTTTTACACGAATAAAAAAAAATCTGCTATCTGCGATCAGCCAAGATCTTGCTACCTTTAATCGTTGCGAATTTCGAATTTCTGTACATTCTTCGTTCTCTGAGCCAACGTTGCAGGTGATCCAAAATTGAAAAGACAACCTGAGAACAACGAACGCGTCTCGCTTCATCTGATATCCTGGTAGCACCAGATTCCATCACGTACTTATGTCTAAGGGGTCTTCTTCGAAGAAGTTCTTGGTCCAGCTTATTGAACTCTTTGCCACTGATAACAGCCATCATTTCCTCAGTAAGTTTTTTGCGTTCTTTTTCCATTCCATTAGCCACGATATGACCTTTTCAAAGAAATAAAGAAGAATGAAAAATCAATCAGCCACAAATATAAAACAATAATTTCTAAAGAAACTCACAAATTATGTAAGGCATACAAAATATCAAAGTCTTGATATCCCGACGAAATGCAGGCCTACATGCATTTATTATGTTTGCCAATTCAATCTGCCGTACACTGTCGCACATACTGCATACCCAATTGTAAGCCCATTTTTCAAAAGTCGAGCCAGCTTCGGATCTAAGATATTTAATTTATTGTATCATTTAAAGATTTTCTTTACCATCATTAAATTTCATTGATTCTTTAACTGACCCATAGATTGGATGTGGTTGTTGAATATCTTCGCTACCAGTTGTGATCTTGTAATGGGATGTCAAAAAGGGTGTAATCATCTGTTGCATAGTTACTGGAAGACTCCGCCATTTGTACTTATTGTTGCCATGCGGTGAGATTCCATAGGTTTTCAAAATTTCCTAAAAATAGACAACAGAATTTAATACAACTATTTTATTATAGCAATAATAATTATTGTATAACATTTGATACGTACTTGAATGGCCAGTGAGAAACAGTCCATGCTCTGTGTGCTCTTCTGGGCCTGAAATGCTCGAACCAGCTCGAATAACGTAGCACAGGCAAATTCTTCATCCATATCAACTATGAATTTACTATCAGCTGTGAATTTAATAAGAGATGGAATTGTTAATTTTGATTTTTTAAAAATTTTTTTCCACCATTTATATATACCTCTAGAAACGATTCTACGTGGAAGTAAACTAGGCTCCACTGCACCAAGTTCGCCAATACATTCTCCGTATGCTAGACGGATATTTTCATTCTTGTCCTGACATCCGGCTAGCAGATGATCTAGCAGCTGTAAAAAAAATATTTCTTGACGATGAACAATTAATTGATTGACAATTAAGGTGACAAAGCATACCTCGACGATCAGAGGATGCACGTCTGTGTCATTGAGAATTAATTCATTGATGCTGGTACGATGCTCTGCTAAAAATTTTTGTAAATGTATTAAAGCTTTCAAACGAACTTCCTCAGTCTCGTGCGTTATCCTTTTGAGCCATAATTTCAAGTTGTCTTCCATGCTCCTGGGTCTGCGAAAGGTAATAATTGCTGATACACTGTAAAAATGTAAAATTAAATTTATAAACAAGGATTGGCTTACATGGCTTTCTTCGAAAGATTCCTCACAATTTGTGAGACATTCTCACTAGTTTTTATGTCATCGATGAAGAATAATTCAGCAATATTGTCAGCGATCACTCGCTTATTTTCAACTATCAGATATTCCAGCATTGCGTTGACTTTGTCTGGATAAATTTCCAGCAACGTTATAAGTGACACGCAGATAGTCAAAAGAAGAGGACCCAGGTCTCTCATAAAGACACTAAAACAGTTTAAACCTCTAACTAAAATAATCTCTTGAAATTCTAAGTGATGTGAAATGAAGTTTCATAGAAGAAATACTTGTGAATAAATGCATCCCAAGCTTCGCAAGCCAGTCGACGAAATCCTGGTCGTTTGAAACTAAGCGAAGTACGTAGAGTAGCCAAAATTTTATATCTTAATGGCGTTATGTGACTAGGACCCATAAAACGAATTAGTACAGTCAACGATACTAATGCTGATTGCTGACTGTATTCATCCGAACGTGGACCAAGATTTAAATCAAGATTCACCAAGACACCATGGAACCGAGGACTCAAGTAAGTCGCCTAATAACAGATTTGACCAAGACAGTATTACAAAAAAGATAAAACGATTATTGGAAATCATTAAACAATATTTTTTATTACTAACCACGCTTTCCTGGGTATCAAATTTTCCTATGCATTCTAAATCGAACTTTGAAATCATCTCCAAGTACTCAATGACTTTGTCTACGTCCTTGTGAAAATTCAGCAACAATTCGTTGAATATACCCTGTTTGGCGATGGCAATTCAATAAGAAATCAATAATGATCTAAGAATTTATAATATATAATTCAATTGATTGATTTACCATGAAAGATTGAGTAGTTAAGTCAGCTATACTTGTTTCAGCTGATTCAGAAATTAATTTGAAACACTTTGCGCCAATCATGCTGGATTCGTTTAACAGTATATGAGGGCAGATATACTGAAATATCAAATATAAAAATATATTTAATAATTCCAATTTTTTTGTGACTTAAATATTCTTATACATACTTGAAAGTATTCAGAAAACATTTGCTTCTCATCCATCGTTATAAGCTCAGCAATATCATGAAGAAGTGGACTGGCTTTTGGTTCTTGGACGATAAATGGCAACAAGAAGCACACAGCATGGTGTCCATCTTTTCTTAACAATTGTCGAGATCCTTGAAATCCTATACACTTAGCCAGACGATGAAGAGTAGTGGCCATGTTATAAGAGTATTCAATATAATTATACACAGCACTCTTCATGATCAGCTGAAATTACAATGGATCGGTTGATCAGAATACAGTTTTGATTATGCTTGAAAAGAGAAATCTTTTTGACATTATTTACTCTAAGAAAGTCCTTCTTGTAACGAACGTATAAAGACTTGAGAGAGACTTTTCTAGATTCTGCAATTTGTTGATAAGCCATCGTAGCCAAGGCAATGGCTAAGGAACTGGAATTTGGATGGAGTATCGTTATCAAAAATACATTAAGTGTTCGTCTCTCTGTCAAGTGACAGGGAATCCTGGAAATAATGTTATCAATGTTATTCAAGAAGGGATTAAATTAATTTTTACTTGAACTCTTATTACCTTGCAAACTCTCTTGCCGTATCCAGAAGGGTCTCATGTATAGCAGCGTTAGGTAATTCCAAAGACTTTGTCAAGGTATCTCTTATAATTGCAATAATCAATTCAACAAAATCCTCAAGATCACTAGGAATGTTATCTTCTAGTTGGATTTGAATATTTTCATATATATCATTAAAAATGTAGGACAATGTTATTTTATTCTGAAATATTGCTCCTATCACTTTTGCAATGTTCGCGCGAATCTCATTATTTTCGTCATGGATGTACGTGGACCACAAATTGGCTATTTCAATGGAATTAAAGGATTTCGCGTGATTCGAAAATCTTAAAAAGTTCCTTGACATGCACAGACGCACTTCGGTGAAGTTTGAAGTGAGCAATTTGAAATATGGCTGGAGAAGTCTGTCACAGCTGTTTTGAACTTTAACGAATTTTCCAGAAACGTTGCTAGATATTTTATCACAATCCTTGCAGACGATTATCCACTGTGTATCGTGGCAAGAACGCCTGATAATTTTAGAAAAAAAAATAATTAATATATTAATACGGATATCATTATTTAAAGTAAATATAAATTCTCTTACCTCGCTATACGAGCTCTTCCTGACAAAAAACAGACTCCATGACCCAGAACATTTGCCAGAGCTTCCTGAAGTTTTGGTTTCTGGGAATTTAAAGCGTAATTTAAAATTTTATCATTTATATCTTCCAGGTTTATCTGTGGATCCCTTATAAGCAGTATCGAGTTGCTGAAATCAAACGTACCTTTCAGTTTCCATTACTGTTATATTATATTCAAATTATATTAGTGTTGCTTACTGTATCGCAGCTACAGCCAGTTCCACTTCACAATTAGTTACACAAGTACGTAATAATTCTATTCTCCAATTTCCAGTTCCAAATTCACAGAGAATTTCAATGTACTTGACCTTAGTAGCGACGTCCAAAGACTTCGCCACGGCTAATGTACTCTTGTCGATCTTTAAAACTGAAGGAAGATCCTTAGCCCAGGGCAGAGCCAGGACTTCCTGAATCTTCAGTCTATTTGCTTCCTGATGAGCCATCAGATGCACCATGTTCTCGAAGACGGCCTTTTTTGCGTGATTACTCTCACTGGATAGCGTATTCAGGAAGTTTTCCAGGATGCGTTGCAAATCGGAGCCGTATAGCTGTACTCTGATGTTGTTTTCTGTTAGCCAGGAATCTAATAGTCTGGATGATTCCAGAATACTGTAGGATTTGTCCAATTTCCTAATATCAACGTTCAACATTAGGAACTTCTTCAAGGCATTCCATAAATCACTAAGTTCTGATACGTTTATCATTTCTTGCACTGTTGTTGTAGCAATTTTTATTTCTTCATAAATAAAGTAGATTAAAACTCCTGCGAAGCTCTAAACATATGTAAGGATGCAGGTAAGAAATTTGCAGGTATTTGAGATACTGCTGCGTACTCACAGAACTGTATTCCAAGTATCGAATGAATTTTTGTCTTTTCATACTGTCACAGGGTACCGGATACTTCAAGAGGCATTCTTTGATTTTTGTACAAGCTGCCACTTCGAGAGACTTTAATCCTGTGAGAATTTTGTATCGTTAAATTTGGCTTTTTCTATAAAATAATCATTAGACTCACCGGTAAAATTATCGTAGTAAATCATATCGATAATCTCAAAACAAAGATCCATTATGCTCAAAGATTCATTGAGATTATTAATGAATTTTATCAGAACTGTGGAGAAATGAGACAGGGAATCAGTTGATAAATCTCCAGATGTCTTCCAGGCTGGAATCGTTTTGGCAATTTCAATAGTATAATTGATCAAACTGATTCGATTCTATAAACGATGACCTTACAATAATAATTATTCACACAGGATAATTATTGTTTATAAATTTAAAGTACCTTGTTGCCATCGTTACAAAACTTTACTATTTCTGTAGCTACATCTAATGCAAAGACTTTGACCTCCGGTGCTGACTTTCCCAGGATCCTGAATATATTATCCCAGAGTTTTGATCGATCCCAAAGAGTTGCATCCGTTTTAAGAATTATCTAAAGAGTAAATAGAATTTTTAGATAAACAGATCTACAGGAATGATATGGCTGTGCAAAAAATATAGTACTTTTAAAATTGAGATCAAGACAGATGATATTCTGATTCTTAATATTTCTACAGGAAATGGAGTAAGGTCTAAATTTTCAATGGTTACATCACTTTTTGGTTTAAACCGAGACACAACAATGCGTTCTGGCTCCGATCGGTCATCATTAAAATTCAAGAGGACTGTAAACAAAATATAATATTAAATTTAGAAAAACAACTAAATGACAATAATTACAATACTTACCATCAAAAATTGTCATGTATTCTGACGTTATTCTATGAAACATAACAAGGTGATGGCGATACAAAATATGTATGACACATGCCTGAACTTCTATGCTAAGCTGAAGAACATCATCACTCACTGGAGAACCGATAATATAGAACATTGTTCCAAAAAGCCAGGTGGTAAAAGCTGTCGAAGTTAATCGATAAAAAGGAATAAACAAGTTATTAAATTTTTTATAGTAAAATTAAAATCATACCAGCATATTGTTCTTGGAATAAATCATAATTTGGTCCGGTGCCTTTGGGTGGAACCAAAATGTTTACCAAGTTCGATGAGCCTCGGAGAATAGATTCCAGCAATGATCTTAAGGTTTGCTCCGCAGCACTGTTACCCATATCAGCAAAAATCACTTTTATGGGATTATTGATAAACTGCCATACAGTTTCAGTGACTTTAACACTGTAAAATATGAATTACAATATTGTTAACATTTGTCACACTAATTTTACATAGTAAATTAAAATGTAAAATACCTGTTGCTAGTTTGTGAAGATTCTGAAATATCTTCCACTTCCATTGTCTCCTTTTAAATATAATTCTGGTATTTAAATATATTACAATTTCTTACCAAAGCCCTCATTCAGTTCTTTATAAATCAAGTATTTACAGAATTAAACAATAAACAATCCCCACATGTATACGAAGACAGATTAGATCCAACGCATGGTAAATCAGAGAGAGACCATCTTTGAAAGATCCTGTGGACAGTTGAAGCCGCTTGAAGTAATACTATAACCTGGCAGCTTGTTTGTTACGAGTATAAATTGAGTCTGAATAATTTTAATTACTGTAAAATAAATATTTTATGGTAAACAATTACAACGGTGAGAATTACAAGTAAGTAATTAGTGTTTGATTTTGTTCAAGTATCTCTTGTATATAATATTATGTTGGATAATGGCCAGTGACGCTTGATGACTTAATAATGTCACTTCGAAATATTCTTTATTATTTTCGGATTACAGTATGAATTTCCTTTTTGGATGAAATTAATCTAAAAATGAGCGAAAGTGCCGCACCCAGCGAAATTTCCGAAAGCAACGGAGGACCTGAACCACCTGCATTTAATGGTGAAGCCGAGGATCATTCAAGTAAGTAGCAATACTGATTTTGTATTACTTATTTAAATAATAATACATTACCTTTAAGAAGCATTCAGTATAATTTAATTTCCTTCTGATTCGTATATTATACTTTATTACAGACAAATCTCCGGCTA
The DNA here is from genome assembly GCA_030142375.1 of Calameuta pallipes. Classification (NCBI taxonomy): domain Eukaryota; kingdom Metazoa; phylum Arthropoda; class Insecta; order Hymenoptera; family Cephidae; genus Calameuta; species Calameuta pallipes. Next base: position 189,592 of record JARQSW010000795.1, on the reverse strand, counting down.
GTGGAGAGGATAAAGCACCAGATTCAGTATCTGACAATAATATTAAAAAGAGTAATATTGTAACTGGTAGCGGATCTACTGGATCTGTAAATACTGTAAATCGTGGAAAAAAACGCAAGAAAGTTCCAAGGGATGCCACAGCCCCTAAGCAGCCACTTACTGGTTACTTTCGGTATGGAAATTATGTAAGATATTGATAAGAATATTGTACCGCACTGCAGTACTAAATATACTTTCAGATTTTTAAACGACCGTCGAGAAAGAGTTCGCACTGAAAACCCTACAATGCCTTTTGCCGAAATAACCAAGTTGCTGGCAGCAGAATGGAGCAGTTTACCCTCTGATCACAAACAAGTATGTTAAGCATCAGGTTCCGTTGTATCTATGTATTTCTAATGTTCCTATAATTACTCACAGCAATATCTGGATGCTGCTGAGCAAGATAAGGAACGTTACAACCGCGAATTCAGCGATTACAAACAGACAGAGGCTTACAGACTCTTCAGTGAGAAACAGTCGACAGAGAAGCAATTAGAAACCAAAAAAGAACGTAATGGAACAGAACCAGTGCCTGAACAAAACGTAAGTCGATAGACGTATACGCTATTGTAAGAAAGATGTATTGTAAAAAACAAATGATGACTTTCATACTTTAACAGGACGTTCAGCCTGAAAAAGATAACGATTTTTCTGGTTTTGACATTCCAATCTTCACCGAGGAATTCTTAGATCATAACAAAGGTGACATAACTTTACACTTAATTCTTAAAAAATATATTTATTCTACAAAGTTTAATGTCTCTAATTGTCTTTACAAAATATCATAGCTTGCGAAGCAGAACTTCGACAACTTCGCAAAGCCACTTCAGACTACGAAGCCCAAAATGCTGTGCTACAGCGACACGTAGACAGTCTTCACGCAGCAGTAAATAGATTGGAGTCAGAAACAAGTCAGCAACGTACAACTAATCAGGCTTTGCAGCGCCATTTGGATTCACTTCGCTCCCAGATGGCTGGTTGCTTCGCCACAGTACCACTTCAAGGTTCTTACTATTAACTTTCTCTTATTAAAATAGCTGCACGATTTTCCTAGAGCACTTCGCTGTCTGTACAACTCATAATACTTGAGGTACCTGGCTCTTCGAACCCTTAGTAAAATCTATTCTGCTTTACAGGAACTCACGAGGGTGCAACGTTACAGAACATCGATGATTACGTAGAGAGACTCGAGTCCTTATTAAGTGGAAACGCAGAACCATCTCTTAGGAATGCTGCTCGAAGTGCTATATCTCGTTTGGAGCTTATCGGATGACGATCACCTCCTACAGCTACGACGCTGAAGCATCACCGATCACGACACTCTCATAGAAAGTGAAGTGAACTCTGGAAAAAGTTTGTTTGTTTTATTATTTCTGAGGTACGCGCAACTCATTAACTAGATATTAATAATGGTCAATTATTATTTATCCATTGATATTTCACATTGTGAATTATAATTTTTCACAGCGCAGTGTTGGTTTCTGAGTTATACAAATTTCATGATTTAGATCAGAAAGATGCTGTGCGAAGGACTTACTGTGTTAATAATAAATATCATTATATCTTATCAGGATCCTGCTCGAGTCCCAATGAATTCCTTAATTTTTCCAGTAAATGTCTGTTAACAAGAAATAATATTATCGATCAACAACCGTAGCATTAATTGATTTTATTTATACCTTAAGGATGCTGAGTTTGTTTTTCCTTTTATCTTCGCATCGTAAACGTATCTTTCAATTTCGGGCAGAAGACCCCTCGCTAAAGTAGGACTTATCGATCCTAGGACCCTGATGAAGTCAAAAGTAGGTTGAGGAGGATTTGTCATTAAAGATTTTTCCACGCTGCTGCCCAAAGCCTCTTGAAACTTATTTCTGTAATTAAATTATCCAGTCAGTTAGTCGTTAACTTACTTAACTCGATTACCAACCTGATTAAAACATTTTCCTTGTAGTAGCAATTGCACATAACTTCCTTTATAAAATCCAGCGTCTGTTGCCTATGAGGATGATGTTCGTGAACCTTAACGTAACATCCAACAATGGGAATTGTACAAATTGTTATAATTAATTCTATCACACAACTTTTATAAGCTGTGCCAGCCTTCAGGACGTTCCTTAGCAATAGCATCACCTGAAATTGAATTTAAAAGAAAAGTCAATCCTGATCACGCATCAGCATCGTTCCAATCAATTAATATTAAACGTACCAGGTAGCAGATCTTATGTGTTGTATTCTGAACAAAGGTAATAATAAAACTGCCAGAAAGTATTTCAAGGATGAGTCCTAGAAACTCAGATTTAGCATCTTGGAAACACTTGAGTAGAGATTCAGATATTTTGCAGGGTCGTGACCCAGTAGTATCTGTTATCAAAAGCGGTAAATATCTAGCGAAAAGATCCCTGATGAGTCCTTGCAAATATATATCCGCCCTAACGTTTAAACTCTCCAATCCGAGGATTACAAGGGAAAATATTTGTTTGGCCATACTGACCACATAAGCGTGTCCTTCTGTTCCGTGCGGGAGAAGCGTTCGCAATATCAGATCTCGTAGCATATTTTTTGGCTAATTTTTTAAGTAATAACGATAATTAGTAAAACATTCAAACAGTTAAATCTATGGCAAACCTACCGAATTATATAGCATTGGTGAACAGCAGAAAATTAATGTACCGATACAACGGTATATCCAGACTGACAAATCAGAGTTTATGGATTCATCGGTGATTGGTCCAAGGATCCATTTGTGCACGTTATTAAAGTACAGACAGAATTTATTATCGAAAGCAGCACGATGATGCTGATTCTAAAATTATTGTTACTTGTAGAAATTTCCCATTGGGTTTTTCTATTACAAAGTAAAACGTCCTTAAGATACCTGACAGAGGGCTCGCTTCTTCATCAGCATCATCATGAAAAAAAAGATTGCTCTAGGACCATTTTGAAATTCTTGTAATTCATCTGCACTCGTAAACAATTTCTTTATCTGATCCATATTAGCCACGTACTTTCTCAAAAAGATAGACTGTTCGTGGGTTTCATCGTCATTTAGAATAGAGCATTTTATCCAGGCCTGAAATTAAACAAGAATAAATATCATAACGTTAAAAATAATCAGTCTTCACTCACCTGTATAATAAAAGTATCAAAATTATTAATCAGAACTCGTAAATTCTTTATTTCCTCTTCCTTCTCCAGAATCAACGTCAGATAGGCTCGTGTTATCCTAAATGAAATATGATCCAGTCGTGAGGATAAGGGAAAGTAACACAGTAGTTTAATATGGACAGATTTACATGGTTTATACCTGATATCCTTTATCATAATGGACGTGCTGAAATGCTGAAATAGAGACACTGCAGAATGACTGTGCTTCTTCGCCATTGCAGGATAACGCACAGCATGAAGAGTGAAGAGATATGCTAATTCAGCCACACTTTGATAATACTGACTTACTAATAAAATATCAAAAACTAATTGACGAGTCCTGCCTGCTAAAAAGTTCCACATAGCATTCAGCATTCGTTCAATACCTGTGAGAGACAGACATTGCAGTCTTGGAATAGAAAATATGAAAAGTAAAAATGAATTGATCTTGTCACCTGGATTTTCAGCTTTTGAATCTAAGCATTTCTTAATGACATTAATCATTAAATTAATTAGAGGGCCTGCCCGGTTCTTAGGACATTCCAAAAGATATCGATCAACCCAGCCATCGATGAAAGTGTACTCCTCAAGGTTCATCGATTCACTATTGCTCAGGATAACTCCCAATACATCCACGAAGCTGGACATTATTGATCTAGTTGATTCATCCTTACAGCAGCTCATTGAGTTTACCTAAACTTTCTTTATTGAAGCTCTGAAAGTATTGGGTAATATTGAGGTACGTACCACTGGTATACAGGCTGCAGCGACTGTGTAATATGAAATTCTTCTTTCGCTGTATAATAACACAACTGCCAAATTTCCTTTCCAAATTAAACTTCGCTGTTTAGTGTTGTTGCTTGGAAGTTTTGATATCGATGGGAGTAGCTTCAACATCATTGAACACTGTAAGTTAATATGTTTGGTTGGATAGAATAAAAGATTGAAGTAGACTGTCGTACGAAAGAAAAAATATTGTACCACATTTTCTGTGTCCGTAGTGACAGCTAGTGTGAGAAATAAAGAAATAAAATTGTAGAGTCCAGGTTCGGAAAATTCTTTGACTTTACTCTCAGAAAACTTTGAGTATACACGTCCTTTTATTTGATTCCAAACTTTTGGATCCTTCGTGCTGTAATTTCTCCTTAAGAAACTGCCTAGATAGCGAAGTCAAAAATAATCAAAACTTTCAGTTATCGTTAACTTTATGCACTTACCTAGAAAACGCAAAAACATTCCATAACTGGATTCTTTATTCTGCTCAAAATTTCCTTCTATCCTTTCTTTCACTTGCTTGAGGATATCTGCTGGTGTTTTTCTATAGGTTTTATTAATTGTTGTATCTTTTATTTGAAACAGAACAAAAGGAAGTGACCATACGATACTTACTTTTCTAGGGACACTGTCCAGGGTCCTGATGTCTGTATCAGGAAGGGTTGATCTAGTCTACGGTGAAAGCAATCCCATAGAAAATAAATAACCTGGAGCCGCGACTGCCACCACTCACTTATTAAAATTCTCAATAAAGGAATCATCACTTTCAATTCTTCATCAATGTCATCTCGTTCACCATCCTTACCACCCTTGTTCACATAATTCTTGAGGACCTTTTCAACTTGGTCATAGTTTGGTTTGATCTTTAAACGAAAGAGTAACAATTTAGTAAATGAGCTCTGGAATTAAATTTAATTGCATTGTTCTTTTTTTCAATTACCCTAGCAGATCCAGAATCTAGATAGACACCTTCATTATTGTATCCATACAACAAAGCCATGTGATAAATCATCCAAATCGAAAAGATTTCAAGATTCTTTACATCGGAGACTTCATTCAATGTTGTATTAATGTGATCCCAAAATGTCTGTATGAAAAATTTTTTGTTCGATATTTACTGTGGAATAAATTTGTTTAATACTTTATAGTACCTTGGCATTGATACGCATTGAGAGATTGTCAATAAATATCTGTAGCATCAACCAAAGTTCGCGCATACATGTGCAGCTGTAGGGAGTCTTTTGTCTTAAATCTGCTAATGGAATCTAGAATATTTTTAATATAATACAGATCTGTTTTAAAGATTATAATCCTTATTGTTATCGTACCCTTTCAAATAACTTTATGGCTATATACATAAGATCTTTAATCACTGTTTCCAAAGCAGTATCGAGGTCAGGATTATTGTCACAAGAATTTTTCCATGGAACTGTTCGGGAGTAGATAAGTGTTATGCAAAGCCAGCGTAATTCTAAATGCATGTGATACATGTGAAATTCTGGTTGCAAGCACTAGAACATACATTTAACATAAGCTTTGTTAATGCTTATATTTTTAATTGTATTGAAATAATTTTAAGACCTTGTTGCCTAAAGTGGATGCTGTGTAATGAAATGTTGAGTCTGGAATGCCTCTGAGTCTTCCTATAAAATTCTTTATGGCTATTAACAGTTCGTTCAAATCATTTTCCAATTCTGCACTAATTGAGTCTTGTGCATCTATGTTCCATTTGATACTAAAAATAAAAACATGATTTGTATCAAAGTTCTGTTAATTAATTAAAAATAAAATTGTATCACCTGTTTAAGTACGAGCGAATATATACAACGAATTCACAGACTGTGGTTCTTATTAAATAAAAATCTGTCTTATCCTCTCGCACATTGTTTGATAGATGGTGATATGTTTCGTGCCTATTAAGTATTTTCAGTCTCATTCTGAAAAAATAATTAATAGTAAATAAGTCATTGACTCATGTACGGAGGTAATATAAAGAAAATGAAAAAATTTAGAAACTCACTCCATGCATTTAATGAAATGTTTCAAATTGAAAATTGCTGTGGCTCCCGGTACAGTGGAACCAAACAATTCAATCTGCGTGTGAGCATAATTGAATTCTTTATGAGAGAGGACAATATTTTCAATTTCACCACGTAAAAATGAATTTCCTCTATTCAACTGCCAATCATTTGCATTAACTTTCCCGTTGCAATTAAATGTGCAATCTGTACCCATCTGTAAAATTAATTAAGGTTACAAATAATTATAAAAAATTAAAGTAATTATAGTCAAGTGCAAGATAATAGGAAAATTCAAAACTATAATTCAATACCTTATAAGTATTTAAATATCTTTATTTATTCAATAGTTGTTTATCCATAAAAATAAACAGAAGGCTGAACTTTAGGCGGAAAATTATTTCATGATGAACGTAGCCATCGTGATAAACGGAAACACGTGCTTCTCGATGAGAAAGGATAACTTTTAATATTTGAAAAATCCCAACTCAAATAATTTTTGAATTTTCAATAATTATTTATTTTTTGACTTCTTTAAGACTTTCTCGACTTTTACATTTTTCATTTTCTTGATACTCTTGTTCTTTATTATCAACTAACTCAATTTCACTGATAACTTTGGGATTTAACTTTTTAAGTTTGCAAAGAACTTTTTCTAATCGATTTTTTAAGACTATGGTTCTTGCAGCTTCAATAAATTGTGAAATAATGTGATAACGCAGAAACCAGTCATCAGTTATTTTATACGGAGCTATGAAGTTGGGATTCTATGGAGAAGGTGGTACGATAAATGTCAGTATAAAGTATTTTTAAGAAATCTAACAAAATTAATTACATCCAATGAACTTCTTAAAGTTCTCTGTCTAATTTTCATTGCTTCCTGTCTCGTCAATAATTCCTCATCTGCTGTAGTTACTGCAGCATCTCTGTACCTTGACCAATGTTCCTGACGTTCTATCATTATTCTATCAATCTCTTCCTTCTGTAGTTGATCCAATTGAAAACCCAATTTTGGTCTATGATAAAATTTTGCAGGATCATTTTCACGTTTGCAGGATTCGACTTTATTAAAAAATTCTTCTACACGTTTATCTCTCTCTCTTGCATCATTGTAAAAGTAATCATTAAGAGGACCTGCACGGTAATAGTTATTATATTTATAATTAATGTAAGTCGTAATAATCTAATTATTTCACCTCTTAGTTCATCCACGGTATGAGTTTGAACAAGATTATAATTCAATATACAATTTACACCTTGTAAACTGTACAAAGGTATTTGACCCAATTGCTTCAATAAAAGATCTTCGTAGCTTAGTTCTTTTTTCATCGATAACTCTACTTTTGGGGATAAAATTTTGGCTTTTCTGATTGTTTTTTCTGTATAATCGGATTCTTTCACAACTTCAATCTTTGTGAATTCTTCAATAGGTTTATGCGTGTCCTTTAATTGTAACTCAGGCCATGTATATGCTGTGAAATTTATGACAAAAGGTGACTTGCATACTTCTGGTATATAAATTTGAAGATCAAATGTGATTGTTACGTATCTCAAGGCTTTGTAATTTATCTGAACTATCACAGGATCCTGTCCAGGACACAAATGCCCTGCAAATGGAGGATACACATGGAAATGCAAATAATGAAGATTTATAATAATATATAATTATGATCACAGTTTACCCCGTAATGGATTTACAGTCACACTAGGTTCATCACTCAGTATTAGAATGGCAAAAGAGAATTTTTTATTTGGGAATGAATGTATTGGCAATTTATAAGATACTCTGAAACATAAAAAATATTATTAAGCTAAAAGAACTATATATCTTATAACAATTTCTGTCATTTGAATACTTACACAGTCCCTAATGGGACCTTTCCAAAATTTACTCTAGTGGGAAAGTTCAATAACGTTTCAGGTTTGGCTAATATTTTAATAAATAAATTTTGATTGTAAGGACATCGAAGTCTCAGAACATCATTGTATTCTCTAACATCTTTAGGTAAGAAGATAATTTTGAGATTTAGTGACAAACCTGGAGATATCCATACCTGTAGAAAGAATCGCAATAAATGCATTTAATAAGGCACATGAAAAAAACATAAAATTATTACCGTACTACTGTTGGAAACTTTAAAATATGAAGTATCCGGTGGTAAGACTTGCACAGGACATGGTTTCGGTCCAATGTTCAATATTTTCACATTTTTCTGCTGTTTTCGAGGATACAGTGTATCAAATGTGAATATCAATTCACCAGGAATCACCTTGATAAAATCATTCTTCGATGAATCCTTGTAGACATCTGGAACATGACATAAAATTCTTTAGATTTCTCTTTAGAGTAAAGTAATGTTTTAGTAAATAAATAAAACCATCATAAAAAATGTCACGTAAGCTTCTTTCTTCCTTGCAGAAGTCTTGACGTATAAAATTTAAAGTATTCATTAAAGCTTCATTAAAAGGTCTAGCATGACCGTCTTTTTAAATCGAAACTGCCGGTTCTACAATAGCGGGGATAACAGGAAATGAAAAGTAACCAAACATCCCTGTTAGATAACACAGCGAGGATAACTGCAGAGGATAACTTTTTTAGGCCTGCAGTAGTCTAGCTGGCCAAGCCGGGCCAAACGTTCATAGCTAAAAATACAGCACTCATGCATTCTTTGTCTACGCTTTTCCTTGAAAATTTGCATATTTATCTCGATAAAAGAATAACTCCGTAGAGTGTCAGGACCTCGGGAGATTGCTTTTGTTTGACACGGCCAAAATATGTCAGCCAAAAGGTTTTATAGAACATTAATTGCGCCGGTGACAGATCAGGCCTTATCAAAAAGTCGCGTTTGTTGATCCTTAGAGAGATCTGATCAGTGTATTATTTATTTCAAATAGTAATAATGAATGTGCAACAGCTGTACGAGGAGGTAAAATGTCCAATTATCTAAAGAAATATCATGGACTCCTTCCGTCCTCATATCTCATACTAAAAGTTTGAATATTCCCATAGACTTTGGGCACGTTTTGGAACACATATGCTAAATCGTGTGTTGACGAGTTTTTGTGTTTCTTTTATAGCCTCTGCTGCTCCAAGCTATATTCCTAGGAGATGTCCACCAGGTTCTGTCATTATTATCTAGACAAGAGGATGTACATTGGCAGGATAACATGCAGAGAACATTACTCCATGCTGCTGCGTACAAGTAAAGAAAACGCTGATACTTTGCTGATATATTTTCTGAAAAACATAAAAGTACTATATACTTTTTTATACTGTTCGTTCCAGAGGAGATCCTGTTATCATAGATAATTTATTATTTCATGGTGCCGCTGTGAATTGTAAAGATAACAAATGGTTGACACCATTACACAGAGCTTGCTGCTCCCGTAATGAACTCGCAGTGGATAGTCTTCTCCGACACAAAGCAGATGTGAATACACGAGATCGCAGTTGGCAGACTCCTTTGCACGTTGCTGCTGCAAATAACGCAGTTCAATGTGCTGAACTTCTTATTCCACTTTTCTTCAATATTGACATAACCGACAGAGGTGGTAGAACAAGTCTTCATCATGCCACTTACAATGGGCATTTGGAGATGACGGATTTACTGCTCTCTCACAATTGTGTTGTAAATGCGTGTGATAAGAAAGACAGAAGAGCATTGCACTATGCTGCACATATGGGACACGATCTTGTTGTAAGATTATTGATCGACAAAGGAGCTGATGTGGACGTTAAGGTAACGTACTGTTATTATCCACCAAGAAATTATCCCTCTCGGAGGTTATCATGTACAAAGATTTCAATATTCTAATCAGGATCGAGAACTCTACACTCCACTCCATGCTGCAGTTGCCTCGGGCAAGGTAGAATGTGTCAGAATCCTTATAGAGGCTGGTGCAGATATCGAAGCAAAAAATGTCTATGGAAATACACCATTACACGTAGCCTGCCTAAATGGCCACGCAGATGCTGTTTCAGAGCTCATTCATAATAGGGCTAATATCGGTAAGTACCCTGACAATATTTTGTGAATCAAAAAAAAAACAGAAACATCATTTTCAGAGGCTGCCAACTACCGAGGACAGACACCCCTTCACGTTGCTGCGGCGAGCACTCATGGCGTAGATTGTCTAGAGGCTCTATTACGATCTGGTGCAAAGATAAATGTCCAGTCGGAAGATGGACGCACACCATTGCACATGACTGCCATCCACGGAAGGTTCACCAGGTCCAAGAGTCTCCTAGATGCAGATGCCTCACCTGACATTAAGGATAAGAACGGAAACACTGCTTTACACGTTGCCGCATGGTAAATTCGAAGAGATGCATTTAAGAGTGTCGTTCAGCGTTCATTTTACAGTGAAGATTCACCCTATAATCCTTAGGTTCGGACACGAGTGCCTGACGACGACTTTGTTAGAATGCCGAGCATCCCCAGCATCGCGGAATGCGGATCAGCGTACCCCGTTACATCTAAGTTGTCTAGCAGGACACATAGAGGTAAGACGTTACATTATATATTACCGATCTCTGCCTAACACGAGAATGCTCTCCAGGTTTGCAGAAAGTTACTACAGGTAGACAGTCGACGTATAGACTCCAGGGACATCGCAGGACGTACACCGTTGCACCTGGCTGCTTATGGCTGTTCCGTTGATTGTTTGGATCTCCTGTTATCAAGTGGCGCAAATTTCAGGCTGACTGATAACGATAACAGATTAGCCCTGCATTATGCAGCTAGCCAAGGACACTATCTCTGTGTATTTACACTGGTTGGATTTGGAAGTGATTCTAATGCTCAGGATGTCAATGGTGCAACGCCTTTGCATCTCGCAGCTGCAGCATCCAATCCCCAGGACTCAAGTGCACAGTAAGCATTAGAATCTTATAATATATCCAATATCATATTCTCGTTTCCGTACGTTTTTTCTATTTCTAAATCTTTCAGATGCGTTCAGTATCTGCTGAAGCACAGAGCGGATCCTCGTCTACGAGACAAACGTGGATTCACTGCAATCCACTATGCAGTTGCAGGTGGAAACCAACCGGGTTTGGAAGCTCTCCTACAGGCGTCACCTCCAGGAAATGCAGCTTTACAATGCAGTTCAGGATCTTCGAATCGTCAGGATCCACCTTCACCATCACTGACGCCACTTCATCTCGCCGTAAGTAAATCTCCAAGAAGTCGGACCCATGATCTTCAAAATTCTAAAAGCTTATTCAATTGTTAGGCTTACCATGGTCATAGTGAGATCCTGAGATTACTTTTACCATTCTTCCCAAGTACTAATATTAAGGAAGACACAGGGAAGCATCCCCTGGACTTAGCTTCGTACAAGGGTCACAGAGAATGCGTCCAGCTGTTGCTACGACGTGGAGCATCGGTTTCCGTGCAGGTATGCTCTTCTTTTTCTCTGTCCCAGAAGAAGTTATTCATTGTTCTTCTTTTTATTTTCTAGGACTCCGTTACCAGAAGAACGCCTGTACACTGTGCAGCTGCAGCAGGACATTCCGACTGTCTGACTCTTCTTCTGGAAAACACAGAGGATCCTACCGTAGTTGATCGCTATGACGCTAAGCAAAGAACTGCACTGGCACTGGCCGTAGCTAATAGTCATACAGACTGTGCAACATTGTTATTGAGATACAAAGCGGACTGCAATTTACCTGATGTCAATAAACACACTCCTCTCTTCCGAGCAGTCATCCAGGATTATAATCACCAGCTCGTGGACCTTCTTCTAAAACATGGCGCGCGAGTTGCCGCACAGGACAGTAACGGTAAAACTCCGTTGCACCTGGCTGCTGCATGTGGAAGGTCTGCACCTGGAAATAGAATTACTTTCTTCTAATATCTAACAACAGTATAATAACATTACTCCTCTTATAGACTCAAAGCTCTAGCAGCATTAGTTAAGGCTGATCCTAAAGCAGCTACGCTGAAGGATGACCAAGGATGCACCGTACTACACTGGGCATGCTATAATGGAAACTCCAACTGCGTAGAATATCTCTTAGAACAAAATGTTATAGATTCATTAGAGGGTAGGTAGTAAAAGTATTATACAAATTTTGTTGGAATTGTTAATATATATTGTTTTTCTACAGGTAATCCATTCTCCGCTGTACACTGCACTGTGCACCAGGGTTCTGCGCACTGCCTTGATCTCCTAATAAATAAATTTGGAGGCCAGACTGTCGCTGCTCCTAGGGACACACCTGGTGGAAGACTTCCACTTCACATTGCAGCCAGTGCCGGTTCTGTAGAATGCGCCAAGTTAATTTTGAGCTCTGTAGGGCCTGAATTAGCAGGCCTGGAGTCTCCCGATTACAGTGGTCGAACACCGTTACTTAGTGCAGCGGTCACTGGACAATGCAATGCGATTGGTAAGTTCTGAAGTAAATAATAAATATGATTAATACATTTTACACATAGTAAACCCTACTGAAATCCTTATTCAACTTGACAGAATTACTATTGGAATGGAAAGCGGACGTCCGCGCCGTGGATTCTGGTAAAAACACTGCCTTGCATCTCGCCTGCCAGAGACGTCATTCGGCAGCTGCATCTCTTCTCCTGGACCACATAGATTCCCTAGGATCAGGTACAGATAGCACACAACAATTAAAAACCTCTGTTATCAACATGGTCAATAAGCAGCAACGTACTCCACTTCACTTGGCTGCCAGAAATGGTTTAGTTAACGTAAGTAAAAGGAATAATTTATTAAGACACACTCTAATCAGTAAATGAACGACCAGTCATGCACCGAATAATTCATAATTCAGATCACCAGAAGATTGCTCCAACTAGGAGCAAGTGTTGTCGCTGTGGATGCTGAAGGTCTGACACCCGCCTTGGCCTGTGCCCCAAATCCAGCAGTAGCGCGTTGTCTAGCAACAATCCTAGCAGCTCACGGTATTCTAATTTTATTATCTAAACTATGATACTCTTATATAAAATAAGAATCGTCATTGACACTGCGTATATTTCTCAGGCCAAAATTCTGAAGCCGCTCAGCAATCGCCGTCCATACAACAAACCTCAGAGGTCTATTTAAACGGCCGAACCGGAGATTCACAGCACAGCTCAGACTCCGAATTTTACTGACAGCAACTGACACGCTTAGACCGTCGATCCTTCCAGGATTTAAATGTTGATACGATGAGGGGTAATATAGAAGCTGCACGATTAGTCTGGTCCAGCTGTTGGCTCTTCTCAATATTCGCATAGAGTCACATCCTGGTGCATCGTGGGTTTTTCAATAATTAAATAATGCACAATAAGCGATCAAAGATTGTCTATTGACAATCGGTACTCCTTTGCAAGTTTACTATTACTACTCTTCCCAATACTACTGCTACTGCTACTATTACTACTATTACTGTTACTACTTTTACTACTACTATTACTACAGCTACAATAGGCACAGATCACTCTAAGCGAATCGTAAAATTGACAATATACGTGGCACCAGTGCTAACGATATTTTCATAGTACTAACTAAACCAGCTAGAACTAAAACATGTCAATCCGCAGAGAGGCAATAGGACATAACGATAACTTGATTACTCGTTTAATTACCTGAATACAATATTTCCAAAAGCAGGAATGACAATTAGAGTACAAAAATTCCAGAACTCTGTATTCGTTGTACATCTTGGTACGGATGTTCAGTGAAACAAGGCGCTAATTAATTAATCCGATTCCATTGTGCAATTCTCCATGACATTTATGTTAAATGAGAATAGTATATTCTGATATAGTATATGACAGTTACTTAGGAGAGGATTAGATGCTAAGTAATTCCGTGCACTAGGAGAGAACAGTCTTTTACGCGCTCCTGTTGGAGCTAAGCGGATTTATTAGGTAATCAGTTCTGATAACGTGATTCTCAATTATAGTGTATTACGATACTGCGAAATTAATATAAATCTATAGTAAACATTCGTGGCCATTCCTCGGGTATTTCGCAATAGTCAAAAAGTACGAAAATCCATATCACTGCGCTTGGAAGAATAAATTCGTACCGAAGCGCAATGCAGAAACGCATAAGAAATACGTTGAATTAGCAGGTAACGATAAAATAAAAGTCAATGGAATCGCGCTGGCGTTTTAAAACTGCCGCGTCCGACGAATTCCGTTTTTATTGAATAATTCGAAGATTTCGCTAAAACGTTAACAAGCACAATCGTTTCTCCATAAGCATTAACAATTGTTATTAATCTATAACGAGCTTAACGATTAACAAAAAAGAATAAGTTCGCTTATACTTCGTATCGATGACGATTGAATTTTCCGGCGTGTGACGTCATGCTTTAAAAAAATGGGATTTATTAAGAAAAGAAAAATTTTTTATTTATATCGTAAATTCAATTTTCCATTATCACATAAGTTTTGCTGTCACAGATTATTGACTGTCTTCCATAATTATATAATGATTTCGCCTCGATCGCGTCTCGTAATTGCAAAGAGTTGTTTTTCTTCTCTCTTTATTTATTTTTTTTTCAAAATTATACAACTTCGAGTCTCTCGTCCTGGAGCGGAAAAAGAGAATGCAAAATTTAGCAATAAAAACAATTATTCGATACACACGCTACACGTGGAATCTATGGATCTTATTCGTTGACGTTTCTAGAAAAGGTAAAATGTCTCAAGTAAAATTCATTTTCTCTTCTCGCTTTGTAAATAGTTATAAGGGCGAATGTCCTGATTCTCCCTAACGATAACAAAGGGACACGATGCGCCTGTAAATAATTAATCTACGAATAACCTAAGGATGTAAAAGGGAATAGGGTTATCGAGGGAAACTAATACATAGATACTTTAAATATGCGCAATCGATATCACAACATATTTTCATAGTGAATTAATTTAGCGAAGCCTCGACTGCCTCAATGCGAATTATTCACATTGATATATGTATAAATGCATATGCATATATATATATATATATACACTATACCGTATTGACATTAATTTTGTAAATTTCGCTTGGTCTCATAAAATTATCATCGGTCCCGGCACTAGGAATTAACACTGGGACTGTCAAGAAGACGGTTTAAAGTTAAATTTAGATTAATTTCAATTTAATTATCTTTTTTGTAATACTAAACCAACACCGAAGTCTCTCTGATTAATTGAAAATTCATTCCGCTTGGTTAACGATAGAAATCGATGAATAAAATCGAAAGAGGAATATCGTGTTTCTTCCGACATGTGCAGTACTTACCACGATTCCTGATCTATTAGAGGAATTAATTTTTTTTTCTTTTTTTACACACACACGTATATGTATATTTATTTTATAAGGTGTACGTATTATACAGGTCGACTATGTGACACATATGTATTTTCTATTGTACATACACGATCGTGTACACCAGCACGTGTAATAACTACCCGCGTTCAATTATTTGTCGTTGCTGAGTATCGAGCAACAAGCAATGTTATACGTATTAAGAGAGTCAATGATAAAGAGAGGAAGAGAGAGAAAGAAAAAAGAAAGTAAGAAAAAAAGTTAATAAGATACGACGTCTTTGCACGGTAATTTTTGGGGTTAAAATGTGCAATCCGAAGGCGTCTGTACGCGGCACTTTTACGAAGCCATTTCCGCCCTGGGACGCCTTAAAAATTCTAGACACCGAATTGGGATAACACGAGGAGCTAGGAGGTAGGCGTCAACGTATACAGGTAAAAACGGTCCCTGTATTATCGACCGAGCGATCGTTTAAAGTTTAAAAATCTTTCTCTCTCTTTCTCTCTCTCTCACTTTATTCTAACGGTTGAAACCAGTTGAAACCGAGGGAGTGTTATCAATGATAACGAGACGCACATAGACTCATTGTCAGGATGTCGACCTAGGAGCTAATTAAGGTGATGGACGCCATTAGGCGCGCCGATAAAATAATAAAATTATCAATGCCTATTAAAAAGCGACTTAAACAATTTATCAAGTCTTAGGCGTATTAAATACTCTGTACTAAGAATAGTACTAAAGTATAATTTGCTGTAATAGAGCGATAAGGCGTAACAATAAAAATACTATTTTAAATACCGTAAAGCCGTATTAATTATCATTCTTCGATCTGCAAAAGTCATTGATTCCACTGTCCCATTGCGCATAGGTTTTATATCGCAGCCAAAGCGTCCATTTTCCAGGTTTAGATTTGAATCTTTTAACTTAGAAAATAACCGAGTCAATATTCCGGATTTAATGTCAATGGCGTCAGACGACCTGGGCGTTGAGGGATTCTCGCCATTTCGACGTCTTGGTCGCCGTGGATTGCGTCGAGACGCCGGAATACGTATCAAAGAAGCACGCAGACCGTGGAGGCATTTCGTGTTAAATCCAGCCGCGCTTAATACGACCGAAAGGGTCGAAAATCACGATCGTTGACCAGGGTAGTATATTCTACGAGAAAGTGGCGTCATCTGGCGACGCGACGTCGCAGTTAAACCTGCATATATATACAGATATGTATATATATATATATACAGTCAATCGAGTTAAATCGAGGGAAAGGTTCGAAAATTTCGTTTACGTAACAGGAGAACCTAAACGGTGAGTAGTAAACGTGAAGATCCTGAACAGGAGTATATATTTTAATGTAATCGTTACACGACGCTTTCAATTAAATCTTATAACTTGTTCCTGGACCGCGAATAATTGCTGGGTACGTTACTACCTGGACTAGACGCTGCTCGCCCTGGTAGATCCGGAACAAGATGGACCTAGGGAAGAGACGATAATACGAAAGGAGAATATAAAGGCGCGCGCGAGGATTCTGTGAGAGGCGCGGAAGGTCCGAAATCGAGTGTTTATTCACGGAAAAGCACGGCCACGAGGAGGTGACACGATCAGGTAGCGTTATAAGTTATTTAATTTCGAAGATCGGCTGCCAGTAACGCGCTCGAGTATCAGGACGACATGAGAGGAACGAAGTCAAGGATAGGTAGTATGGCGGGAAAACATGTGTTTTTCAAAGTGCACGTACCTATAGGTCTATTGTGTGCACGCGTATAGTATAATATAGAAATAGTAATGACTACGTTAACACGACGGTCATAAACCAGTTGAGTTAATAACGATTTAAAGGGACTTATAAATCATAGACATATTCCTACTCGTAAAGAATATTTGGAATTGCTCAATTCCTTTAGATCGGTATTGACTAAAACCGGTTCAAGACGGTCGTATAAGCGTAGTAAATGATTGTTTGAATTTTTTTTGTTTCTTGATAAATAACATGTATTACGATATTGTATAACGATCAGGTGAATATTTGACATTGGTTTCACTTGTTACTAACGCAGGAAGTCTTTTTTTTTTAAATACAAATAATATTCCAGCTAATGGAATAATTGTTCTAGAAGAATCTTCTTTACCGATACTCTGCCTATTAGTATTGTAGACTAGTGTCTGTTTTACCTACAGCAATGCTTTTTTTTTCATAATACTGATTAAGGTTTTTCGGTATTATCATGTAAAAATATATTTTCAATGATTTCCCTGTCACCGTTCGCAAGAGCATGCTCTATAGATAAGCGTGCTCTATCGAGGAGCGTTCTTCTTTACCGATCGCGCACGCCGAAGACTTTTCAGTCTTCTCTGTCCCTTCCAGACTCATGTCCAGACAAAAATTGTCATAGCCAAAGGCACTGGCCTTTATCGTCGAGCATTTGTCTTCGGGAATCAAAGAGAATTTTCCGAGGGTGACGTTCTTGGTACTTTGTTCCAAGTCAGGAGCTGAACATTCAATGTCGGCCTCGTCGATCTTCTTCGAGAAAAGATTTTCAATTTGTTCCAAGCTCCTGCCACGTGTTTCCGGTAATATAGTCAGAGCAAAGATCGCCCCAAGCATGGCGGCTCCGCTAAAAATCCACATAATGGCTTCCAATCCGATACCAGCACTGACATCAGGATAAGATTTAATAGCTCCAAATGTCAATATCTGAGCCAAGCACGTGGTGAGGCCACTGAGAGTGCCCCGAAACTTAATAGGATACAGTTCAGAGGTCATGACCCAGGGTAGAGTAAGATAGCCTATCATAGAAGCTCCAACGTGACTGCCTATACAGATAAGAGGTATCCAAGATGGGAGATTAAATCTAATTGATAAAGCTACACCGACCGCCGATACTGCCATTCCAAGTCCACTGGCGCAGGCCAAAGGTCGCCTGCCAAATGTCCTGGCAAGGCCTGCGCCTACTATTGAGAATATCAAACGTACAACGCCTATTCCCACACTGCCCAGGTACTCGTCGACGCTGACTCCGATCTCACTGAGGACGGTCACCGCGTAGAAGAGTATCACGTATATTCCGGACAGCTGTTGAAACGCGAAGAAGAAGAAGAGCACGAGGAACGGCTTCCATATGTTGGGTCTCCATATGGCGGTCAGGATGCCATCCTTCTTGTGCTTATCATTACTGTTCGAGGAGCAGAGTTCCTGATGCTCGACTTCCGTCGTCCTTCCAGGACCACGTAGCCAGAACAGAGCCTCCTTGGCGTCGTCCATCCTGCCTCTGGCCGCCAACCAGGCTGGAGTCTCAGGTAGGAGTCTGCGTGAAGATTGAGATTAGCGAATTGATTGGACCAGTTGGCTAATCAAGTAGACCCAATTACAATGATAATTTATTAATCTAACTAGCCTTGACAGTGCCAATGAAAGTATGGCTGGTCCAATGCTGATGGCTGCTGTTCTCTGCCAAGTGGTTATCGCACCCATGCTGTATATCATCAGGACCCCGAAGGAAACCATTGCGGGTCCAGAACTGGCGAGCCAGGCTCTTTGGTGCGGCGCTGCAGCCTGGGTGATTCAAAAATGAATTATCTTGTCAAATTTTTGACTTTTCTTTTTTCAAAATAATTACCTCGCTAACGTACAGGTACAGGCCGTTCGCCATACCTGTACCTAGTCCGCTGATGAATCTGCCAACGTACAGCATGGGAACGTTGGTCGAGAGTGCGATGAGCAGCCAGCCAGCTGCGTGCGGCAGGGTTGCCAGGGCAACGGCAGATCTGCGACCGAACCATTCCGCAGCGAGACCAGCGATAACCGCACCCAGGGGATTTGATATGACACCAAGACTGGCAACCCAGGATGCCTGCGACACCGTGGCGAAGTCCGTCTCCAATAATTTTGGTATCAGCACAGCGCTGAATCCTTGGGATAGGCCGACGGATATCTGTCCGCTATGAGCAGCCAGACCAGCCAGAATCTGAAAATGATAAAAAGTGTTTAATTTTTTAATTGGCAACACTGAAAAATCCTTTAGCTAAATTATCATCCTTGAAATTTGATAATCATTAGATTTTCACGCCTAAGGCCACACTTTGGAAATACGTTTAACGAATTACAATAGTTACGTCAGGGCCGTCGTGTTTCGTCTGCGTCGACGTCCAGCATCATGGACCACGGATAATACAGAGAGAGCAAGATCAATTTATTGGTAAACCCTGAACATTACGGAACACGATCATTGAATAAATCGGCTTGCCAAACCGGAAGAAAAAGTATGACACATTCTGTCAATGATTTCTCTGCCAATAAATCTTGCTCGAGTATTCACCGAGATAACGTAACTTTCTATAGGCTGTAATCGGTAGCTTGCGAACTGTCTATACCGCAAATTATATTCGACGCTTTGGAAGATCCTTCGATTTTTCGACTCTTTTTCGAACATTATACAAAAATTACCTGCGTCCTATAAGTGACAGGTGCCTTTTGATCGTCGCGATGTTAAAATCAAAAATTTATTAGTCACCTACGGCAACACGTGCTTTTTGACTATTGCATTTCCGATCGCGAAATTTTAATATCGTAGATACATATATACCTGTCGCCAATATCGTTATTGGAATTTATATTGAAAAATTACCTACCGACATGTATTTGCTATTTGGCAGGAACATCTTGCGACCGAACAGACTTTCGTTCGAAGTGTCAAAAATTCTTTGATTAACACTGCGTTAAATTGAGGAAAAAAAAAAAGAAATTACCACGGGTTTTCTTCACAGACTCGAGACTCCCTTCTGTTCTTTAACGACAACGAGAGACTTTTGTACTTGTCACCAGTTAACAGCACCAACTCGATTCGTGTCTTATCAAAGTATCTTCGTGATAACTCTTGAAAAGCAATGCGATACAAGATGGCAATAATGACAGCGGCACGAGTGAAATTTGAAAAAAAAAAAAAAAAAGAATGTCCCTGCTACCGAGCAGAATATCGTCTTACTATATATGTGAATTACGCATGTGCCAGCACCGTATACACTGCCGATGAAAACACTTGATCAAATTGATCATCTTGACGAGACAATGATTGAGAGTATCGATTATTTCTTGGATACGATAAAAAAAAATCTACACGCACGAGTTTTTCGCAAACGTCAAATTAGATTCGTGCGAATGATTCGAAGTGATTAAAATTTGTAGGTAAATTTACGTTGTTCGACTATTCAAAGACAGATATGGTGGCGAGTTAATTTATTTATTTGATTGACGATTTATCTGAGGATCGACCCTTCTCTTTCTTCGCGAAGATGCCGAAGGACGTGGCTACGCTCGTGTCACGTAGTCGGAGATATCCTCAGGAGATAGAGTAAGTCTTATCGTTCTGATATTGCATTGTATCGACATTTCAATATGTAATTTTTTTTCTTTCATAATCGTGAACAAACAGATTTTAAAGGATAGTAAGAGAGAGGGGGCAGAGAGAGAGAGAGAGAGAGAGAGAGAGAGAGAGAGAGAGAGAGAGAGAGAGAGAGAGTCGAACATACGTATCTCCTTTTCCAAAGAATTCAATGACGTTTGCTTTACTTTGACACTCGATAAAAGGAACGAACACGAATCTCTACGTACTAAGGGGACTTCGGTGTTGTAGGCTTTTATAGTTTAACATTGTAAAAAAAAATATCGCTTACGTTAATTTAAACGTATTAATTATTTTTCACGTTATTCCTGTTTAGCCGCTTTGTTTTGTCATTTACTTCGATCCCACGGAGGATGATGCAAGGAAGGAGAAGATTGGAAGATCAAAATAAATAATGTTCTCCAGTCCGAAGAACTGGAGTATGTAAAACTTGGATATATATATGTATATACACGCACGGCGAGAGAGAGAGAGAGAGAGAGAGAGAGAGAGAGAGAGAGAGAGAGAGAGAGAGAGAGAGAGAGAGAGAGAGAGAGGAGAGAGAGAGAGAGAGAGAGAGAGAGAGAGAGAGAGAGAGACCCTCCTACCTGATATTTTTGAACTCGACTAAATCGTCTGTTATTACTGCGCCACAGAAACATTGTAGAATGATAAAACTGGACTTACACCTTTCGAGTCACCGGAGTGGAGTAGCTTCCAGTATAATTTAGCACGTGTAATCATCCTGCTTCAGGATCCACCAGGGCGGAGAGGATCTTCGTAGGAGAAAAAAAAAGGAAATAAATAAGAGGAGCAGCGAAGACGAGAAGAAAAGAAATAATTATATTTAAATTGACAAAGAGCAAATAACGAGCGTTTGCGCTGTCGGTGATAAATGATGCGTATGATAGAGGTCGTTGAATTTGGCCCCTGGTTGTCATTAATTCTTGGTGACGAAGAAGGGCCAACTCTCTTGCAAGGCAAATGCCGTTCGTACAACGAAACGTCCAATTGAATAATGACGATATTTACCGGACGCAATCATTCGGTGACTCAAAATGTTTAAGGAACGCCGCGAATTGGACCTTTGTGGTCGCTTGCATTTATCATCGTACGTGACTCACATGCAGCAGCATCGCGATTAATCTTCAGCAGTTTAGCTACTGAAATTTCCTGTAATGGCTTTGGCGTATCCTTTTTCGATGGTACATACGGCACTGCAGTGCCTTTCGTGGATATTTTTTTTAAACAGTTTTTAAACAGCGTATTACTGATTTTTAAATGGTACGATTCCCTTTTGAATGGTACGGCACTGCAGTGCCTTTCGTGGATATTTTTTTTAAACAGTTTTTAAACAGCGTATTACTGATTTTTAAATGATACGATATTTTTTTTTTATTGGTACGGCACTGCAGTGCCTTTCGTGGATATTTTTTAAAACATTGTATCAATGATTTTTGATTGGTACTGCACTTCAGTAGCTTTCGTGAATATGTTTTTAAACAGTATATCACTGAAATGGCTCACTCTGTCTGTTTAAAATATCGCCCGAATGCCCGATAGGGTTCAATTAATAACTAAGTGTGAAAAATATTTTTTTTTTTCCATTTTTCCAATGTGGCCATTCGAAATGCGTTTTGTTTGTACGTTGTGGTAGCAAGCGTTAGAAATATACGTACCTCCGTACCCATGATAATTAGCAGAAAAAAAATTTCCTGTCATTGTGCACAACTGTAAATACTGAAAAAAAATTCGCACGACTGCGTTTAGTGTGCCGAAAAAAAAAATTGTATAAGACAATCGCGATACTGATGTGCAGATTTTTTATTTCGAATCTGCGTCGTCTCTTGGCTTTCAAATGTATCGCGCCAAATTATATATCCATTTGCTATAGCTGCTCGTAATTGGCTTATTACACATTTTTTCGAACTCTTTACGTAAAAACTGTATAAATAAATTATTATTCAGTCATTCATAAGTTCATTCGGAGTTAACGTCCTGCCGCACGAATCGTTCGTGTTGAAAAGACAAATTCACGATCTAACGTCTTTGACGCTTCTGTATTTTTACTCTCTTGCTTTTGGAAGCGAGCCAAACCTTTTTTTTTCAAATTTCAAATTCAGGTTTTTTAGCTGGCCGACTCGTCGGAAATAGATTGCGCGTAGTTTAACCAATTTCGATCTTCCCGTATCGCAACTCTGTTATCGGCGGATCTTCGCTAATGTTACGTCTTGCTGTGATTTTATTAACAAGCTTCAATCTTAAGATTGATAATATCTTATCAGTATTATTATACATTCGATCAGTTAACGTGTACATATTTATGTAATATTCTAAGCCTGCTACTAAATTCTGATAATAATAATAATACGGGAGCTGTGTCCTATAATAATATTGTTTACCGGAAATGTGACATTATTTTGATAAAAACCAGAGCAAGTATAGTAATAACCAAATAAAGAGATAAAGAAGAAAAAATTCTGTTTTGTCAGAAATTACATTTTTTTTTTTTTTCTTAAATAATTCTCTTGTATTCGCGGGTTTTTGTTAATGTACAAAAAAAAGTATGTTGATTATTGTCAATGGGGTGAAATAAAAAAAAATTAAAAAAATAAAGAACAGACCAATATACAGAGCAGCGAGAATTAAAAGCGCGAGGATCGGACGAAACGAGGAGGAGCGAGAGAGAGAGAGAGAGAGAGAGAAAGAGAGCGAGACGAGAGATAATAAAGAGAGAACAAAAAAAAAGAGCCAGTCGGCAATTATTCCAGAGGGCGAGTTATTCCTAAGAATATTATTTAAATTTATGATAATTAATCAATGACGTATTTTCGCAGTCATTGCATTCTTTCTCTCCATCTTCTTTTCGCTTTGGTTTCTTTTCTTCTCGTCCTTGCTACCAATTTTTTTTTCATTCCTACACCGATATTTATTCCTCTTGAAATTAGATACCGGTTGACGCGTGTGACAAGAGAAAAAAATAATTTCCATCTGATATCAAAATACGAAAAACAATAGGTAGGCATGTTTATTGATTATATTTTTTATTGTTGACATTCCATTACGCAATTTACGTCTTTATCAGATATAAAATAGAATGAATGAATTAAACGCGTGCATGTGAATGAACCTTGATTATCTGCAAACGTAATACTTAATACCGTTTAAATTCCGTCGATATTCCAAATCGTATCTTTAATCTACATTTAAACTTGTATGTATGTATATGACGTTTTAATGCTCTTCGTGCAAATAAATGTCGCGCTTGATTCCGTGCGCCATTTTTTATCTTCTCTCTTTCTGTCCTTTATCCTTTATTATTCTCACAGTTATTATCACCGGGAATTTTCTCTTACACTCGCGACCGGACTTTTGCTTACCGGCCGTGTCGTATTGGTGAGAATGACTTTAGCAATTTTTTTTTCATCTTGTTCCAACAAAAAACGCGGTACTATTGTACCGCAATAAAAATTGCGACAGTCCAACGCACCGAGAGGAATAACCGCGAAATTTTTAAAAGAAAAATTTCACGTGCCAATAACTACGTATGTTTCGTACCGAAAGTGACGCTGTTAGTTTTAAATATAATTAGACAGCGCAGTCGCATAATGAAAAAAAAAAGATACAGGATTCCATTAAGTATTATGGGTAGAGTTAATACTGATTTCTAATATCAGTGACGTGATGCGTTCATAAAAAGTAAACAATACGTTTAATTAACACTCACCTGAAAACAGGAAATGATCTCGAGTCTCTTAGCTTCCGATAATTGCCTGTCTCACAGTGAACGGAAGAAAGGATCAACAGAATGTCCATAAAAGTGAACGATTTGGCAGGCGTACCAATCGTCGATTAATATCATTAGATGATAAGGTAAAATTAATAAGATTATCAGTGTCTAATAAAGTGAGTAAAAACTTCTTCGGAAAGTCTTCACTGTTTGTCACATGTTTTTTTTTAAGTCGGACGCGATGCTCGACGGTTTTACTACGTTCCCTTGTTTTGACTCGTGGAACGATACGAGATTAAAGGCGGGAATATTTAAACGACGAAAAGGGTTTTCTCTCATTTGAATGTCCACGTGTTTACGCGCGCATGCGCACTACTCTCATTCCTCTTTGTCGAGTGATTCTTGCGCTCAACCGATTCCACAGTAACTGAGCTGATCGCTGTGCTCGCCAGTGAATTTATATCAGGGCCTTTCGAAACGTCACCTCCACGGCAGTGAGTCTCCAGTGTTGTGTAGTTGATTCTCTAGGTGTTAACCTAGTTGCGCGCGAGTGAATTATCCTAACCAGCAAGAAACAGAGAGAAGAACGAAGATCAAGCCTCATGGAAGACAGCGGTGAATTTTCTTTTGAGGTTAGGGCGGCACTCTGTTTATGGATAGAGAGTGAGCGAAAGAGAATAAATTCATTGATAATATATTAAACTTAAAGGATTTTAATTAATACTATTATAATGGCTAATTATCGATCGTAATTGAAGTGATCAGGGAGCATTGGATAATATCTTAGTGGGCATATAAATTGAAGGCACTGGTTATCCTCGCTCAGTGCTGTTTCATAACCTATTTTTATTTGTTATATATCATTTTCCTTTTCTATTTGCCTCATGGCGAATAATCTTGTCGATGAGGAATTAATGAGATATTCAATGCCGAGAGATTTGCTTGACAATATATTTTTGGCGTGTTGTCCGTAAATTGAAAATCTTCGAGAAAAATAGAAGCTGGCGTTGCTGTCGGAAAAAATATGTTTAATCGACGATGATTTGAAAATCGTGGGAAAAGCGTTAAATCACCGGAAGCTAAACGCGAGCGGGAATTATCTACTTATTAAAATTTTACCAGAGGCGCATCCTGTAATTTTTAAAATTACATAATAGAGTAGACTATAAAACGAATTCGTGGGCCGAAATGTTTATTTTCGTTTAAGTCCTTTCTGTAATTTATTACTGAAAAATTTGTTTACGTGACAGCAACTGCAGTTACATAGAAATACATAATATCGATTTATAACGAGGTGTCGATAAATTGTTAGAAATTTGGAAAATTATTAATCATAACTAAACGAGCTTTCACGAGGATCATTGATGTATGAAAACGGTATGAAATCAAAGCTAGCAGAAATAATAGAATCAATAGTAACAATGGTAATGACAAAAATAACCCTTGTTTTTTTCAGCGTTAGCACCTCCGTTATATATATATATATATATATATATATATATATATCCTATGAAAATTCTACACATGTAGAGCACATGTACCCCTACTGCGGTATAAGCAATGATATACAGAGTGTATCAGCTAACAATAAGATGCGCGTTTGAGATTTGCGATGAAGCTGTGCACAATTTTGAAAATCTGATGTAACGACTAATTGAATATTTTTTTATTGCGCATCGATCGGGCATATTATTATCGTCCGTTTAACTTCCGTTCGCAAATAAAAAAAATTATCTTTGCCATTTGAAATGATATTGAAAAAAGTTAAGTGGAAAAGTTGTAGAGCAAGAAAAAATAATAGAGATGAAAAAAAAATTCATACCGATTGCATACATGATAAGGGAGATATTTGCGTTGGAAATTTTGTCATTTTTTTGACAGATCTTCGACACTGGCCGGAAGCCCTCAGCTTCGTGCAGCAACTTCACGTCGAACTCACGATTCGCTATTGGCTTGAAGTAAGCGTTCGGTCAGACGCAAACCAGTGCACGGCGGCTAAAACATATTTTAATGATATTTTTTTATTACAAGTTGGCAGTCGAAGTATTCCTGCTGTAGATTTCCGTGATCTTGGATTTAGATTTTAGATTCTTCGTCTTCCTGGACGTAGAATTTGGAGTCTTCGTGTTCGATGAATTAGATTTTTGAGTCAAAATCCAGAATCGGCAATTGCTCTCTAACTCTTACACCGGAAGTTGCAAAAAACTGCAAATTGGTATATTGATCGTTGGAACGAAAAAAAGAGATACAAGTTTTTGCATTTATCGCCTAATCCATTTACTCAATTTGACATATTTTTTACGAAATCCGGACTCGACACGTGTTGCGTAACTTTACCACCGGAAGTCGCAAACGGCTGGAAATTTGTATACTCATTCTTGGGACAAAAATAATACCAATTCGCAGCCTTTTGTGACTTCCAATGGCAAAGTTACGCAACGCTTGTCGACTCCGGGTCTTATAAAAAATATGTAAAATTCAAAAAATGGACGAGGCGAGAAATGAAAAAATACTCGTCTCTTTTTTTCGTCCCAGCAATCGGTATACCTATTTGCAGTCTTTTGGCAACTTCCGGTATAAAAGTTAAAGACCAATTGCCGACTCTGGATTTTGACTAAAAAATCTACGTCCAGGAAGACGAAGAATCTAAAATCTAAATCCAAGATCACGAAAATCTACAGCAGGAATACTTTGACTTCCAACTTGTAATAAAAAAATATCATTAAAATATGTTTTAGCCGCCGTGCACTGGTTTGCGTCTGACCGAACGCTTACTTCAAGCCAATAGCGAATCGTGAGTTCGACGTGAAGTTGCTGCACGAAGCTGAGGGCTTCCGGCCAGTGTCGAAGATCTGTCAAAAAAAATGACAAAATTTCGAACGCAAATATCTCCCTTATCATGTATGCAATCGGTATGAAGTTAAACGAACGATAATAATATGCCCGGTCGATGCGCAGTCAAAAAATATTCAATTAATCGTTACATCAGATTTTTCAAAATTCTCCGCAAATTTCACACGTGCATCTTACCTGATGCACCCTGCACACGTATATGCACCATCTAGAAAATTCACTATGAGAAAATTCATAGCTAATACGTTACCATATACATATGTTACCACTTACATGGTCTCTCTACGTGCACATGTAGTTATCTTATAATGCACGTCATCTTATGTAACTAGGGACTTACCTTATTGTCGCGTTCCAATCTAAGAATATGGTATCTATAGCTCTGGACATTTTTTCTTTAATCATAAGACGAAGATGAATTATCAAAAAATAAAACTTTTAGTCAGTTCATTGAATTTTTGTGTAAACATAATAAAATTTGGAAATTCTCACGTCTTACGTGCAATACGTGAGAAGGTAGATTTTATGGAAAAAATTTTTTTGGTATTTTCAATAAAATCCAAAATTACTGATCGTCGTTTTACCAACGTCCATTTTTTGAAAATTCTAGCTGAAACGAAAATGTCAATGTACATACCACAGTGCCATATGGAAATGAGTGAACAGAAAAAAAAGTGCAAAACAGTATTTCGCGCAAGATTTTGATTGACCTTTAGGCGTTCTTTAAGAATCCAAAATTTTCAATGAGCGCCATCACTGATTGTAAGTACAACTTCAATCCTGATTATTAAATTAATCTTTATTATTAATTCTTCGATATTTGTCCACAGATAAATTATTGATTGAGAATTCAGCGAACGATAATTGGGTCCAGCTGATCTTAAGATGCACTTTAATTACACTTGGAACACAGACCTACCTGGATACTCGTGCCGGAGTAAACAATTTAATTGTATAATTACGTTTCCAAAGAAGTATCATTACCTGTCATTAAAGAAAGCCAAAGATTCAAAATATTTTCCTCGAGGGTTGGTACAATGCAACGCGTCATAGAAATGCACTAACCAAAAGTAGTCCTGAAATAATCTCTAATAAATTGTATACGAATGCATATCCATAAAGCTGCGTAACACAGGAGCCAACAAAAGACACGTTAAAACTCAAGATAACACATTTTCAAAATTGAATGACAAAAAGATAATCGCAAGAGGACCGAAAACAAATTTTATTATCACCAAGCACAAATTACCAGTCACATATTTATTTATTTAGCATCGCCAACTGATGCACTTGATAGTTATAAAATCCCTGCACGTAATCATCACGTTTAATCGTAACAACATGAACTTTGTGTTGGCAGAACTGTCATGCATGTAAATGACGAGCAGTGGAAGCAAAAGTGGAGTCAGAACGTCGATAATCAATCTGGACTATGTCGCTCTCTCTCTTATCCACGTGTAGGCCGATAAGTCTGTCTTCGTCGCACTCATTGAAAACTAAGAAAATCTGAAAACCCAAAGGACGGACTTTCAGTCGCTACCGCGAAGGGTTGTTCGGCCTACTTTCTGGTCTCTCGTGTATCGTTGTCTCTGTCAGACACGTGTAAACGCCTATAGCACCGTCTCTCTCGCACTCACGTGCAGTATACGAAAATCGAAAAACTCAAAGCCCGCCAGACGTTCTTTATCGAGCCACGCTGTTTTTATTCCCTCTATCGTGTGGATGAATAAAATGCAAATTGAAATACGATTATAGTGGGTCGAACGTACTCAGTGCCAACGTTACACAACGAAGACAGGCTGTTTGCGAGCCGACGTGGAAAAAAAAAAAAAAATAGCGGAATATAATGTGAAAAAATAATATGAAAAAAAAAAAAGAAAGAACGAGGTGCAATAAAGAAAAGTATCGTCGTCCTCGAGGCTCGCAAGGCGCGTATCCATACTATGTTGTGTCAGCAAGATTTTCGCATCGCGACATAAGAATCGACCCACACGCGACCCAAATCGACACGTCCCCAGAAAACGACTATCTGCTTGGGCAGATTGAAATTCAAGACGAGTCCAAGGAACGAGTAAAGGGTTTCGAAAGAACAATTAAGAGTAACAAAGAATAAAAATACATAAAGATTATTATTCTCAAACATATATGTATATTTTATGTATTTTTTATATACGTACAAACACGTGAACGGATTGATCGGACTAACTATACGCGGTCTGACTAAGACGATATTACGCATTGATTTACACGAATTAACTAATTTGAGTGCACGTGCACTCTTACGTTGTGAACGCGGCATGAACATGAGTGCGTTGTCACAACGTAGAAACATTAAGCAAAGTATAGCATCAGAAACGAATACCCGTAACGCTGATAATGATAGGGATGCTAATGGCCGTTATAGGTACTGCATTGTATACGTGAGTTATGGATAAATAAATATATATATATATCTGTATAATAAAAAATTCAAAGTGATCGTGAAGGCGAGTCCTCAGACAGATAAGTCGCGGCCTAGAGGTATGACGTATATGGAATTGCAGTAATTTTTATCCCTTTCTTTTTTTTTTCCTTATTAATAAACGGTACTGCGTCTCCCCCTATACGTAGGACACACATGTATATATTTACATATATATATATATACTCTCGGTGACAAAACGTTCGCATTTCCAGGACTTGGAAGCCAAGGTCCCTGTGCCTTAGGGCGCTTTTCAGTTGGCGACAGAATGAAATTGAATGATCGAGAAAATTCCTCGAACCTTACGAACGGAACGAAATTGCTGTACGTATTATATTCGTGGGTAATTGTTATTTTTCAAAGAAAATAGTTTGAATTTCATTTAACGGTTTTTTTCTCTCGTGTTTCTCGTCGCAGATAAAAATCCTTCCAGAACGTTCTCCTCGGTATGCACTGTATTTTTTTTCAAATATGCGTCGCACGAAACGGATATACGTATGATCCCTCGAAAGGAATTTCAAGTAAACGACACGCCATTGGATATATACCTGGTGAGTATAATTGTTCTATTTTGTAGGATACGAGCGTCGTAAACAATTGTCACTGGACAGTATCCTTTCCGTGCTCGGCAGATAGATGCATGCACATATGTATGTAAGAGGTTATGTACGTACAATGCTACTGTATTATTTGCCAGATCTTTATGCCGGTGTCTACATTGTGCTCTTCTCTTTCTAGACAATAAATGTCAATAACGTCGGCTCCACATGGAGACTAGAAGTCCTGCGACATCGACCTTGCTTTCTAAAATCTTTCCCGACGGTAAAACAAAAAGGAGAGCTCTTCCTTATCCCGTTCCGCACTCCTTAAGGATTAAGAAAAAGGGAACGAAATTTAAGATCTTCGAACCAGCCTGTACCATTTTGTAAAACCGGAAGTAGACTGAGGAACGTGGAATAAGGACCAAGGAAGGATTATTATAGAGAATTGAAAAAAATATAATAAAGAAAGGGAAGCAACGATCAAGGACAACTGTGGATAGTCATTGAAATGTCACTCAGAGGATGATATGGAAACGAGATAACCAGGATATGAATAGATAAGTGAATATGGATATTATAAGTCTTTAATGTAATTCATTTAAGTAATGTAACGTGTCGCTGTAGCTTTTTAAATGCTTAGAACCCTAATTGATTTTGAGTTTGACATCTTTATTGGGTTTTATTCCCAAGAAGAGATCCAGATCTTGGTCTAACGAAAAGCCATGTTGCGGTCCATTGCCAAATTTTAATCGAGTCTCGTTGCTCTCACGCCTAACTGGATAAGATACAATGTGTTATGGTAATTGTAATATGCTTCGATAACCTTTGATAGACTATAGCATATATTAGGTACAGTATGTGTATGTGCGAATAGTATTATATTAATATTTTTATGTATGCATTGACTCGCTTATCTTTTCTTTTAGACCTGAATCCCTTTCTCCGTGACCTTCTCTTTGCTCTGGATCTCAAGAAGTCGGCGTATCTGGCGAATGTCCCCGGAAGTGGTACCAAGGCCCTTTGCTGAGAAACCGATTCGTTTCCTCCTATGTTAATAACGCGCTGCGGAAATTTCCGGCTCTTGTTGGACTTCAAGTCGGTGCTGCGAAGTTGTTACTTCGGACGGCTGTTTTAAATGCGATAATTAGAACCTGCTCTCCTCGAGCTGATTAGGCATTAAGGCGATTAGAGTTTTCGCTTATTACAATATATTTTATTACGTTGCAGAGGAAATCTGTGCGAATTGATGCTCCGGCGCGACAATGATGTCAGACCTATTGCGTCGCTGGGTATAGCTGGAAAAAGGTGATAAAAAAATAGATATGGATGGGGATAAAAAAATATAATTAGCCAATGAAATTTTTAGATGCGCAAAAGTGATAAGAGATAATATTTAGTTTGAAAAAGCATAGCCGAGTTTTAATAAAGGAAAAATAACAGGGGAGAAAAAAATTGTCGACAGATCAATTAATAGTATAGCGAACTACGCAGATCGCTTGATTTACATTATTAGATCGTTACGATATTATCCTGGGTGGTGATTAGACTTACGTAGATAAGGATAATAACGTAATCTTACGTTAAACGCTGTTCTCGAAGAATCTGCGCTTTGTGAGACACTAACTTTTAATTTTCCAATGTAACGTTTCACATTGAGTACACATTGATAATTCTTTTTTTTAGGAATTTTTAGACGCTCTTAGCACCTGCGATATACTGATTTAAGATCAATAAGAAATTATTACGAATTATAACAGCTGCGAATTCCAGTAGCATAATTTGTCATTTTGATAAGACAAATATGGGTCACTAGGCTCGCGGGGCGAGACGCTTTATCAGGACTCAGTGGTAAAAACGAAACAGGCGAACGTGGGTGGATTTGAGGTAGAGCGTCGGGACGCCGAGCGTCGTTGAATATTATCATGGGAAATATAATGAACGCATTTCATGAAATAATTGAAATGATCGATCACCTAGGCGAAATAAGGATATTTCTATCGGATGTAAGACGATTAATAATATTATGAGATAAATGACGAAAAAAAAAAAAAAATATAGAGCAAGAAAAAGATAGCGAACTCTAAGTAATTTATATAGCAGAAGCAAATCTGTGTCGACAATGAGAGGCGAGAAATTTTATTTAATGATCAATTCGAATTCGGGTCAAGAACACGTGGTACAGTACAGTATCTAGAAGGTATAACGTAAGATGAGAGAGTGGTGAATTTGAAATTTTTACCAAGAATTAGCGAACACAATCGATCACCGATAACCCATGAAAAATCTCACGAAATTATTTACTGGGTCTTTCCAGTTTAATTTAGGACATATTTATCACGTGTCATTGAAATCATTCTGTATCCATGAAAATCATAAGGTGAGCGATCAGTGTAAAATTTCTGAAAATACATACAAGACAAATAATCAAACTAATCGAAATTAATCGGTCGAATCTAAATGTGTAATCTTAGCCGATAGTTAATAAACCCCGAGTCGGATGAATCATTGAAAGTAGCAATAATTATTTCTGATAAAGACATGAATGCGTTACGACACAATTACTGGGTTATTAAGTGTCTATTGGATAAGCGGCGAATGAATATGAAAAATTATTTCACCCAGAGCTAAAATTTATCGTGAAAAAAAAAAAAAATGAGGAAAAGGACTGAAGGAACAAACAGTGTTTACAATGTTTTTTTTTGTTTTTTTTTTATTAGATTAAAATCACTTAAAAATCAGTAAACCACTGCGACGCATGCTTAATGACAGTGCAAAACAACAAACGACAAAGCCAAATTATCCTCCTAGAGAAAACAAGAGCGGGAAAATAAGGATCTTTCGAATTATCCCAGGTCGTTTCGCTGCTCGGTCAGTCAGCGACCGTTACATAATTTTAAATGACAAACGCGTAACGACAATTCACGTAATGGCGACTAAGTCGATGCTAATGAATTTTTTTAAATACCCATACGAATATACATAATGGAGAAATATATATATTATTAATAATCATAAATGACGGATGAACCCAAATACGATTTACTAATTAATACCAATTATCTGCAGAGCGCGAGCCGTCGATATTGAAGAATTAAAAATATTAGGTAATAAAAACTATAAATCTCTAATCTCTGTTGTTTCCACCATTTTACCTGGAAAGAGATGACGCAGTGCTTATCACATAAGTACGTAGATTGCGCAATACGAATTAATGACATAATACAGGTACATGCACTGCCAGTAATAAATTCAAATCGCGTTGCATGGCTGTAATCGGGCAAATAATTTTCAGTGGCGCGAACAGGAGTGCGTAGCGTCTCGCGTTTTTCATTGTCGTGTGCGACACGCACGTGCGTTGTCGAATATTGAGCTTCGCCATTTTGTCTTTAATAAAGGAGAAACGATAGCATTTTTACTAATGCGAGCAGATTACACTGCGGTTAACGTGTAGCAAAAGTGACGGCGGTGACTGTGGAGAAAAATGAAAAGGCGATCGGCTTAGGTTACACAATAGAGAGCTGGACGCTAACTTTCGCAGAAAATCATTGAGCCATTCAGTGATAGCATTATGACTGTGTGTATATATTCTTTGGAGAATTTTATAATGGAGGCGCCTGACGTGTCATCTTATAATTGACGTATCTATTTTTCAAAAAAAAAAATCCTAAGACTTGGCCGACGGGTATATGTACGTAGAGAAGTTTCTCAGTGATCTTTCACAAGCCATCTTACTTCCGTTTGCGTGACATTTGATTACTTTTCCATAGTTTCAGAACTGTCTAAATATTCAATTTACTTCGATATTTATTATCAATTTATTTATTTCTTCTCGATTCATCTATCGCGTCTTTATGAAAATCTACTTACCCTCTACTTGGTTATATAGCTGGAAATAAACCGCAGTGTTGTTAACGTGAAACTTCGTATTCACGTTTACATAGTTAATTAACCTCCAATTTTAATTAGTCGATGACCGACTGACAGTTACATCGTAAAAGCATTGGACCATTTACCGGATATGAGATCCAAGTAAGATCCTACAAGTAGATGTTGTGGAAATGGTAATATTCATTTATTAAATAATATATCCCTCAAATTAGATCAGTTAAAGGTTTCAGGACAACGCGCGAAATGTTAAAGGACAGAAGAGTTAAAGATAATGGATTTTATATAAAAATTATGTTGCCTTGTTTGTCTCTGTGAGACGTAGGACGATAGCTTTGACGCGTTACGTATTTCCACAGTCAACGATTACAGTCTGTATATAAGTTTATATATATATCTTTGCATTTGTATACATGTGAATACGAAACATTATGCAATTTCTCATAGAACCTTGACAATGACCAACGTACTGTAATTCACCGCGACGTACTCGAGTGTCATTAACTCAGGCAGAAGAGGAAGAACTCGAATAGAAAATACGTGGGTTGTGGAAACAGCAGCAGTCTATGCACTTACGGATCCATAAATCTGATTAAATGAAATGAAATGCATTTATTAGTCGGTTTTTAAAAAGTAAGAAAGGCTCATCTTTTTTATTATTGGTAAAAAATCTACCAGTCGAGACGCGGAGTGACCATTTTTTTTAACAATGGGTATGGTTGAGACGAAGTTTGTTGAATATTGTGGAATGCAAAGGTTGACGATACATTTTGTGTAGTAGATATATACGCGTGGTAATTCTTGGAGAAATAAAGATGTGATCGCATTGGGGGATAAGAATGTTCGAATGGAGAATTTCAGTTGTACTGTTTATTCTATCAATAACAACGGGTACATACACTTAATATACATGATTCTGTTTAAGGGTAACGTGAGTGTTACTTGCACTTAGGAGTTCTCCTAAGTAAATGTGATCAAAAAGATTTCCATACGTCAGGCTAGTACTCTGCATACCCAATTTGTTAATTATTCACTACGAACTGCTAGCATAGGAAATTGTCTGCCGTAGAGTACACTTTGTATCGAAGAGAAAGAGTAACACATTACACTCCACGAATAGGCTCTGTAATTTCCTCCAAATGTTTTGCGGCTCTGTGATATTTAGCAGGGTAGTTGTAATAATAGTAGCCCTCGTGATCTCCGTGCTGTGCAATTGCTTTCTTAACATCTGCTTGCAGCTTGCGTAGCTTTGCCATCTCTGATTGTACATGTACATACTGCATGTACTTCTCATACTCCTTTTGTGGATTTGGATAGATGTAACGTGCTATGAATCTTGAAATCGGATGCTGTAACAGATGATGAATTTAAAGAAATTGATCAATTTAACAAATGGTTTTTATTCGTGCTCACTGACTCTCTCATATTCGTAGTAGCTGGGTTCATATCCTTCTGGTATTTCCTGTAGAGTAGCTGGTCCTATGAAGACATTAACATATAGAACGAGAAGACTCAAAGGTATCGCTCCAAGCATGAAATAGAAGTGAAATAAATCTTTGGTCTTCTCCCACTGCCAACGACTTGCAGTAATTCGAAACGTTCTTTCATGATCGGACATGGCTCTGCGTGGAACTACAATAAAAAATATAATAATTAATTGCATAATAGAACATAATAAGATGTAGGGCACCAACGATACCCAATTGAAATATTAATTTGTACGTTCCTGAATACACTTTGCTGACTGTTGCGTAACGAAATAAACGTATATTCTCCAACACTCGCTTAAAACATAACAGAAAACTGCATCTAAATTCACAAAATTCTATTCATTATACGTACGTACCATTTTGAATGAAGCTTTTCGGTATAAGTTTAACATTCTTTGTAATAATCAGACCCGCAGGTCTCAACATGCTACTCCACACCGCCATGTTTCATAGTACAGACACGAACAATTCTCTGAAACTGCTACCTACATTATCAACATTGCGAAGACAATACATTTCTTATCCGAACAATACCTTAAACCATTACAAAGATATTGTCAAGAAATTAAAGGAAATTACTTAACAATTAGCATTATCATAATCATTAGCAGCATAACAATGTTTCAGTCAATAAAACAAGTACATATTTCCAAAGTTTCCTGAACCCTACAACTAGCTCCATCTCTCCGTTAACCGATGAAGTTTCTCGACCTGTGTAAGGTGAATTGCATACTGGCAGGCGCTTTCAAAAATCAAAATGGTAACTTTGGTAGATAATTATCATATTTATTAATACCACGGTAAAACAGTCGTAATACTACTTGAACTTCTAGGCCTTATTCTTCATTGGCAGTTGATTTTAAATCGAAGAAGTAAATTTACAAGACTCAAAGTCACCAGTAAGTTATGGCGTCGGAAGTGAAGTCGCTGCTGCGCATGCGCGGCTCCCCCTCTTCGCAGCGCTCCAGCACGATCGGCACGCCAGCGCTCCGGCTCATTGTTGCTCGCAACGCGGCAGGCTTCGGATCGATCACAGCACGTTGAGCGATTCACGTTGGGCAAGCTTAGTTTGAGCGGTAACCGTGAGCAGGCAGGAGTGGCAGTGGAGTTTGTTTCACTCGTGACATGCATCTCCGATGTTACGTCACAATTGAACCTGTTCCAATTAGCCCGATTTACTCAGAGTGTCTAACGTGCTTCGGTTTAGCTTCGGTTTCGTTTATCAGTCTGACTTAAAGTCTTTGAGAGTATTCTAGTCATCGTTAAAGTCCTTTATCGTGCCACGTGAAACATTCCGCGTAGATCTGGCAGATGCTGCTCTGGTTTTCTCACTGTGCCGTTCTCCGTGACGCTCTAGTCCACTCATCGTGCATCTGCGTTGCTCATAGCACTCAGCATCACAGTGAGTGAATCTAATTCTAATTGGTAGAACAGAGGAGACTAGTCTCGTAACATAACGTAGCTTCCAGTATTTAAAATAGAGTTTGAGTTTGAACTTTCTCCAAAAATTTAAAATCAATCTGTCATTATAACTCGTCAGGAACTTCCTTTGCTCTGCCAACTAGACTTTGATTTCGACTTGGTCGTCACAGCGAACGGTTTATCGCTCTTTCTTAGTTTCTGTTCACTGAATCGTTCTCTGCTGGGACGCCGTTGCTGCTAGAGTTGCGAGCGACAAGGCGTAACCAGGGGCACAGGTTCCATCGATTTCTGCGAAAGACCGTTAAAATTCCAGGTTATTTTCCTGTTTCCGCTCGCTGCATCGGCATCGGCACTGTCTTCCTCGTGGCTCTGAGCTACTCGATGAACAACTCCAAGCCTGAGCAGCACAGTGAGGAATGCCAGAAGGCACTGTAAATCTGAAATTCCATTTTGCACCGCGATGTTGCGTCATAACTGAACTCTTTCCAGGATCGTTCAGGTCCTCTCTGTACCGTCAACTGCACCACTCAGGTCCAAGTCCTGAGGACCCAGTGAAGACACCAGAGGGCAGTTTAAATGGCGACTAGAGTCCTAATTCTACACTATGACACAGCGACATAACTCATGTAAACCAGAACCGTGGAACCACTGTTCCACGAGCTCAGTTCTGCAAGAGTTATGACGGAATGTCAGGAATGCAGAACCGGAAGTCCCACTACCTCTCTGGCTTCCTCACTGAGCCGCTCAGAATTGGAGCTGCTCCTCGTGATGCTGAGTGCCGAGTGACACTGAGCTTCACAATGAGCGGAGTTGAGCGGCACAGCGAACGGAACAGCGAGAGAGCCTGACCGACACGTGTCTGGTCCATGTGCAATGCTTAACGTGGCTCCACCAATGATTTTAACCTGAACTAGAATGTGTCCCTATTTCAGGACCTCAACGCCGACTAGTAAACTAAACCAAAGATTAACCGAACCACGTTAAAGACTGCAAGTAGACCAGCCAGCTGAAAGGAGTTCAGTTATGACGTAGCACCGCAACGCACAACTGGAACTCCAGTTCCAGTGCCACCCTGGCTTCCCCACTGCGCCACTCAGGCCTGGGTATACTCACCGAGGAACCCATGGCGCCACGAACGATGCGCACCGTGCCGTGGCTGGAGCGGCAATGAGCCGCAGCGCAGTCGGCGGGCCTGAGCAGCTCGTGGGGAGTGGTGGGGAGTTCGAGCTGCGCGCGCATGTCCTACTCTGATCATTTTGTAACGAGAAAAATAATGAACACACAATTCAACTAGAATGTTTATCGAGTCTTTATTCG
Source organism: Calameuta pallipes (assembly GCA_030142375.1). Taxonomy (NCBI): domain Eukaryota; kingdom Metazoa; phylum Arthropoda; class Insecta; order Hymenoptera; family Cephidae; genus Calameuta; species Calameuta pallipes. The sequence continues at coordinate 151,275 of JARQSW010000795.1, read as the reverse complement.
TAACATACGTAATAATAATGATAATATATTTTCAAAATCACTTTATCAGCCATTTTAACGCCATCATACATATTAAACAATATATAAAGATTTAAATGCGCCTACCAATTGCAATCGTTTCTACTATACTGCATTATATTAGCCGATACATCGAGAAGGTTCAAGAGTCGTTTCAGAGATGGCGCCACGTACTCAAGCAAAATTGACGCCGAGTCATCAAACGGACAATTTTAGTTTAAAACTTTACAGCACCCGCCACCCTTGACATTTCGCAACTTATCTAATAAAATGCGTCAGCTCAATCAATTTTTTCGATATTACAAAAACAAGACTACATAAATTTAGCAAAGACCTGGCAACAACTTTTTAAAAGATACCACTCGTAATTAAGCATACATAAAGCACGGGGCAGTTTATTCACGCTATGACGTAATATCGTACATCGATCAAACTTTGCCGTATTGAACATTTATAATCGTACCATGAATCTTAAAAGTCAAAAACCGACACAGTAAAATGCAAAAATAAACCGACACCACAGTTCAAACGAAAAATATCCCTAGTCAATTGATCCAAAATCTCCCATAAACGAGTACAAGACAGTCACAGTGACTGTCTATTCTTCGACTCCTTTTCCCACATTTAAAATGTCCACAACGACACACGGGATCTATTCTAGTATCTAGGATCGTTGCCAAAAATAGTAAAACCAGTCGGACGCGTCAGTGTGCAAAGAGGATTTCGACAAGACGCGCAGCTAAATTCGCGTTATAAAATTCCAGTGGACGTTTCGCAGAAGTTAGAATGAATAAGACGGGGTGAGTCCTATCGTAAGAATGAACTAGAACTTTTATCCGAATGCGACTCGTAAGAAGAACCAGCAGCTAAATGGAAACTGACATTAACCTTACCAGTGTCAATGTCAATAAGACAAAGCGCTTTCGCAATAAGCCCGGACGCTACAAATTCGCAGCCCTAAGTATCTCGGAGAGAGTCCCTGATAAAAATAAAACGCACTGGGTAAAATCTTTTAAAAAATTATTTACCTACGTCGATCAACGTAAACAGCTTTGATTGTGTACTTGAGCTCTTCTGTCGAATAAATAAAAACTTTATACTCCACCGCAACGCTGAGCTTGTGTTAATCTCATTGCAAGAAATGCAAAGATCCTCATCTTGATTCGTTAATCCAACTCGATTGAATTATTCGTTAATGTCATTTTTAACTGATAACACGGAATTAGATCGTTGATTTACAAAAAAAAAATTATGCATGATTCACACCCACGCGCTAAAGGAGATTCATATCTGTTCGATAAACGTTATCTGTAGCTATTCGGATAAATGTATCAGCTATTTATAAAAATTAAAATTCAAAATCTAACCGCGCACATGGTTTCTCGCGTTACTGATAATTTTGTGAAATTTTCTTTCACTTTTTAAATACATCTTAAACAAGCATTAAGATCTTTTCTGTGCATCGTTACGGCTCAGTGTATTGCGCTTCAACCTAACGCGATCGAATCGCACGGAATATACGTGCGGCTTTGCGTAAACAGTTGTTCAATATTTGTCAACTCGTGTCAAGTGGTCAATTGAACCTAACAAAGCGATAGTAAATTAGCCGCGACACTGTACAGTCAATCCTCGTGATCGAAAAGCTTCTTGATATCTCCATGGGCGAGATGGCCTTTATGATGATTTCTTCTTCAGAAGTTTTATTCAATCTCGTGGATATTACGTTTTGATATTTTTTACAGAGTCAAAATTATGGAAGGAGACGACACCGTTTATGCTGGATCAGTTAGGAATCGCCTGAAAGACGAAAAAGATCAGTGAGAAAAGAATAATAATATTTTCTTAATACATACATATATATATTGTGACGTGAATTTCGTAAATTCAGTGACAAAGACTGCTAGGAGTAGAGAACAAACCACCTGCTAAGACTCTCCAAACTGAAGTCAGCCGATTTTCCAAAGACTGTTTTGCCTGTCTAGTCTACCTTTACGCACTGTTTTCCGCCTATCGTCCTTTCTACCTATTCCGCTTTTCGTTTTTATTTTTTTTTTTGGAGCTTTCCTATTCGCACTCACCTACCTTCTTTACCCTCACGGGCAAATCTACGTTCTACACTACGAGCACGAAGCGAACCGCCACCGAGAGTTCCGGAGTTACCGATCGAGGGATCGACAGAAGCTGCTGGATCGCACAGCTGTTCGTTCCGGAGGATTTCCGGGGAGCAAAGGGAGACCCGGGATCGAATCCCTCCGACGCTTCTGCCGGGCGTCCATACGGGCAGCCAAAAAGGGCTTTCGCCACTGGCGCCGCCTATAGGAGGAAAGGAGAAGCTTCTATCCTGCCGGGTATTCCCCGAACGTTCCCCGACGCCTCCGATATCAGTGGCGCCCGGAGAAGGTACCAGGGCCTACTCTTCGCTGTATCCTGCCGCTCGCACTAAGGACTCACGATCGGCAGCACTAAGGACTCCTGCACGAAGATCGGCCGATTCCGTTCGATTACCTTCGGACTCTAGGAGTCAAACGCCTCGTCTCTGGTTACCGTCAACCGTTAGATCTACCTATTTTCCTATTACTATATTTTGCTATCGCTCTACAGTGTGAATTAGGAATTAATAATTTAGAGAGGGGATTCCCCGGGCTTTTTCCTACGGCGACGAATTCCTGGTCGTTCACTTACGTTTGGACCGTCTTAGCTCGTGGTCAGATTTTCAGTAAATCGATTACCGATCAATTACCCAGAGGACAAATTGAACGAAGGAAGTTCCTCGACTCACCTTTCCGATCTCTTTGCCGTTTATATTTTTGGTGAGAACTTTTCGCTACCGATATTTTTTTCAGATCTTTTGTCAATTTATCTGGAATAATAATCGTCTACGCTCTCTTCGTCTCGACGGCGATTTTCTTGTTTACCGGAACTGAATTTCGTTCCAGTCCCTCTAAGTAAAAGGACGATAATCCCGGATACCGTTTATATTACTTAGCATTTATTTTCCGTCAAGTCATTGATTATATCGAATGTATCGCAATTATTATTGATTTTCTATAGATTTAGTCCTTTGGAATTGTCGAATATTTTCTAAGCGCCGATTATCTTCTCGACTGCGTGGAAACGTATAACCGGCGTCTCCCCGTTGAGAAAATCTATTCGCTTTAGTTTAATATCTTATCGCTTTTTCTCCGAATCGCTACTTTTCCTACCGATTCCAAATCTGCTTTATCTTTCTGCTTCCTGTGCTTCGTACGATTCTAACCAGCTTGCGTGTAGCTTTCGATTTATTTAATATAGCTTCGGCGCGTTAAACTTACTTATCTTTCTCTACTATCTTTCATTTACCTGCTTTCTCTATCGCTTATCTACTCCTTTTCCCGCCTAGCCTCCTGAACGCCACGACGCTCTCACAGGTGACCTAACCTCTGAACCGGGTATTTTTTTAGAGATCTCCTTGACCGCCTGATTCTCTCTCTCTCTCTCTCTCTTGGCTTTCTACCTTTCCTATCACTTTTCTCTTTTCTCTCCCCTCTTGGCGGAGTCGCCGTTTATTAGCTTTGCTCTTCCCTATCGATTTGACGGAGTCGTCGTTCCTATCTTTCCTATCCTCTTCCCTTGCCGGTGTCGCCGTACCTGTTTCCTTTTCCTTTTCATTGTTTCAAATTTTCCCGCGTCCTACCAAGGACCCATAAAGTTTCGAGTGCCCTGCACTCGCTGTGCTTTCCCCGGATATCATCTGGCGCCCAGCACAATTTCGTTTACCGCGTATCGGGTCTCGTGAATATAAAAAATCATTGAGAGAGAATCATACGGCGTTTTCTCTACTGTTCCCTGCTTCACGAATATCGCGTATTATCTATCTAATTTCTTATCGTGGGTTTTGAATTTTGAATTTTTAAGGAATAACTTCGCAATATTTATATTATGTATAGAATCTTAGTCCTCGATTTACGATTGAACTTATCATGTGTCACCATGAGCTTATTGTACCTTTTAACACGGTCAAATAAATATACTGAATGGAGAGCGCGATTGACATTTAAACTCGAAAAATATTTATTATACGAATCAAAAGTTATAGCTGACTCAGTTCTAAGATATGAGAGGGTAATAAAAAGTTTTATCTGTATCAATTAATAATCTGTACAATTCACTCCGATAACATTGCTTTCCAGTTTCGCAAATTGAATAGACATTTACGTCACAAAGCTACATCGTTAGCTACAAGCTGGGTAACCGTAGGCACCGATAATTGAAGAAAGAATTTTGTTTGTCTAGCGCAAACTTAAAAAAAACCAGTGCTTCTTACTCGGTCGATAAGCCACAAAATACAGTCCTGCCGGTAAAGTAGATCCTGCCATAATTTTTCATCGGTCACAAAAGTTACTCAAAATCCAGCCGCATCGACTTGACATTTTTTACAGATTCAATAAATCGCACGAGCAGACTGTATATCCGTCCACAAGTTTGCCGTTTCTTTTTTTAAAAATTCGCAAACAATAATTTCCACGGCAAATCGCACAAATTGTTTTCTAAAAAAATGACGTAAACATATACCAAGATATAAAAATATATTGTTCCAGTGAGAAATAATTTCCTTAAATTTTTCTCCATAACGTCTGGTTTGCCGGATGACGTCATTGTTCTTCATCTATCAAATAGACGCCTCGAACACGTGGATAGACTACACAAGCCTCTCGCACGCACAAAGGAAACCCTAATACCAAAGATAAACGTCGTCCACAGTTTCACTACAGTTGATACTCATACGCAAGCATGAAACACGCGCAACGGCAGGGATCGTCCGAAACTTCCAAGACGACGGCGGTCAGTCGTGGTTTGGCCACCGCACCGAGAGGACGTGGGAGAGATTGGTTTTTTTTTTTTCAAAAAAAGACAATCTCTCGCTCCATATCTCTCGAATTTCCTTGCTCCTGCGTATCTTCGTAAACACAGTTTTCCCAACTTTACAAAAATCCATTTGCGCAGCAACGAGACGCGACTTGAAATTTTCATTTAGCTCCTTTTTCCCAAAAAAAAAAAAAAAAAAAACAATTTTCCACGCGAGTGAAGCCTCGTTTACCATTTTCATCGGGTTTCCAATCTCTTCCGTCGCTTTTCAAAGAAAAAAACTTGACGCACCCTGCAAGAAGAATGAGACAGTGAATAAAAGCAGGTAAGTTTACGTCCAGCCTGGACAATCGTTATGAAAATTTTCAAAGTGTACACGAGTGGCTACTTTTAATGGGGGGTTTTTGGGTTAATGAATTTTTCAAAATCGATAAAGACCCTTGTCGATGACGATGATCTAAGAATTGACTTGTGACAATTTTGATTTGTTCATTTTCAATGGAATAAACTAGGTACAATGATCGATCCGGGATACAATGGAATTGTAATTGGAATGTCATGATTATTTCAGTACGTCATTATGCAACCCAGTGTCATTATATCAGCGCTAACCATTTTACATAGTTTCACTCTACCTTAGACTATGATTACTACACGATCTCCTAGAGTCCATATAGAACAAGACCTCGCAAGTCCCAGCTGCTATTTACTCCTTGGACTTTGAACACTTCAATTGTATTATTACTTATTACCAGTATCAAAGTCAATCTTATATTTGGCGCACAATTCAAACTGTTATTTACAGCGATAGAATTCTAATCGATAGAAAAAAAAAAAAAAATTACTACACTCATTCCCACTAGGTCAAACTACCAGCTGCACACTAAAGAGACCTTATCGATTAACTTTACGCATTTCTTTTCTCCGCCCCGTTCAGTCTTATAATCAATAATTTCGCTTTATCGATCAGTTTGCCATTTTGTAAAGGTAATCGCGCTAATTATGCAACAGGTGAAATAGGTGCGCGTTTGGTAACCCACGCGTCTGTCGAAAAGCGACAAAAATTTCACTGGACAAAAAAAAAAGTGAAAGAAACACGAAACTCCAGTTACTGAAGTAACCCGAGTATATAATAACGTACAAATATTTTTTTGCAAAAAAAAAAATTCACAATCACGAATTTCACCATAACGCCATTTGATAATCTCGTAAGGTTCGATCGGTGAGGAGAAAAAAAACCGTAATGAAAAAAAAAAAAAATATCAAGCCAGATTAGATAACGACTGAGCCATAGGTGGCTTAATGCAACGAGCCCACTAAGCCCAACTTAGAGACACAGTTCCTTCCGTCAAAGTCATTTTTTTTTTCCTCGCACGAGTTTGCTTATCTTTTTACTGGCAAAGAACGCTCGACTTAACCGCCAGGGAGTAATAAACAATTTTTCTGTGCGCTTCTTTCGCAGGAACGTGAAATGGTGATAGGACACGACAAACGGCGAAGGAGTTGACGATACTTTTTTTTTTTGGAAAAAGACAAGATTATTCGTGAGCAGTGATTTTTCCAACGGCCTTGATAACGGATAAGGATCGATTGTAACGTTAAGACGCTAACAAGACATATATACATATATGCACAGGATACTATAAAAAATAATCTAGACTGCCAAAGAAATCATCATGGATCCCTACTCATTGAGGTGAGTTAAAGAAAACTTATAATTAAAAATAAATAAAATTAATAATTCGGCTATTCCGGTATCTATCGAAAATCCAACAGCCATTTTTTCGAAATAATAAGATATACAAATAATACTGATAAATATGTATAAACGAAAACTAGGCTAAGATATTGATCGTGACATCAGCTTTGATCCTTGTTGGTTATGTTGGGTAATGGCGGCCCAACTTGAAATGTCGTTTGGAAAAGGTTTCCTCCTCGGTTTACCGTAGACTTTTACTCTGTCTGTTTCGATCTAATTTCGTACCTTTTAATTCCGTGCACAATCCATTGTCCACGGTGATTTGTTGTTGTCAATCGATGAATTTGACAACAGCACACTGACCTACTTAGACCTGGACTCTGGGTATGGAGGAAGGAAACCTAAAACCATGGGTGAATTATATACGTTATAAAGAGATAGGTAAATGGATGGCTGGCACGATAAAGCCGCGAGGTTGCCATGGACGGCTGGCGGAAGCCATTGTACTTCAGAGAATCAATATTGTATAAGGGAGGGCAACAACCCCTTAAACTAGAAAATTTTCTCACGGTACAAAATCGTGTCTTGCTGCGTGATTAGTTTCTTGAAAAGGCTGCCCATAAATAAATTTTTAAATGTCAGAGAGCATCCGCAGCCGACATTTGCAATCCATAGGCATTCAGAAAATTGTACCTGCCAACCTGCTGCTTGGAAGAAATTTCAGGCCACTGGGTATCCTACGATTATTGGGATACTGTCGATCTTCTGGGAGAATCCCTTTCTGTCGTGTCCTCTTGTGCCTGTAAAGAAAAATCCAAGATGATTTCGTAGAATCTCCAAAATGACAGCCAGTCGGGCTTTTCCTCTCTTTCTTTACTCCTGTCGGCGTCTTCCTTTCCTTTTCAAACTGGTTTTTTCAGACAGGGCAGAACAAGAGGGAACCCATAGCCCACTATTCCAGACCCTTCTAGATTCTATCCCATGAAAAGATAGGCCTGTCAGTGGGGCCTTCTCCCCTTCTTGTCCCAGAATAAAATCTCATATACGCAGCGTCCAATCTTACGTCACTTCTGCTCTCTTGAACGGCTCGAAATTCCCCTTTGTTCCTTTTCCAGCATCCACCAGCTGATTTTCAAAGAAAACCTCCTGGAGTAGGTGGCTGTTTCTTGAGAGCCAAATTTTCTCGTCGTGGCTTTCAGCCATAACAACGTTTTTTTTTCCCCTGTAATGGCGTCCTTTACCACGTTCTCATATTCCTAAGGCTGAAGCTTGCGCGTCAACAGTCTATTTCCGACAGCTGTTACACGAAGCCTTGATAAAGTACAGGAAATATTTTAGTCGGTCCCCACATAGAAATTCCTTTTAAAAATTCATAAGTCTCTGCTATGTCGTATCTTCTTTTTTATCTCCATACAGGCGCGTCACAAAATACCAAGTACAGAAACAATAAATTAATACGGTCAAAGATACAACTCGAGCAATATCTATACGGTCTGTACTGACCTAAGCCGAAGGTTCTGGACCTTCTAACAACAAGATAGTCTCTTCCATGAAAACGAATCAGGGGCTCTTTTCCTTGGTGCGTATCCCCCACTAATATCCCAGCTACACGTGACGTCACGGGAGGTCTTTGAACCATGGGAAAGGAACGAGTAGGACATAGAGTGAAGGCAGAATCGTTTCAGCTGACTATTAAACAGCTGATTTTCACGTGCTCACCAAACTTCCTCAAAGTGGCAGCAGCACTTCTGTAACATCAAAGTGAAGTCAATTAAAAGCTTCATTAATTGTCATTAAATTAATTCAAACTTTCATACACACACAGTACTTAGCACCGAAATACTAACGTGATCATTTTTTTATATTTATATCTTACAAAAGATTGAAATAAGTATCATTTATTTTTGTCATTCAAAGAAAAACCTGACTATCTTCAACGTATAGTCGGTCCACGAGTTCGATGTGTATTTTTTGAAAGATCAAAAACGTTTTAAAAATTTATGGTTTTCTATGGAAATCACCGCGTGACTTATTATGGAATGCATTGTTTGTCAACTGTCAAAGAAACAGAAATCGTGGACAGACTATATTTCATTACGATTTTAGATAACAAAGGTCGCAAAAATACGATACGGTTGTCGAATTTAATGATACGACAGTCAATGTCATACTGATGCAGAAAAAAAATGTAAATTCTTTTAGTGGCAAATGTACAATTGTTCATAAATAAAATTTGTTTCTGATACAATGACAATAAGAGAATAGAAAATCGAATTGTCAATTATTACAAGACCACCAATCTTTCGAGACTCAACCGCGTATCACCGTAAGATGTAAGAATTCTATGAGCGGTAATCGCACATACATAAATAGTTTCTTATTATCGATTAGTTGAGTTTTCGTGGAACTCGTATCGTGGCACGCCTTGTTTCTAGCTACCCTAATTTGCCTAATTTTCTATAGATTAGGTGAGGCGCAAAACAAACATATCAGACCCACTCTAATGTAACGCTGGCGAACATAATGATCGGAAAGTAATTTCGTGAAACCATTTTATAAATTATGTCAATGCGCTTTGGAAAAAATTTCTTGCTCACTTTTCTTCATCCGACACTGATAAATCTCCACTTGGCTTAGTTACATATGGATTTTTCATTTAGACACATGTCTCGCATGTCATCTTCCATATTTCTTTGCTCTAATATTTAATCGACAAACATTCTCAACCCATTTGAAACACCATGCGATGCTGAAAAGATATAAGTCTAACCACTGTATTTTTATATATGTATTCCTATACCATAATAATTTTTGATGCGTCTCTCCTGAAGCTAATATTATATTTAGTACAAATTTTCTATAATTACAATAAATGTTACTTTAAAGAGCTTATAAGTATTTATAATCAGCTAATAAAACTAAAACTCAATTTCATGTATGCAATGTAACGACATATATACATTATAGTTTGCATTCGATAATCCTCATCACGAAAAGGTTAATTGTCTTTATCATGATAGACATGAATGATTGGCAGGCTCGTTGTACAATATCTGCAAGGTAGAAAATGCTAGATATTGACCAATCTTATCAATGATCATTCACAGATGATTCCAGGTTAAAAAATTGATACTAATCAATAGAAATTATTCAAGGCCATTAGCACGCAGTTGCATGAAAAATTATTTTTCCAAAATGAAATAACTACATAAGTTGTCGGATAAGATTGTCACACACTTAATTTTTCCATTTATCTACTATTACGTAATACAATTGTCAACGCTACTTGAGTTGCAGCCTTATTATCAATTTTGACTAGCCTCCCAATTTATTAATTATAATGTCAAAAAGTCATTCACTCTTTCTACCATTTACATTGAACTTGTTAGCGTCACCCACAACATACATTCATGTTACTTGGGTTACAATCTTATTAAATATAACTTGTTCATAGTTTAATTACGGTAGCTGGTCTAGTGGTTGATTAACAGAACTGTTCCTCAAGTGACACTTCAGTTACATACCAGTATTATATTACTTGACCGTAACTCATTGCCCATAAGCAATACTCGTGCAGTTTCTATTTTACAATGGCATTCTTCATAGTTCTTGTTTTGAAATTCTTGGTCGTAGTGATTGATCCTTGGCACCATTGACTACCCTGTGGGACAAGAATATAAACAGCCTGAGATAACAGTTTGGTCTGATCTGGACAATGTTATTACGTTCCATGGCAATTTTGTATGAGTAATTTAAAATAAAATACTTATATTGCTTCTGGCTTCCGGGAAAGAACGATAACAATGATAAGAAAACAGTGATATTAGTTGCATCAGCAGAATAAGTCCTGTAGTCTCTACTTTAAAGCGACTTACGTTTAGGTATGTAAGAAGATGACAACTGGATGTCACTATCCGCGAATAAGATAGTAAAAGTGCATTCGAATCTTGAAACAGTAGAAAAATTTGACCAACCAAATGTATTGGCACCCACGGTACAGTTTCTGTAGAAGACAACAGCTGGTTATTTTTATCATAAACAGTGCTAAGAGATCAAGAGCATTTGGTAGTCATCCGATCGTAAATCTTGCAGCCATGGCAACAGTCATAAAATTTTCCCAATCAGACGTACTTTGTTTCCTCAGTCCAGTTTAACACAGGCACTGTTTCTCGCTAATCGGTATTCGAGAATTATATAATGAAATTAAGTACTGCCTGTTACAGTAGAAATAAAATTAAACAGCGCATAATCAGCGAGTTTGCCTGTACGTTATTAAGCACTGATTCATCGTATTTGACTGGATTGAAAAAATGTCGCTCTAGGCTATGGAATTATTTTCGCCTTATAACATTTGGCAAATAGGTTAGAGTTGAAAGCATTGAGAAATATAACCTTAAGGCTCGTGGTTGATGCCGATTATGATGAATTATTCTGTCGACTTTTGGGCTCAAAGAAATCATCGACTGTTCCAGACCAGCTGTCCATAAATTCTGTACTGTTATTCGAAGATGACGCGTCCGAGGACGCCATATTGTCCGTCTTTAACCGTTAAAAGAGATTCGGATGACGCTAGCAAATTTCAAATCTTAAACTAATCTCACAATTACTTCAAAGTAATTTCACGATCATTACGGTAACATAAATCGACAGAAGTTTAATTATATGGATGCCGATATAAAATATTAGTAATTTTACAAACCAAATCTTTCCAATCTATTTATTATTAGTCGATTAGATACGTTCTTTAGATTTCATAACATTAGAACAGGACGCACGACGCTGTGATTATTTATTATAAAAAATAATCGCACCGACAAGTTTTAGTACTACGATCCATTATAAAGCTTAAAATAATATTTCAAATTCGTTATCTGCCTTTTCTTTATCGCTCTAATGCGCTGAATACAACCTTTTTATTATGATAAATCATCTACGCGCAAAATAAATCTCCAATTTGCAAATTCATTTACAATTGTTATCCTCTTGTCATTCTTCATAATCGTTTGACAATAGTCAGCCACGAGCATATGTTCTTCAACAATTGAACGCGGAGCATTGAAAATAATTATATCCAGCAATAAATGACTGTTGAACTTGCCCTTTCATTAGAGTCGACGATACCGTATCTATTACGTAAGACAGCATAAATTCAATAAAGGAGCATCGTGACTTCGTTTCCTCTAATTTAATTCTACGATTCCCATTGTCCCGTTATTAATATCATCAATATAAATCACACTATACGGATGGCACTTTTGTACCAGTAAAATAATTCACGTACTCACATGCTTCCTTTTACTCCTCGACGTACGTCAGTGCACGGTAAATAATAAAAATGACTATTCCTAGTAGAGAACGAAGGTCTTTCCAGCGAAGCGCGCGATCGTAAACTGCGAATAAATCCCATTATTATCAATTATTTACTGTACCTCCCTTCGTTTAACTGTTTACCATTTTTTTTTTCACCTCATTGAAAATTCAATAGTTCCCGACCTCGTTCGAAGTATCGTTCGTAAATTTTCTTCCGCAAAACAATTAATCGAAGGATATTCAAAACTATTTCTTCCTCTTCGATTTTTTATTCCTGCTCATTGCTACGGATCAGGGAAGTGTCGCTGGAATTTTCTTAGAGACAAAGAAACGAAGGATCCTCCACGATATTGATTGAGGCCTAGAAGCTTTGCACAATAAATTAAAGCGTACCAATCGTTGCGTATTGACATTTGTCAATCGGCACATGGAAAAAAATATACGTATGAGTTTGTCCTTGCTAAATCAGATTTTTATTGAGGGTTACGAAGGGTCATTAACGTTCCATCGAAATTCGATCCGTCATCGATTCAGATATTATCCTGTTGACAATGGTTATTATAATAAATCTTTCAACGTCATCTATGAAATACAAGAACTCAGAGTCTCGTTGAAATAGGATACAGTATAATAATAATTACGAAATACAGGAGTCAGCATTTATAATGGCAAGGAGTCAACGCACAGTCAGAACGTCTCCTTATTTTTCTACGAGCCTCGTACGAAGTTACGTGAATTACGAAGAATTCATTGGCACAAAAAGAAATTCGTCGTAACGAAAAAAATTTTAAATAACAAACGATACGACGCGTGATTAGAGTCGGTGTAGGAAAAAAATGTACAAATCTTCAATAGAGCATGTGTCACGTCGTTGGCCGCTATCGTATCATTACGATAACACAATGACACCGCAGAAAATAAATATAGAATAGAGAATAGGATAATTTAGACTCACCGACACCTACAGCCATCTAGCACCTGGTATAGGTACTAAGATCAAAACTTGTTGGAGACACAGAAAAAGTAAAAAATATGAATTATTAATAAATACACGCTATTCCAGTACGTGCATCTATTTTTAATAAAAGCGCCTGAGGATAGGCTAATCTCTGGAGTATTCTTATTAGCGAATGGAGTTTTGCCTATCGCCAGGCGTTTTTCTCACCGTCGATAACTTACCGACTCTGATGAAAATATTATTTTTTAAACCTTTCGCTCAACTTTGAATTACAGTGTCGAAGGCGAGGCTTCGAAAAATATCGAGGAGAACGAGCGCGAGGCTTTCAAAGATGCAATTGTATCTAGTCGAAGTCTCAATAAAGGTTTTGTCGAGAAAACTCGACTGGCGCAGTCTATACCGGAGGTACGAGAATTATAATAACACAAGTAAAATAAGAATTGCTCGTATATCCAACTAGACGAACAAAACTATAATCATTAACACAAAACAAATATTTCCACTCTCGCCTTCTAGATTCTGGCCTGCATCGGCGTGGTGTCTTTTCACTTTTCCATTGGACTGAGCATGGCGTACTCTGCAATAATAACTCCAAGATTGGAAGCACCTGACTCAGAATTAAAAGTCAGTAAGACAGACACTTCCTGGATAGGTAATACACGTTATACATTTATTAGATAAATATTCTTTATATCATATCATATCATGTATGATAAACTTACACGCTTATCATTGCAGCTAGTATAGTCGTCCTCAGTACACCGATTGGTGCTCTGATAGCCAGTATGATAATGGAGCCGGTCGGCCGGCTAAAAGTACTCCAAATCGGTGCTATACCTTGCATAGTAGGCTGGATCCTGATAGCATCCTCGACGAACGTCCCCATGATCCTCGTCGGCAGGTTCCTGTCCGGCCTGGCCACAGCCATGAACACGTCACCAGCTATAGTTTACATAACTGAAGTAGCCAAGCCAGACCTGCGTGGCTCTTTGATATCAATTGGACCAGCTCTTGCTTCCTTGGGCATGGTGGTGGTCTACGTCAAGGGTGCATTTTTGTCCTGGAGGCTGACCGCATGGCTGAACATCATCTACGTGGTCGTGCCTGTTATCTTCGTGCAGTTCCTACCCGAATCGCCGACCTGGCTCGTTTCTAAAGGCCGGACGGAAGAGGCCAAGGCTTCCGTTGAATGGTTGATACATTGTTGATCCTCTTCCTTGTCTATTCGCGTCGAGGACAATGGTTATCACCGTCTTCCTGATTTAGGTTTTACAGACTCGATACGAAGATCGGCAAAGTCAGTGCGGCCGAGGCGCATTTCAATTCTCTGATGAAGGAAAACGAAATAAAACGCAGCGAGCAGAGACGCAGCAACCGTGGCAATTTTTCCCAAAAATTACGCGCGTTCGCAAAGCCCACCGGATGGAAGCCTATATTGATCCTCTTCTTGTTCTTCTTCTTTCAACAATTTTCGGGAATATACATCACTCTCTTCTATGCAGTCACTTGGTTCGAGGTTCGTTGAATTTTTCTTTTTGTTTTAACGTTTCCAGCATTTATCTTCGCCATTGTTTTAACTTTGTTTCTTTTTTTTATTCGCCAGGAAGCAGGTGCAAAATTTGATAAATACATTGCTTCCATTTTGGTAGGAGTCACTAGATTTCTCTGTTCGATGGTCAATACTTGGTTACTGAGACGATACAAGAGACGTCCTCTCTGTATAATATCCGCATTGGGAATGTGCATCTGCATGTCAGTTTCCGGTTATTTTACCTTGCAGATCAAGAATGGCGATTCCAGCAGCCATCTGGTAAACGCGAAAGATTCAATTTTTAATTATTCATCGAATGACGTTTCGAGAATTATTTATTATATATCAATTGTATTTAAGGTACCAGTTATAGGCCTGATCCTGTACGTCTGCACCTCCATGATCGGGATGCTGACGATACCCTGGACAATGACTGCCGAATTATTTCCAACGGAAATACGTGGAATCGCTCACGCAATCTCATACTCGATAGCGAATCTGCTTATGTTCGCAGCCATTCAGAGTTTCAGAAGCCTTCAGATTTTCTTGGGAGGTAAATAAGCGTAGCTGAAAGATAAAATATTTTCCGAATGATCTAGAACGTACGACGCCATATTGCTTTTTCTTTCTCTTTCCTCTAAAACAACAGGTTCTTACCAAATACAATGGTTCTTCGCCGGAATATCCCTGGCGGCCGTAGTCTTCGTATGGCTGCTGCTACCGGAAACGCACGGAAAGACGCTCCTGCAGATAGAAGAGTACTTCCAAACGAACTTCCTGGCGGTCGGAGCAGAGTCCAAGGCGAAGAAGAGGCGGGCGAAGAGACGCGCCCAGCAAAAGACTAAAACGGCCGTTACGGAGCCGCTGAATCCAAAAAACGTTCAAACGGCTTAACCGTGACTCAACCGATAATGAAAAATTACAGGTTTCTTCTTCTTCCTACATTATCTTGGGAGTCCAGTTCTTAAGAATATTCCAAGATATATTTAAAATGCGCGTTGCACCTGCGCGCGATGGACCCGAGAGGAAGTCAAGTGCAGATTTCTCCGATTACGAACAAAGGATACAAACACAATACAGCCATCTCAACGATTTTGTGAACAGCGGGGACTGCATTACGTTATAAGCCGAAACAAAATGGCCCCTGATTGTTCACGCGGTCTCAACATCAGTGTGGACGATGTCACTACTTAATCAAGAAAGCACAATAGTTATTAATTAACGGCCAGTGTACAAAGAGAAACAATTTTTTTTTTTTCCAATTACTTCGACCTATTAACAAATTTATAAATTTTCTTCGTAAAAGTGGCCTTCATTTTTTTTTTCTCAAATAGATTAATCTTACTCCTCTTTATCTCCTTCGTCATTGTCTCCTCGTCTAATAGTATATATTTTAATATTATATTTTTATTATACACTAATTTATGGGTATACATTACAGTAGATATACGCTACTTCTGTATACTAATATTTGCTACTTTGTATTGTTATACAAAAACAATCGTCGTATATTAGCATTTACGAATGGCAGCCGCATCTTTTTTTTCTTGCGGTTCCGCAAGCTAAAAACTGTATCCCGAATTGGCCGAACAATAAAGTATTGTTAAAACAAATATCGTACAGGCTCGCAAATACTATTTAATTTATTGTTAACTGTTGGCAATTACATTATCATTAATTACAGTTATATTATGCAGTAGTACGTACGTTGTTGTTATTATTGTTTATTAAATAATTAGCGTGAAAAAAGAATTTCGATTAATCTCGCACTATTCAATTATTATTATTTATTATTATGGCACCTTGTCGATTATATCGCGTCTCTCGATATTCATCCGGACTGTATATATTACGAATAATCATTACGAAGGATAGTGCACTACAGTGAACGCGTCGGCAACAAAGGGAGCATAAATATATGTTTTACATACGGTATATAAGCTATATATAAAAGGCAGCCAAGGATACGAGGAGAAACGAAGAAGAAAAGCCCAAAATATTGTTCTTCGCGAATCAAAGAATAAGAAGAAGATAAGGACAGACTGACAAACTTAGAGAAAAGTAAGATTGAAAAAGTAAACAAGATTTTTCTTTAAGTCATGTATACGTATAGAAGAATTCACAAATGACTTGTCTTTTTTCCTGCGTGTAATTTGGACCGTGACACCAGCGAATTCTCCCCAAAAAAAAAAAAACGTCAACGGTTCGGTTCTAAAAGTCAAAAAGGAAAAAAAAAAATGTCACAGTCACCGGTCATTGCCAATCCGTAGTCTCTTTGCTCATTTGGATGCATAGTCAATTATTCCTATTTAGTATTTTTTTTTTTTCTTCAACTGTCCCGTCAATTGCGAATTCCTTCGTATTTTCTTTTTTTATTCGTAAATACTCCCGGGAGCGTCTTTCTCTTTAACTGCCTATTTTCATTTCTCTCTTTCTCTTTTTCTCTTTCTTTTCGAAAAGGAATTTCCCGCCCGCGAGATCGCACACACAGTTTCCTCAGTGGGAGTCGCACAACAAATACGTATTAGTTTTATTTATATAACTCATGTCGATGAATGGATAAATATAACGAAAGGGTTCAATGGGGAGGGAGGGAGAGGCTCCAAAGACATAGTGCACAGAGAGAGAAAGTGAAAGTGAAAGTGAAAGTGAAAGTGGGGGTCGTAGGGAGGATGGTAAATTATTCAATTAACAAATAGATACGTACACGAAGGAACGAACAAATATATGTATTCGAGAATGGATTATTTCAGTAATCTCATCCATTGTTTCTTTAGTTTTTTTTTTTTTTTCATCGTCCTCACTCATTATTTACTATTTCAATTATTACTCGAGTATTCGTTTAGTTCTTGCTGTTACTTCGTGGACTAGTCCGGCTTGACTCTTTGACTATTGCTGTTGTTGTTGTTGCTGTTGTTGTTGTTGTGCACGTTGTATGTAGATGTTCAACAGTCTCAATTTACTGCCGTGCAAAGACCTCAGGTGCGGCTTGAGGACTTCCTCCCCGACGGCTGCGTGTATCGCCACCATGCAGAAAACTGCGCTTTTTCGTACCAGAGTTTCGTTGTCGTTGTAGGCCTTGTTTTTGTTTTTGTAAGTCAATGCAAATATTTTAATTCCAGCACGGTAAAAGTACGTTGATTCGTACGATACTTGCTCTACGTAAAAGTAAGGTACTTTTCAGAGTAAAATATCGTATTGGTTGTTCGCTCACCTTTATGAGGCCCCGCATTACTTCCGCAAGATGAGGCTCTATCGCCGGACGTCCCCAGAGCTCAACCAGTTTGTGCAGCATCTTTATCGCTCCCATGTTCTTTGGATAATGTTCTGTCATTATCACGATTGACGCCAGGGATATTACGTTTTCTGGCGGTAGGACTGATACTATCGCGGCCGCACACTTTTCGGCAACGCGCAACACCTGGGACAGAGGACTGAGAGTTTAACTGATATTCCCCCATTGGATCAGTACGACGATTCTCATGCTGAAGAGCGTATATATAGATATATTTGTTGAGACAAATTTCAAAAAACCGGAAGTGTCTTATCAAAGGTGACATTTGTAGCATGCAACGAGAAAGGACATTAATTGGGGGTCAGATTTATAAGGATAGAAAAGTGTGTGACTTTTTATTTTGGAAATTCTTAGTTGTTCTGCGTCTCGATAGGGCGCTCTTGGATATTAAAATTCGAAATTACGATAGGGTATAAAAACGTGGAGAATAAAAAATATCGTTACCTCCCACTGCTTAGCCACTATTCTTCCTTCTCCTTCGGCGTTAGCAGCGTCGACCTTCTGATCCTCGAACCGATGAGCGTTCAGGACCTTCAGGACTATCAGCTGGGGATAATTGCAAAAGCACTCGGATAGCTCCTTCACTTTTAACATCTCCGTCAGGGCGTTTAAGACGTCTATTTGGATGTCCATGTCGTCATTAGAGAGACACTCCAGGAGGGTTTTCAAAAGTATTCTGAAGAAGTACAGTCGAATGAGATACACAGAGTACAGAAAAAAAAGAGAAAGAAGAAATAGAAAGAGAAAGGAGACGACCATGAGATAAAGTCCAAAAAAATGTTCACGTACTTGAAATTCTGTTTGATGTACGTAGGGTCAGGATCCTTGACCAGGTGTTGCTGAAGCTTACGAAGTACCGCGACTTTCTCCTTGTTGGTAGCAGTTTCGGATTGGAGGGTCTTCAGGAAGCGATCAAAGTCGTCAGGATCCTGGGAGGACTCGAGTGACATGTCTATAAGATTAAATTGAATTTACGTATTTCCAAATGATCTTCCTACGAGTCTTACTTACTATAGTTTTTATAACCGTTATTCTCCTGGGGAAGAATCAAGTCGCCGGCGATGGTACCGCTCGATCCGTTAACCGATAGATTCGCCGCGGTCGTGCCTCGCTGTGTGGGTGAACAAACGGACGAGGAACGTCCCTGCGCGACGGTCATGCCATTAGAGTTCCTGGTGATGACGTTCCACTGGGATTTACTTACCGAGGTCATGGCATCTAGTCTCTCCTCGACGTCGGCCATGTTACTGATGCCACTGTCGGTGCTGGTAGTGGGACGTTCTAATCTCTCGAAACCATAATTTTGTATCTCTGCTGTTGTGCGTCTTAGGGACCTGGTTACGGCAGACGGATGGTAATATATTTTATATGTAAAAAGTCTAATAAAGTAATTACGAGAGAATTAGATTCTCTGGCTCACTTGTACACCTCCTCCACGTTCAGGTTGTCATCGGTTGCGTCAATCTCCGTTTTCATTCTCGTCCTGGCCGGGGAGTGTGGCACTTTAGGAGGTGGTGTTCCTGGAGATGCTGGATTACTGGGTCCGGATGATCGTCTCAAATGACTTTGTACCAGGGGCAACGCAGCTTCCTGAGCAGGAACAAATTAATTATCAGATTATAAACGTCAGGATTTTACGTTAGCGGCTGTATTCCCATTGGGCCTATCTCAAAGAGCACCTGGTAATATTTTGGCAGGTCAGTCAGGATCAAGGTAACCTGGGGAGTGTTGAGATTGTACAACGCCATAACGGCGGTCTCAGCGTGTCTTCGTACATCCTGACTCTTTACATCATTGGTCCAGTCCAATAACCTAGCTAGGGCCGAGCCCGCTGAGCTATTCAAAGCGGATGGTTCGGCAGTCTCTGCTATTTGAGTTAAAAAATTGAGGGTGGCAACTTTAACACGTGTGTTTGGCGTCTGGGTAGGATCCGTGAGAAAACGCATGACAGCCGGTAAGAGTAGTTCACCAGAAAAGTGTTCCCTGAGAGAAATGTATACTTAGACACATTGCCAAAATTGATATTACTCAAATTAAAATAATTCATTTGATATTTCATTCACCGTACCTGATGACATCCAAACATTTATGAATTTTTGCTTGTATCGAACCAAGCAAATCAGTCCCAAGCTTGTTCAAGAGCCTTGCGCAGAGTACGTAGAGCCAATCACCAAGATCCTCACTGTGTGTCGCTATCAATTCTATCAGAGTGTCCAGAAAGAGACTGAACGCCTTGGTGTGAGAATCCGTGAACATCTTCGAGAAGATATCCGTGACTTTTCTCAGCTCCATGGCTGACAGTGTGTTACCATTGGAGAGAAAGTGATGCAGACCAACGAGACCCTCCTTACGGTCAACCCAGTGCTTACGTCCACAATTCTCAATGATCTCCTTGATGTCCTGTCAAATCAATCAATCAGAGATACATATTCCGTAATGACAAATTTCTATGCAAAATTTCAGGATAACAATATACCAAAATAGCATTCGCAAGCATTAACAGGACGAAAATTGTGATTTTAAACACAATTGGTACACCTGAGGACCCGGGGATAGATTCATTAGTAGACTAAAGAATTCAATTGCATTGTGACATACTAACAGATAAAATACAGTTGAGCCAAAAGCGAGAGACTTTCGAACTACGATCTTGGGTTCTGTTCCCCATTGCGATAGATTTGCCTGTCCTGAAATGATTTCATCAGTCTCTCGCTCCGGCATATGAACCGGAAGTTCCCGTAGATGATCAATGATACTTGAAGTTCAACAAACCTTGGGGATGGATTGATCCCACAGATCACGATACAGTCTCTGCTGTGAGCCACTCCACGAGAAGGACTAACGTGTTCGGATGTTCAGATGGAAGGACGGATGAACAGACACGTAAACAACGCGTTGCACCGCATTAGTCCAAACCAAACAAAGACGCCGCAACAACAAAACAAAAGGAAAGAAAACCACACATGCGTTAGCGAGACATTTTCTTTCGTCGAGATCATTCGCGCCGATGGTAAAGGGACAGGAAGTATGGGAGTCAGTCAAATAGATTTAGAGTCTCCTTGTATAACGTGGACAGGACGTATAAAAGATACAAGTAATACACGTGTTATTAGGTACCGGGATAACCAGGTCTCTTGAGAATCAAAGCCTTTAAATGAACTTGACATCATTTTTGAAAGCCCATTGGTAGCCAAAGACACGGGTGTCTCAAAAAAAAAAAAAAAAAATGCACACGTTTCACAAGCGTGTTTCATGAAAAACGAATGATTTTGATTATGCGATCATGAGTGGTTAAAATCGTAGGACGATAGATAATGAGACAAGCTGATGTCATCTAACCGGATACCGTTTAATCGTGTGGGTTTAACATTTTTTTACCAGGATTTTGCAAAAAAAAATTTCGTCAATAAACTCACATCGCTTGGCCGACGAATACTGTCCATACTGCGTTCCGAGCATATACTGCTGGTCTCGCTGTCGTCGCTGTGATCGCCTTTGCCACGTGGAGTCCTCGTGTAAGGATCCATGTCAAAGGTCAGGGCGTCGGCCAGGGCGGATTCAGCCTCGCGCGACTGCTGCAGCATCTTCTGAGCCATCACAGCCGGTCTGGACGAGGAGGTTCTGTCGTTGGGTGACATGTGGAGATTCCTGCCTCGTATTTTACTGCCGAAACTGCGATCGACGCCGAATCTTTGGGGACTTGGCTCTCGGCTATTTCCGGTGCTCTTGATCCCGTGCCCCAGGACTCTCATGGGTCGCGCTACTAGAGATTCACCCTCGCGGTTATACGTGGCGTAACTCAGACGGGAGGCGGGTGAGCACGACCTACTACTGGCTGTTCGGACAACATCGAATATGAGGAAGAGAAAGAAATACGAGAAACAATAATGCACGTCCAGGGTAATCGATAATCGATAATCATTCAATTAATTTTAATTAAATTATACTGACGTTGCGACTGGGATACGCCTAGTGCCCTGGACCTCGTCCGCGCTGTCCTTCCGGTACTGGCCGCTGCGCAACCGGGATCTGGAGATTTGTTCGACCGTGCTGAAAAGCATAAAAATCAAACGTTCGTTACTTCAATTCGACGACAATATAAAACGCCATTTTTTTTCTCTTTTCATTCCATCTTTCTCTACCTTGTTTACTTTGATGGCCGCCATGATCATTGTCTGTATCCGGCAGCACAAATTCACAGGAGAGTATAGATTTTTATTATATTATTATTCTTGTTCCTAATACTCACGTGTCGCAGCCTTCTGTCTGTTCATGTTCGCATAAGCCACCCTGGCCTTTGCCCTCTGTGCAGCCTGCAGCTCGATCGCACTGGTGGATCTGACTCCAGGTGTAATTTGACCTATAAACAATTTAAAAGAACAATGGCATTAACTAAAGATAAATGACATTTAACTGTCATCGTCCTGAGCGTTCCCTCACAATGAAAGAGAACAAGATATTGTAGAGATCAGGTAATAAAAGAATTACAGTGATTGTCAGTGGGTCTCTGGAGTATCGGAATACCGGACTGCCTATACGAACGAGGCAGAGACGGCGTCCTCCTAAGAGGACCATGAGGCGGCTGACCCTGCGGATGATGCAAGTTTTCGGTGCTACCTTTATATGACGCAATTAAAGGGTGTTTCCAAAGAGCAGCATGAAATGTGAGAGACGAAAGTTTGAGATGCCGGGATGCAGCGAATAAAAAAATCGAACGAGGATCCTTTTCTACTTTCTATACTAACCAGTTGCGCTGAGCGCCGGTCTCGAGGCGCGCGGACTGATATTCGTGGTCCTCGTCAGGGCGTTTAAACTGTTCATACTCCCGCTGTTGCTGAGTGACATCAAGGACCTTTTGTACGTGGTGTCCAAACTGTTAAGCAGACTTTCAGCCTGTTCCGGAAAGTGATCCTTGAAGGCCCAGTAGGATCTAGGAGAAGATGTCGCACGAAAAAAAAAGGGTTAATCGGATCAGAAAGTAGACGGAGAAGAATTAAATGTAAATAATTCCAAAACAATACTTACTTCCTGGCATGCGCCCGAGCGTCGGAATCCGAATCGGCGACGCCTTTCTTAATGGCGTCCTGCAGAATGGCAACGTGCTTCTGCAGAACCGACGTCGGCCAGCACTGCAGTATCAGGTGAAGATACTCGCAGGTCGCACGACGTATGTCCTTGCTCTTGCTGTTCATTGTGGACGTGATTATGGGTATGTAGCGACTGCTGTGGGTATGCTGAAGTATGAATCGCACGGCGACAGCGCCGGCCGTTGCGACGACCTTCGCACTGTTTTGTATAAGATTCATCAGACTCATAAGTACGCCCTCGCCGAAGCTTGCGAATTTATTTTTGAGCTGCTGGCTCAGAAACGCCAGGGTTATGCAGGCTTCTCGTACGACCTGAGACCTGAGATCCATGCACGCCTGCTCGAATGGTCTTTGGGTACTCTTCAGACACTCTGGAAAGTTCTCGTAGTTCATACCACCGGCTATAATGATACCGCGTAGTTTCTTCATCTGTAATTAAAGAATTAAAAATATAAAAAATACAGACACAAAGCCAACATGATGCACCAGACTCAATTTTATAGAATCCATTGGGAACTCACGCTGTCCGTTCTCTGCTTCCAGTCTTTCTTGTCGTCTCCCACTGTATCCCTTATCGACTTCATCTGTTCCTCCAGGTCCTTCGCAGAGAACAGCTTCACAGGTGGTACATCCTCGAAGGCCGTCAGGAACGTCTCCTCGTCGACGGCGCCTGCTTGACCTATAGAACGTATAACATATTCATCTGACGACTTTAAGCTAGTTTCCATCTGGTCGGTTATTAAATAACGAGAGCCAATGTATCTCTTTACAATCGTGCGATTAATTATCTTGCAAGACTAATTCTAAATAAGCATTCATAATTCATGGTGAAAACGAACCGTGGTTAATGGCTGATTACACGAGTAATTTGTTAAGGAATACGATGAGGTAATTTAAGACAATTGCGATTGTTATCATGAGTGCTTTTTTTTAATACCTGACAGTGATCCCAGAGAGTTCATTCTTTCGATTCTTGAGTTTGTCCTTTGGACCCCTTCACTCTTCCAGGGCACTGTCATGCAAGCGCATTTTATCGTTTAGCATTGATCGTCAGTCAAAGAGTAATAACTCTGAGTATTATTGCATTTTGACTGTCGAGTGTTAAGTGCATTATAGTGTACAGTGAAATTCTGTAAATGCAAGTACAAGCGTAACGTATACTCTAATTGTATAATTAATCTGTGACAAATTTAAAATGAAGCTCATGCATCAATATCATATCTATCAAATTATTAAGCTCAAATTTGATAAAGTGGCATGCGATCGAAAGTTTGATTAAGCATAGTCTAATAATATTTTTTAACTAAAAGTAAAATTGTGCCAATTTGTTATTGCCAATTAAAAGAATGCATTACAGTGAACTGTTCATGCGAGTAGTTAATATTGAAATTTTGATTAGAGATATTTAAAGTTTCTTATATTCAGAGTGTGAAAAAGAATCTTATAGTTTTCAT
The DNA here is from genome assembly GCA_030142375.1 of Calameuta pallipes. Taxonomy (NCBI): domain Eukaryota; kingdom Metazoa; phylum Arthropoda; class Insecta; order Hymenoptera; family Cephidae; genus Calameuta; species Calameuta pallipes. The sequence goes on along the minus strand of JARQSW010000795.1, from coordinate 127,078 downwards.
ATACACGAGTAGGATAAATAAAATATACACTGCTTACACTTCTCACACTTGCGGTGAATATATAAAACTTTAAAATTTATCAATTAACTTTTTTTTTTTATGAGCGATAGCTAATCTTAAAACATACAATGTTTAAGTTATTTATATGTTAATTGAATACAGTCAAATTTTCACTTAAAAAATACCTGGCGTTGAAACAGCTTGCTTCGCAGGACCAAATTGCCCTCTCTTCTGAGGTACACTTGCAGACCTCTTTACTGGAGCAGATTTGATCTAAATTGACATTTAAAAATGAAATATTACCCTCAATTGTCAAATATCACAATCTATTAAATAAGACTAAGCACCGCTCTGATCGATACTTACTGCTCTGTCAGGTTCATCCGTGTCTCTTCCAACTGAAACAGAGATAAAAGAGATAAAAATAAATATTGTTAAGGAAAGTACAAAGAGTATAATAAATAATAAGATCATATATTAATCTAGTATAGTCCAGGGTACACCTTAGATTGTCACTATACCTAAATTTGGATATAACCAGGGTGGTTTGTGAACATCACAGTGACAACCACGAGCCCGAGCACCAGGATGCTTCACTATATTATCCCATTGTAATATCCAGGTGCTGCTGGCATCCCAGAGCTTCTTGTCTATACTTGGATACTTCACCAAGCCACGATGAGCACAACAATGGCCACGGGCTAACATCATTGCAGTATCATCCGTTGCACTCTTCATCTTTTATCAATCACAAGAGTCCCACAGCGATACAATTTTCAATACACTGTCTCATAGTGATGATTGCCTATCGATAGTTTTCAAAAGACAATTACGTGCTCCTCATCCTAACAGAATTGAATACCATTGAGATTGAACAATATGCCACTAGTGCATACAGTACATGCATTATATGTACATACATTTCTATAAGGTAATAATTGTTCCTGTACAATAGAAAAAAAATAGTGCCAATGCATTAACGCAGCAAGAAAGTGTAAATTCAGTAATTTAAGTGGGAAACCACGAGAATCAGAACGCGGGACGTGCTAGTTAGGCAAAGTGAAAGTATAAATCGTCATTAATTCTGAAAAGAAACAAGATGCCAGAAAAGATACGAGGCGCTTCAATTAATTGATATCCTTCAATCAACCGAGATGGCAATTATCAATTTTATGAGGTTTCAATCCTCCTCCACTTTGCTTCTTCCGCTCTATATACTTTGCCCTACCATACCGTCCAACTCGTATAAAGAATTTGCATAGACTCTCTTTCCCTTATCTATTTGGCTCATTATCGCGGCTCGAACAAAGAGATTAAAATCTTATCGCATCGTCGACCTATTGTTACGAAGCACGACGTTGCGCGGCCCAGAAAATTTTCTCGCCGAGGTCGACATCGCGTGCACGAAAATAAGAAAAACAACCGCCACAAACGAAACTCGAATGAAAAGCCTTGCGTTAAAAAAGAATGCCTATTAACTTCCACCTATACAATAAAAGCACGAACAAAAAAAGAATTGCAAAACACGTCGAACGAGCAAGACGACTGTACACGAAAGACGAGCATAAAACAATTCCACGATGACTAGGAACAACCTGACGTAGACGCGAAAGACTCGTGTAAAAGTTTAGCATCCTCATTAATTTGTCATTCCGCACAAAACCGAGAGAAGAAGAAGAGATAAAAACAGAAAGCAGCCAGAACTACAGAAAAAAAAAATCCAGTAGACCAACAGAATACAAAGTAAGTCCGTTATGCTAATTGAAGCATGAAATTAGATTTGAATCTTTAAAACAAACCGGCTTTTGTCACACATTTAAAACCAGGTAACGTACTAAGGCTCGTACTTCACATCCAACCAGCATTATAGGATCGCACAACAAAGTTCAGAATCACCAAACATAAACGATACAATCTAACAATACCGGCTAATACCGATCGGTCCAGCAAGTAATAACTGTCGCAATCGTGACAACACTGACTCGATATATATAAAGCATCGAAATAACAAGAATCCCTAGTCACATAATGATCTCGAGATGGGTCCGTGACACAGAAATAAAAAAACACGATCAAGATCACCGGTCATGATCGTTGACACATTTTTACCCGATCCGTCTTCCTTGGGCGATTTAGAATGCACCTTTTAGAACCGCACAAAACCAGAAGCCATACCGTATAGGTATCCGCATAATGCACTATAAACGATATTCCAAGGCACGAGGAGGACGCGCGAGCACCCGAAGTAGAATAATCGTAGAGTTTAAAAAAAAAAAAACTTCACGAGGACTGTTAGCACGTCGAGTTACCGTGTCCGTTTGCCAGCGAGTAACGTGGGGCACCAGGCTTTCTCCCCCTAGCTGCTACTTTACGTTTAGTTTCAGAGACGAGCACGAGGTAGTAGAGGGGAGGCCGCCTCCTTCTGTTGTGTCGAACCCAGCAGCAGCAGCAACACACTAGGGTGGGACCCCCTCTTGCCCTATTGTTATTCCCCTGGAAATATTTCACTCTTTCTCTCTTTCTCTTTTAGCTCTTGGTTAACCGGATCGATGAGCTATGCCGAACGATCACGATTAGCACCAGCCTGTGAGAACTCGCCTATACGGTACCCTGGAGTTTTACGATCTATGCTCAAAGGACGTCAACGGAATGTCCACCATAAGTTTTCTCATAGAGTCTAATTTACGTCTGGCTTACTTTCCAGGGAGGTGAATTAATTGAAAAGGAGGATTAAATATTCGAGATGCTTCGTCTACGCGGAACAGTGACGTATCGAGGATCACGAAGCTAGGCTTGTTTCGACGCTTTATAATAAACCGACGAAGAGGGCTCTGTCAGAGTGAGTAGATTAGTTATTACGGCGTATTAAATTTGTCTCCTCGTAAAGGAGTCGCGTTAGAGCGTTATCAGTGCGACGAGGAATAACTCGGAGCACCGTAAACAGAAGCGGAGGAAGGATAGAAGAAAGAAGAAGTAAGAGCCTTGGAGGAATCCAGGTATTCGCAGGTATGCAAACACAGCTGTGTCATTCGAACGAAGTAATGCTAAAGATAATAGATAAAAATTACTCATCAAACTTATTTAAATACTTGATGGATCATTTGAAAGCCAAGAAATTCAATTGCTGACACAATTTAAACGGTCGTGATTCGTAAGTTCTGCATCAGGCAAGGATGCTATTTCGATGACAATTAATCATCCGGTAAGACAGGAACTTACGTAGAGCAGTTCAATAGACATCATTAAAACGCGAACGCGTCTCATTTTAATTTATACTAAAATTTATTGCAAAACGTTTGACATTAATAATCGGCCGTAGATGCGCGCGCAGCCGACGCTTCGCGCAACAGGATGGACGATTCGAATTTCGCGGTACTTTTATTTTTACGTATTTACTTATTAGCTTCACCTGTTGCCACGCGAAAACGTACGAGTTCGCTTTACAGTTATGATAAACGCTAGAAAACTGGGTTGCAGAATCGATCCCTGGTATCCGCTACAAGCGGCCATCGCCAATTAACCAACGGATACGGACGTCATTGATAATACAGATTACGATAATTCTCTTTTTGTTTGATCCACAGGAATCCTCTGATCGAAAATATCCTCAGGAAATCTCACACCGATGAGATCATCGAAGATCCATAGATCTGCATCGATTAATACTAAACCTGACAACGAGGAATCGTCCACGACTTTCATCCATGCGTATTTACGAACGACGCTGGAAATTCTTATAAAGTCAGAAATTTCGTAACAATCTTATACCGTACAATATCATATATGTATATCCAGCAACAGAGTTCTCTGACACTAAGCGAATAACGTTATACCTTTAAATGCTAGAAGTTACTTGAAAATCCGGCTTTAACCTCAAACGCGTAAGTCATTTATGTGTACATATGATAATTTGATGATTTTACGAAAACATCAGATTCGCCTTGGCATTTAAGATATTCAAAGTGATATATTAAATGTGGAAAATTTAAGCATCTTTCTGAACGTCCATCAACGATCGACCCTGATCGTTGACGATAATCCGTCATCTCGAACCGGAAGTTATAGAATGATTGATGTCCGATCAATCGAAACAATAGAATCGACAGGAATCGATACCATTAAGCTTCGTGGAAGTTTACTATTAAGTAAGTGACTGCTTCACGGCTATTTTCAGTTCTATCCATATAATTCTGATCGAAGGAGTACACTACGTGACTCCTATGTATCCTGCCAAGCCCAACTGTGATCTAAGCGCCATCGACTGCGCGCACGAAGATACAGGTCGGATCAAAAATGCTATGCGATAAGATGAAAAGGAAATAATTAAGAGAAAGTAAACGAAAAAAAAAATTCTTTGCAACGCAGGAAGCCTATGACGGTTTTACGGGCTGGAGGAGCGTTGAGAAATTCTTGAGAATTTTTCCGAACACAATAATATTCAGAAAATAATAACTACCGTCATCGTGTCATTCGCCATGTATACATGTGTATATAAAAGCACGTGAACCAAGTGGCCTCTGATTCAGTAAAAAAAAAGAGTCGTTAGGTGACATAACGTCTCTTCTCGGAATGATAGATTCTACGTGCAACAGTGCTCGCCAGTCCTGAACTATTAAATACGTCAAGAAGCAGCATATACATATATATGTACATGTATGTACACATAAAATTAACTTCCGTATAGACGCGACGAATACAATGAGGCCGGATCGTAAATCCGTCTTTAATCGCAATAAGCGCGTTGAAGCACCCGTCAAAGACTCTACAGATTGGCCGTTGGTTTTGCATCGCCTGGAGCAATTTCCCATATGAGTTATCATTGGAATAACATGATAACATCGCCAGGAGTGAACTTAGCTTCTTCACGGTTTGCGATTTTTGGCATTACTAACGAGGCAGCCATCCTCCATTGATTTCAAAGCAAGAAGAGTCACGGGTTGGTCCTCCGGGTACTACGATTCAGATCCAAGATAGGATATCGAAGAAGGATGACAGTTCTGTCGTCAGTCGATTATCAGTATCGAATCTAAGTGACGAACTGCGCCGCAGCTCTTTGAAGTTGCCGATACAGATTTAATCGGCAGGCGAGAATGAAGGTGACGGGAATCGTCGATACACTGCAAGTTCAGAGTGTTACTTTATACGGGATTTTATGCGGTGCGTCACTCGATATTTCTTTGATGCAGGTACAATAATTGTGCATTTTAAACGGCTCGACTCGAAGTCATTAAAGACACGCAGGTAGCTGGATATTCGCTTGCGAATTGATAACAGGGTAAAACAACGTAACGTTTTATCACCATCGGCTACAGTGTCGACATTGATATGCAAAGCATTCGTTTATCCCTTTGGTTATAAAGGTAAGAGTAATAGTGGAAATTCGAATAGCGCGTACAGGGCCGTACAGTGTTACAAGGCCGGCCATATTAAGCAAGACGGCATTACTTAGGTATGGATTACGACTCCGGCTATTGAAACAATACACCGTCGATATTGCGTGTGCAGTAACGCTGGATTGCTGCTGGTGTAGGATTGCGCAATATTTATTAACGCGAATAGAGTATAGGTCGAGGAGCAAAGACCCAGATGATAATAGTGCTTGAAAAAATTTCATATAAATATCGTCGCTCTACGTTCCTACGAGGCTGTGGTGTCTCCTTGTACGGGGAATCTTATTTCCTAGTGCCTAGAGTCTGCGCGCTGGACGATTGTAAATTTCCAAAAGAAATATTCCTGCCGCGATGCTTGACCCGAAGTCGCCAATTGAATATTCAGTAGTTATCTTGGCTAGTATTCAGTGAAGTAGGCGTGCGGCCACCGCAGGATACTAAGGTAGCCGGGGTCGAGTGTCTCTTGGAATAGTCTACTGCATTTTTTTTTTAAGTCTCCGTCGGTATTACAGTGTGGGTAAATGGTAATGTAGATATTATTAACTCACCGTCCGATGACATTGCCAAGGGCAGTAGGTCACCAGCAGCCTTCAGTTGATCGAATCTTTCGAAGAGCAGCTGGCGTCTTTAATATAGAATTGTTGCGTTAGAGATTGTTGAAAATATTTAATAACGTTTGGAAGTTTTATAGTCTTGGTTTTCACTTACTTCGCATGTGGCACGTTGTGTTTCTTTTGTAAATCCACCCTTAGTCTGTCGCCGACGTGTCTGTAGATATCTGCCAGGGTGTTTAGGGCTGTTTCTCGTACCTTCTCCGTAGGGTCTGACAGTAATTTTACAATGATTGGAGTAATGCCCGAAAGCGCCATCTCGCCGGCGCCGTGTCTAATTAGAAACAAGTATAAATATTATATTTTATATTTCTATATAAGCATTGGATTCTGTTATTTCTATTCGATAGGGATATTTTTCCATATTTATCAAAAATATTCTCTACGGTACTTCAATATTAATAGAATTTTAGGTACGTGGCTGTTGACACGAATGGGCATTTTAATCACAGATTCTTATCGGTAATCCAACGAGCACGATAAGAAGCTAATGGCTCTTACTCGTTCAATGTTGTCGTAAGGAGTATAAGTGCCTCCTCTCTTAATTTGGCATTCTTGTGCGTAAATGCTGGCTGCAATCTGTCCAATAATTGCTGGGGCGTCATACTCCCCTTTTCCATAATTTTCAATAAAACCATAGCAGCCTTTTCCCTAGTGGCATCTTTGCTGTCACCTGAAAGTCAGAATTGATGGTTATTAAAATTATATTTAATAAGTTCCTTTCAGTATTTGTATATTAGTCTCAAGTATTAAAAGTCACTCACCGAGTCTGTCAATAACAGGCTGAATGACCGTAGAAACATAAGGCCTGAAATCATGTTCCATCCTGTCGGCAAGGTATGTGAGGGCATCGAGACCATTTTGTACAACCTGATAACAAAAATGAATAATAATTACTCAAAGAAAATGTGCAAAGTCACATAGGAGGATATTAAATAATCATGACATACGAAGACAAACTTATAGATATTCTAGTGGCCTGAGGCAAATGCTTCGCAGGCATATATTTTAAATCCTTAATAAACTTTTCACCTCTCAGCTCAGCGAACCAACACTTTTAAGTCTCATTTGAAATTATCCTAACGTCTGGAAGGTTAGACAGATACTGGAAGATGTAAGTGCTCGCAGGCTGGCTGTATAAAAGCACCATTAATTGCTGGATACTAATTCAAATAAAAAGGTACAAACTTAAAGATCTAAAGGACACGACGATCCAGTCGATTCAACGTTCAATCCATCTACTCTTAGAAATCTCGAAGCGTCAGAATTACGTTTATAGAAACGATGCCGTCAGTTAACCTAATTTATTTCTGCTAAATTAACGTGTATCCCATGACACGTTAGGGCAACGTTTACGCAGCTTAGTCATGAAAAAGTTCTCAAAGTTCAGGGTGAATGAACTTCTCTGGCACTTCCGTTGTTCAGATCAATAACAAGGATTGTACGGAGTGTCCGTATTTTCTGGCAAAAGTTAAGCTGACGTATGAACACTCACGAGAGGGAACTGTGCCAACAGGTGTTGGAAATATCCTGCTAAACAGACTGGCCGATAAAACTAATCGACACTTACGTCAGTCGAAAGGTTATGAAAATTAAAATTGAATAACAAGATCGATAATTAATATAAAAAGAAATAAGATAGATATTATCATTTCGAAAAGACGAACAGAACTTCGGTAGGATTTCCTGAGGTAGATGCATGTATCCTGAGAAGAATTACAGCCACGAGAGGAAGTAAAAGAAAAAGACAAATTTAAGGAGGTCATAACGCACAGTCAAAAACGGCTGGCAAATAATATGGAGCAGAATGACTGTTTGTTCGATGGACAATGCCAAAAATGGAACCAGTACGATGAAAATGGTCAGGATGAGTTCGTAGTCCTTGACACCAATGCGTTTTCTCGCTTTATCGATGCGATCGTAAAGTCTTATGACTGCGAGCTGTTTCTTTTTTTTTTTTTTTTTTTTTTGACACAAGACAATATTATGCCCAATCGCGAAGCAATTGGATTTCGTATTTTCTCCTAATTATCGAATAACGTAATCTTGAAAAATAATACAAAAGGATTTCACGAGGTTAATTTTCGTCCTGGGGAGTCATCAAAATTTTCAATAAGTCATTAGCACAAGAAGCGCGTCTGGCAAAGGACGATCAATTATTTGGAAAGCATCGAGTTTTCCCCGTAGAAGGCATTACAATCAGTCCGTTCTTTGTAAAATGGCACAATGCCCAGGATACGTCCAAGGAACGTCTACACGACACTTCTGGAAGATATAAAATGTCTGTTTTAAAAAAAAAACCGCAATCAAGTTAATCAATCGTTAACGGTGTCCAAGTTTAATGTAATATATGTCCCAATGACTTTCTACGTTCCTGACCTTGCGCCAGGAATCCTCAAGGATTGGGAGAGCAGAGAGGAGGCGTTCGAAGGAAACGTAGGAAACTGGTAGGTGACACGAGAATAATAAAAAAAAAAACTTCTCTATATATAGAAATGACCGGTCATACCGACCGACAGTACGTATATAGACTTGGACATATTTTGCTAGTCACAAAGATGCTGTATCTCCAGTACAGATGCGACACAGATACTGCCAGTAAACGGATGACACGTTGTAAACGTTAAAATCCTACCTTTTGTCTTTTAAAGACTTTTACCAGCTTTAAAGATCCCATTAGATACTCGTTGACTTAGCCAGTTAGTTCCTTCTATACTGAATACGTTTATCTTCCTGCTGTCTAACTTCGTCTTTTCATTTTTCTCCTCTTCTATTTTCTTTTTTTCCTTTACTTTTTATTTCCGCGGGCGTGACTCGTCGCGTGGGTCGCGAACCGCACTTGCCTTCTCCACTTGTGCCTTTTTAATGCCCTGGAGAGAGAATGTATTCTCGCTTTCGTTCCACATGCAGAGCGTGTATTATGATGTAAGCGCGTTAGAGCGAAATTTAACGAGAGACAATACTGTGCACCCTGGCCTGGATACAGGAGCTACAGACTGTCGGTACAAGTCTGACTTTGCATATGTCTATGGGTGTAAGAAATAAAATAATGCAAGTCCCCAGCAAAGAGACCTCTGAGCAGAACTGAGAGTAGATTGGACTTAAATTGTTGACTGGTCTGAACGAATAAGAACCTGGGATTTTTTAATTGGTTGATTAATTAAAACAGTTTAAGATGCCTTGAAGAAATGGAATCTCTTTCATCATTCAAAATATCTACTGTCGCACGAATGCGTTAGCGACATACCTGTTCTCTGGAGTTCTCGATACGATATCGGAATTATGGTAAATAATTCGGAATTATGTGTATAAGGCTTGCTTTTTCTTTTTTGTCTTATTTTTTTGGTATACAAATTTATGGGCCCCCTGTGCATGCGCATTGTGCGTCTATTAATAAATACGTTATTGGGAAAATATCCACGGGCGTTGGAAGGAATAGTCCTTCGTTAGTTAATTGCCAGAAAACATGTAACGACTTAACGATGGAGGCAGGTGGAACGAGGTTTTCTCGATTGTGATTCAATGTAAGAGATCCAGACACGGCGTGGGACACTTTTACGTACATGGCGTGAAAGTTTTTTCCCTTATTTGAACGCGACTCGCTTGGAAATTCTCTATGGGAGACATGTGGATCAAAGTACATCTGGATAGGAATGTATCCATTTAGAATATATCGCAGTACATCTGGGTTTCGCCATTGTCAGTATTCAAACAGGAATGTAGTGTCGATTCTATGAGCTTATAAGTTGATCGATCTAATGACAAGTTCTAAATTTAAGAAAGAGCATATGCTCTTGCTATCTTGCTCTACGTATGTTCCATTGTAAGTGAGATACGTCGAGGGAGATTGTAAAATGTATGATCAGAGTACTACGAATTAATGCTTTATGCTTACTCTGGGATTTCCATTGCTCAGCCATGGAATGAGGTTGTCGATAAAGAGACCTATGTCTTGACACTCGATGCTGTTGGTGAAATCTCCAAGGTAGTTTAACAGAAGATTTCCAATGGTCAGTTTCTTCTTGATATCACTGGTAGAGAGGAGTGGCATAAAGCCATCCATGTCACGAGGATTCAAAGCCATGGTGATGGCTCCTTTGCTCTGAGAGGCTCAGCAATGTTTCAGAGAGAGCACTCACTCGACAAGGCACATAATTTGTTCTTGTATCACAACACTCACGTAACACACTATGACTTTTCTGCAATATAAAAGTAAATATTGCAGGGAATAAAAAAAAATCAAAAACAATTGGATTCAAATAAATAATCACTTCACGATCAAGTAACCAATAGCGGAGTAAGCACTACTCAACGAATGACAATTCTAAACACTGGAAATGGCCCTCCTACAAGCAGATAATCAATTTGACAATCGTTCAAACATTGTATGCTATTTTTGAACGTTCTCGCGTGCTGCAAGTATTACAAACAAAACTTCAGAGCAATGAACCGACAGAATCAGACTAGGAGCACTGCAGAAGTTCAAGTAAATCATCACTAAAAAATGAGCAGAAAACAATCTAAGAAAAGAGGACTTTTCCTGGCATGAACCCAGGGCGCCAAAGAATTCGTCCATAGGAATCCTGATCAGATATATTCATAGCAGGATGGGAACGAGGTTAAAGGGTCAGGGTTAATTGCAGGATATCACACGGTAAAAAATAAAGCGTTAACCGGCAGCTAAACATTCATATTCCTCATGTAAAACAGGAGGAAATACTAGTAAGGAGTTAAGAGGCGCGACTACCGAGTGACACAATGTAGGAGGACATTCGTATCCGTCACCAAATTCGGTGAAGTTTTATCCAGTGAATGATAACGTATTATTACTTACAATTTACACGACACTGAACACGAAGGTGAAGTTGCGATAAACGATCCTCGACACCCAGCTAACGGCTGACACCGAAGGTTACTGAAAAAAATTCGTACAGTCAACGGAAAATCGGTTCAAACACGGCAAACCCCGTACACACTCCATACTCCGTTCGAGATAATACATTGCTGCGGAGTGACAATCCATAAAGAATAGACGGACGTATCCCTAGGTATTTACATGTTACAATTTTCAATAAGTTTAAACCCATTGAATCTCTTCCGATCTTTCCAAATGATAAAACTATATCCCGACGGCAATTCCTTACGAATTATCGGCAGCGAACTCTACGTTATCGTTATAATACTCACTTTTACTGGGTCAGACATCTAGGGAATATAATCTCTATCGATTGGGAGTGTGCAAGAAGTTACGACGAATGAACTCTACCCCACGGAATTGCATTCGACAGTAGAGCCAGTTGAGCTCGATTGCTCAGCCAAGTCAGACGGCGCCATTTTGATTTCGTGCTGTCTCCCAGGTTCCTAATTCAGCCGCATCCCCCATTAGTCCATACATCTGATGGCGCTAGTAGTGATGAGTAGGGAGATGCATAAAGCTACGGTTTTAGGCGAAACCAAAAACATGGCGCTAAATCGTAGCGGCGAATTTATGAGTAGAATTTTGTGATAATCGACTCCGTCGATCACGCGTGGTAGCCGAGTTGAACGTGAACACGAACGTATAACTTGGCGGTCATTCATGAATGGAGAACTATTTCCCTATGCTTATATTTGTGTTGGGGATTGTTTTTTAAGGCCAGAGGGTGCGGTCCAAAAATCGAAAAGTGTTGGGAATGTGAGCCCTTAATTGATAATGGTTTTTAAAATCATTCAGAAAAATAAAGAACACGATGGCGTACGTCCAAAGAACAGTTTCCAAAGCAATTGAACTTGAGAAACATAAGAAAATTATATAAGGGGGTGGTTTTTTCAGAAAGAGTGGTCCGATTTAATGGCGATCAGGCGCGTTCGACAGCCCTTAAGAAGTCCAAAAATATGACCTATAATAAGTTGAGGTTATCATTGCAAGTTCGTGAGAACGGTTGTGGTGGACCTAGGTCCACCACAGATCTGGCTCCACCACACCAGGTTTCTGGATGGCATTTTAGAAGGAGTGGTCCGATTTGATTGCGGCTAGGCGCATTCGACAGCCCTTAAGAAGTCCAAAAATATGGTATATAATAAGTTAAGGTTATCATTGCAGGTTCGTGAAAGCGGTTGTGGTGGACCTAGGTCCACCACAGATCTGGCTCCACCACACTCGTTTTCTGGGTGGCATTTTGAAACGAGTGCTCCAATTTAATTCGGACCAGGCGCATTCGACAGCCCTTAAAAAGCCCAAAAATATGAGGTATAATAAATTTAGGTTATCATTACACGTGATTGAGAACGAGTGTTCTATCAGGAACTGTAGAACTCATCATTAATATCCCATTTACAAGAAATCATTCACGAAGGAGTATTCTTTTTCAATTTTTTTTTTTACGTTTTACTTTGATTCGCCTTTCCAATGACGCTTTAATTAATACGCCGTTATATACATATAATTACAGTCAGATATACAATATTATACATATGCAATATGTACTCCTGAACTAATAGCGCATCTCTAATTAATCTATCTCTCATTAGCTCCACGATTCGATTATTTTCAAAATTCAATCCTTACTTCTCCTTTCCGGCCGGAGACCAACGAACAAAATCTTTATATCATGTCGATATCGTAATTGACATTCAGAGTTTTACGAAAGAGAATCTTCGGCCTCTCAAAATGGAAGAATAAGGTAAACAACCCATAATTGTTCGCGCTCGTATCTCGGCTCGGTAATTATCTATTTTATTCTCTGCATTAATTAATAAAGCTAAAGAACCTCACGGTGAGCGGCGCAATTACGATTAGAATGTACAATATCATTCATACGTTTGATCAACGAATTAATTAAATAATAATATAAATATCATAAATAAATACGAATCCACGTTGCTTCCCGTAACTTTCATAACTCAAAGCTTCCCGTTAACAACGAAAAATCTCCACTGGATAAAATTTTACCAGAATCGACGCAGGCAAAGAATTCTATTGATTTCTCATAAATAAATAATATATATATTAACTCTTTATAAATAATTTATCGCATGCACCCTTCACGCAGTAGGCGCACCTACAGGGCGAACCAGTCTATTACAATTCGAATTCTCCCTGACGACGTGGAATGTTCCAGTAGCATCCGCACATCCGGACCTGCCGAACTTCCCTAGGGAAAATCCTAATAACGATAGAGAAAGTAGCAGCGAATAGTATAGCAATAGTATCGTAAATATACTAAATACCGATATTAGTTACGGATAAATATAAATATAAAAGTCGTCCGGCGTCAGATTTAATTTCGCGACAGAAAGATTTTCATGTGGGTTGAGGATTTTTCGAGCCTGAAGTTGGCTGATGTCGGATGACAATTATAATTACGTAAGAACTGGATCGCCCAAATCCTACTTAAATTCTAGTGCTAACATCCGCCTGTCGAATGGCGGTTTATTCGAATCGTCTAAGTAGATTTCACGAAGATAATTTTAAACTAGCAGACGCTGTAGATTTAAAGATACAGAATCGGAATTGAATGACGAAAGAGAATGGAAATTGATTGATTTTCTCATCGTGCCTGCGACGATTTCATCGATAATTTCCATAGCTCTCTCTCTCTCTCTCTCTCTCTTTATCAGTCAAGAATTACGATTCAGCGTTCTTCGTATCTAAGGCGATAATCGTTTAATTAATCCTAATCAATCGGTGCAATGATCGAAGCCGCATTAACGTGCAGTTAATAACGTTTGATTAATGGACACAACGCGTGCAGGCGTAACGCATAAGTACCAAATTTATTTAATATCAATTAACTATACGAAACCTACGTCATTGTCCTATAATCTATGGAGGCAACGGTAAAAAATCTTGGCGTTTTACAAAAAAAAAAAAAAAGAAAAAAAATACAACAAAGATGCTCAATAAAAAATAGAGCAGGAGAGATTTATCTGATTCTTTTAATTCTTCAATTTTTCGTCTCTTCGAATATTTCACTTTGTAACTGTCGTCATCGTGTCACTTATTTTTGCGTCATCAATTTAGGAACTAATATTTGTAGTGACTGATTCGCAGCCACCATTTGGCTGTAACGTCATTTTGAAATTGATGCAAAGATTTGACAAAGTCGACATAATTTTAATGTTAAGAAACTTCATTTTCTCTGTCATCTCTCTCTCTCTCTCTCATTATCTAGAATAAACTACGTATTGCTTCCTTCGACGAATCGAATTTATCTACGTACTAGTCACGTTAGTTAGAAGCATCCAGGTCGTGGAGTGACCTTGTGACCTTAAGTCTCGATTTACAGCGACGTTAATTTGTCGTTAGGCTTGGCCACGCGTCACCGACTTTATATATTATCGATAAAAGGATCAGCCTATGACGCGCATTTCATCTGGAGCAACCATTCAGGTGAACGAGGCCGATATTAGAGTGTGAAGCAGTACGACGAAAGGGGTAAATAAGATTTGAATCTGTGTGATATAGTGGTCGGCGAAAGTGATAAAGGATAACAGATAACTTTGTAAAAGAAACGCGGCGTTGTTGAGTAAAGATTGGCGATGCGCAAGATGAACGGAATCTAGATTGTTAATTATAATCTATTGTAATTATGTTTTGAACACTTTCCATTGTTTACTGGCTGCTTCCAGATCAGACCAGAAACGCTATGGTACGGAATGCTATTGTTGTTGTTGCAGTTGCTGTAGAAGTGGACACACTTCAACCAACGGTGTGCCCAGGATCTCTTGGCATACTTGATTCATGTCCGGCTCCATCATTAGAGAAGATATTTGATCCTCGGTGAGCATCTCCACACTGAAGTAATATTTTAATTGTTGATCGGTGAGGAACTTATTGTCAAAAATAAAAAGTTACCTGGCTAGGCTTTCGTTGTCCGATGTTTCATCATCAGGGTTTAAGTAGCTCATCGTCTTCTCCAGTGGACTTGGAACTTTCTTGCCTTTGCATTCAGCCTTCTCAGCCTTGTCCACCTTTTCTTTATCTTTGTCGACACTTCTTGGCTCGCTTCCACGTCTTTCCGTTAAACTTGATATGTTCAACATCATCATTCCATGATTCAGTAGTTCCTTGACACGTTCCCCTGTACCTTCGCCCCAGAGCATATCCAGCGATTGCCTCCTACTGGAATTTGCTGTAGAACAAAGAAAAAAATAAAGGTAATACCTTGTTTGAGGTAAATATATAAATTTCATGGGATGACTTACTCGAGCTTCCGCAACTGGGTTCTCCGGCAGCTGAACTACGCGAGATCCAGTTAACCAAACTAGTGTCTAACTTGCTTTTATTTTTTATTGACGGACTTCTGGTCGCTTCTGATTTTCTCTCCTCGCTCGAAGCGACATCATTGGTGCGGGACAGAACTGGTAAGGACTGCTGGTGGGTTAATTTTTTTCGACAGTTGCTTTCCTGTAGTGACTGAATGTTGCTGCCGTTTAGAATTTCAGGACTTAAATCCATAGGTAACGGTTTGTAAGGAATCTGATCGTCCTCGTCGGAATATACATCGGTATTATAATAAATTTCATCCGGTGAATTATTCAAACTGATTTCCGTCCACTCGTCTCCATTTTGATTGGCTGCGTTTCTCTTCTCCTCCTGATCCTCAACGGGCGATCGGATCGTCACCCTCTTCTCCATAGGTGAAATTTCAGTGGTGACATCGCCCAGACGTGGAGCAGAATTACTTGTTTCCTTCTTAAGCGGTGAGATATGTTTTGTTTCCATAGTAGCAATGCTTCGCGGACGATCGCGTTTTATATATTTTCGTGGCTCTGTGGACGAAAGATTGAGGTTACTCAATCCCAGGTACTCCGAGGATGGTTCTCGCGTGACTCTCGTAGGAACTGGACATGGTGGTTCTGGACCAATTTTTTCAGGTAGTCTCAGGTACTCGTCGCTAGTGTAATCTGTACTGTCTGGTGAGCCAGTAATACTGGATCCGGTCGGCGTGGCTGTATTTGTCTGAGTGGAGGAACGGTCCATGTCTCCTTGTTTCACAAAGTCGTCGTAACGCCTCGTCTACGAAGATCATCCTTAGTCAGGATTCTTCTCAAGTAATAATATTAAGAATTCTAATCGATAAAGTGTTACCCTGTGAATCTCGTCGCTTATTCGCTCCAGGTTTCTCAATGCTTCGGCATAGGTCATCTTAGCTTCTCCGACACTCCTCTCAAGAGCACTCACCCTGAGCTTCTGTTCATCCAGCCTCTGATTGAAGTGAGCCTTCATTTCGTAGTAGGGCCTGCATGAGTTACAGATGATTAAATAATTTTTTAACAAGAAATACATATAAGGTTTGTATTTATATTTGTACAGAGGCTTTCGAGCTAAACAAATGTTAAGCATTTGACAGCTGTCGAACATCATCGATTCAATTGGATGCCAACACTGTCAATCCTATAATTAATTTCTTACCGTGGAAGGAGCAGTGTTCATCCTTGAGGATATTATTCTTTAAAAGTACTAGTACAGACAGGTCGTGCAAAATGGAACAGAGTCAGGATAAATGCTGCATTCAAGAAAAACTTAAAAGTACTTAAGGTGGCATCTGTGTAACGTAGAGTGTTGTAGCTTAAAAAAATAATATCTATCCTACTTACAACATGAGCAAGTCGTGCCTGTAGGCGATACTGTTTATCAGAAGCAAGCTGCGACGTGCACCCATACTGCCAACATGAATATAACCAAAAGACATAAATACCCTAAATTCTACGCAAAAATTCAAAATCAATATAATTAGGGGTAGATGGATTATTTTTGTTGGAGGAAAATAATTAGAAAGATAATGCTCTAAGTGGAATTAAAAAGAGAAGGATTCGAATGCCTGCACCAAACTTAAGATGGAAAATAAAGTGAAAAGTAAAAATTCAATACGAAACTTTGTAGGGACAGATCACATATTATTGAAAATTTTCGTTAGAGATTGATCGTGTTTATAGAATTCAAATTCAAATATGATTAAGAGTTTTCTATTTGTGATTATTCCTTACTAGAGTTTCGTTCTCGTCTCCGAAATACTTTCAGGGAATTCATTACCGAGCTGTTACAATTTTTCATGCTTCGAATATCAAGGAAATTAATGAAACGCGAAACAATCCTTTTCGCTATTAGTGAGAAAAGGTAGAACATTTATTAAATCACTTACCTGGACTTTGCAATGGCACGTTTCAAATCACGTTGTAATCTTTGAACATTGTGTTCAGCTTTATGATAGAGAGCTGTAGTTTGTCTATGTGCTGCTTCGGAGAGGGCTCTTTCGTGCTCTGATTCATTCACCCTGGAAGTTGCATGATTGAGCATTTCCTGAAATTAGAAAAAAAATATATATATAAACACAAAATATAATATACAAGAATATTTGATTGATCTAGATTTTAATTTACCTGCCAGGCATGATCGAAGCATCTGCCTTCAGTACGCAGACCATCTTCTGCAAGGTAAACCATCTCCTTCGCAGCTGCAAGCTGACTATTGGCACGTTCGAAACGTATTGCAGCTTTTTGTGTCTCTTGTAAAGCCTACAATAAAGAAAGAAGTCTCAAAAAGTATGTAGTTACTATGAAGATTCAAAGAAAATCTATATTTACCTCTTTAGCCTTAAACCTTGCGTCATAGTAGGGTCGTGATCTTTCAATACAAGTGCCAAGCTTTTTAGCAAGACTATCTATCTTCACTGTTGATTCGCAAAGTAGCTCTCGAAAGGTTGCTCTTGCTTCCTGAGTAATGTATAGGTAGGTTGTAATGTAAATCTCTGTTAGTAGGTACGTCACTATTGAATTTTGCAGAGCACCAATAGACAAAAGCTAACTTAGGCTATCTTTGATACAACGATCGCAAAGACGACCTGTGCAATTACCATTATCCATTTGTCTGTGCTATGAAGCAATCACCTCAATGAAATCTAATCGCGACCAGTTTCGAAACTGTATGCTTGCCACCAATTTGTACTGCGAAACGTATGCTATAGAAGTAGTATGACGTAAAAAAGAAGGAAATGCATGCTTGTATTTTTCCTGACATAGCACGTGTGATTAGAGTACTTACATCTAAGTCTACTTCCAGTTTGTTGATGTCATCGGTTGCTGTATTTAAACGCTCCAATTCAATCTGAAATTATATTAATTTTACACGTTATAATGTTTTAAATATTATATTGGCTTTAATCGTGTAAAGATACTCAGATTAATATCATGTATGACTTGTAATCCGAAGAGTATAACATAATAAAACAAAACTGAATAGCATAGCGATAAATACATATTGGAGTAAAGTTATCATCGTGAGAACACAAAATAATGGTATAATGTTTTATACATGAATTAATCACAGATAAATGGTGCGCAGAACTTAAGAGAAGATGAGAGACGATGTATCCTGTAATGCAAAAGAAAAGAAAAAGATTTAGCGAAACCAGCCAAAAATACAAAATTGATAAATAAAATGAAATTTCAATTGTACAATGTAAGAAATTTCTAAAAATGTATATTTATGGGTGATGTCATGTAAAATAGTGAAGGCAATGTTGAACGAAAAACTGTCAAGATTTCAGAAAGTTTCTACTGTATAGCGTCAAAATAAAAACTGATCATTCTTAGCTGACATAGGCAAACGTAATCAATGGAATTACCACATGCAATTAAATTAAGAAATAGGTATCCGTAACGTAATAAAGTGAAAATGTCAATATCGCCACGTACAGCCATGAATGTATGGGGTGATCGTTCTAAATGATTGTGCAATTACTATACCTGAACTCGAGGATCCACCGCATCGTCAATGCTATCAGAATCACAAGCACCGTCCTTTTGCACCCTTTCACTCATAATTAAAGCTATTCCACAATTTATTTACAATTTTTCATGTCACCTGTATCGTCTGCTACATATCAGGTGGCCATCTTAGATATTAAAGCCTGTCCCAAAGAGTTTAGCACCGGCTTCTTGTCAAGGACGTTATGCTTCTAAAATTTACTATAATTTTCATAGTTAACCACACTTAAATACCCCACACGAATTCAGGAATCCATTAATAATTCACAGGTAAAAAATTCTTATGATTTCTAAAGCATAGAAACAATTTTTTCTACACCGACACAGCACCCTGCCAACTTCCAACATGGCGGACATGTATGTGCATCTCGTCAGTCCACGATAAAGTAATATCTAATCATTAAAATTATCCAAAGTCATTCTAATTTATTTTTAATTGATATTTTGCATTTTTTTACCCAGATCCTGAAGCTTGCGTGCTATCAATAAGAAACATATGCAAAGTAAAACTGAGAAGAGTACAAGTGGTTTTATCAAAATGGCTACCATCCCCCACTTGAAGTAATATTCTCCCCTCTACTAAACGAAACCACCACTCTATGGTTTCTTCTGTGAACTCTCAGCAAGCTCCTTATTCCCGTTGTTGTGTTCTGTGGCGTAGTTAGTAGCAGGTGGATTACTTTCAGGGAAAGCATCACCGACAAGAAACGTCATCGAACCTCAACGAAATCATCTAATCACAGGAAAATCACGCCGGTGAGTGAAGATTCAATATAATTTCAATATCGGATTATATACGTCGCATTTGAATATTTTCCTAGGCCAAACGTAAAGCCGCGAGAACAATGGTTCTACTTTCTATTTCCTTGTTCTATAAATATTTCTGTTGCTCCCACAATTGCCGCGACAAGTGTCACCCTCGGCAGATTTAACGAATCTTTTCCATTACGCGGCACTTAGGAAGTCATAAGTAATCATAACCTAAATTCTAACGTCTCCACCAGTTAACGGCTCTCGAAATTCTTGAGAAATCATAATAGTTTTCATTATATTTACTTGACGGACGAAACTTTGATAAACGGTTACGTACAAAAACGGACAGTTCTCTCCTGTGCGTTGAAGACTTACAGATATAATTCGATGAACCGAATTACCGTTGGTAGAGTTTCCTTGAATATTTTTTTAAGTTTTTTCTTTTTCATTCATATCGTCATACGCGCACACTCGCTGCAGTCTTTACACCGTACTCAATTCTTTTCTCTGTAAATGTTCACAGCCGTGTAAAATGTTAATTTATTCCGAGTCTAAGAAAGGAGAACGCTAACAGTTCGTACTGGCATTCTCCGATGCACGTACGTAAAAGCAACGCAGTGCACGCGTGTGGACCGTGCGAGTCCCGGAAACCCATGGCGGCTTTCACTGTAAATTGTCCAATTATCTATTTCCGGTTGTCGTTGCTAAATAGATTTGGGATAGTGAACTAAAAAAAAAAAAAGCACGTAGGAAGTACTTGAGATACAAAAGTTCAGTTTCCTGTATGAAATCCACAGGAGTATTTTGTAACAAGAATAATTTTCGAGCATCGGACACTTGAAACGAGACACCCGATATATCCCAAGCAACTATTAGCTACATTCATACCTTGTTATATCCGCCTGTGATCCGCCTGTGCTCAGATAGATCAAGTAATCATTATAGAAAAGTCTGTTTAGACCGGTTTGGATAGTTGATCGTGTTTTCACGGGACACCCGTTCCATGATGGAACGTTGTATCGTACAAAAAGAATCTCGTTCACGGTAGAAGAATTGCTTTTAGTTTACTGTACACCAGGTACAGGTGACTGGCGAGAATGACCCCGCTTAGCGATGCGGATTGAATTTCGATCTCAAAAAGAAATCCTGCTTAGAATTTTTCAGGTATTAAATATGCCTTAGCTCGTTTATTCGACTCCTGGGTATTGCCGTACGAAGGTGTTAAAAGTTTTCGTCGCTTTGGTATGTAAATATACAAATTGTCCTTCGACAATCTTTTTCCATGTAGAGTTTGCTAGATGGTTTAAAAAAAAAATTTTCAGCACACCCGTTGCATGGTGTCAAGTAACAGTGGCCTCACAGTGCAGTTAGCTGTTGCCCGATTGTATGTGGAAGTCGTTAAAAAGAGAAGACAAAGAAACAATAACGTATCTCCATAGCAGAAACACCAGGGAGCCCACAGACACACGACTCTGTTCACTAAGGATAAAGTTACAGTCGTGTTGAGTCTCTAGGATTTAACGGTGCCTCTTTGCTAAAAGGTTACCCGTTGTGTATAAACTGGAGTCACCGTAGTTAATTCCAAAGGCTTTCCCTTGGCTTCTCTTCTCTACAATTTGACAAGATACCAGCTGCTCTGGACTTCTCGAAGGACCCCGACAGTGTCCGGATGGTAGAGAAAATTTCTCCGAGACTCCACCGCGTCCTTCCCCACGTCACTTCCTGTCACGAGGAGCTCCTGACAAGGAGCTTCGTCGGTAAAAAATTATTAAATTATCTCAACGACGTTATGTGTCAGGAATACATAGAGAGCCTAGATAACCAGATAATTAGATAACACCGTATAAATACCTATAATTAGAATTCTAGATAAGAAGCATACCCTATAGCCAATACTTGAAAGATAGAATATTTATTTATTAATCTCTATGAGCTTCCTTCAGTGACTTTCAGCAGACTGGGCTATTATAAATGAATCATTGAAGTATTAAATCGTTTCAGGCATAATGTCAAACGGGTGAGGCCTAGGCGAAAGATATCGCTGAATTATTATATCTTCTAACATAAATATATACAGATGTTACGCACAGCGAATTCCATACTGACTACGTAATCCAATAATGTATTTACGTACGAAGAAAACTCTGCACGCCATTTACTACCGAAGTCGAGTTTTCCATTTTGATTTTGAATATCCATATCTCTGTTGTGTCGCACCGGATCAGTGGGCGTTGCGTATTTTACAGATGAACTTTCACGCCCGTCTATTCGATTATTTCTTGTCTCTATATGCGGCTCTCATAAGCTACAGTTCTATCGTGCACAGATAATATAGTATGCCCAATAATATCAGGCATAAAATTAAGGATTTTTCATATGCCCAAGAAAAGGCCAAGTGGGTAAGGAGCATAAATACAAGCAATGTAAATAAATGGGTGAAAGACAGACGAAAATTCTTTATAATAGCCAATGCTATGTGGTCTCAATAGAGAAAGACACTTTCCCTACTTTCCCGCATAAAGTACCTGTTACATGTTGGCATCTATTCGCATATGTATCTCTGCAAGCACGTGTTAAGCCTCCCGTGACAGGAACAGTTTCCCTTGTAGGAAATCCTTAACCGATCAAAACAACAGTTTGCCAACTGGCTGGAGGTGGGACACCTTTGAGCGAGAACCGGTTTTATAGGGTTTGCAAAACTCGATCCTGAATCATACCTGCTTTAGGCATAACTTCTGTATTTATATATGTATCAGGATACGAAGACATACATGTGCCATCTCGTACAAGTACATAAGTCCTTATGTACTTTTTTTTTATGTGTCCTTAACAAAATATTATGATACTCGTCACGGGTGGATCACGTGAATTTTTGAAATTTGCAATTTAAATTATCAAAATCGCGCACGGATTTAAAATAATTTTTACACGGTGTTCCAAGAGGATATTGTCGTTGGCTATTCTAAATAATAAAAAAGGAAATTTAAAGCAGTGGATAAAAAGTCTTTGAAAAAAAATTTATCAAATAATTTAAACAGATCTGATCTTGAATCTCTTAGTCTCGTCGATAACGAAGGAACGAAATACAAAGTTACCGATACTCTAAACAGTGGCAACACAGGGCTGACATTCCGTACGTGTCAACCGGTTTGAAATTTCCGTTTGAATCTTTTATCCTGTCGCAGTAATTTTACATTGAATCTCGTGGTTCTTCGTAAATGCGCGACAATCCACGCCGATACACCCACCGGCTCCAGAAGAAGATAAGAAAATTTTCATGACTTCAGCAATCGCACAGTTCATCGTATCGATTTCGAATTTACTGCGTACACGCGATAAATCCATTATACATGCGTTTGACTTTGTTTACTAAAATTATATATCAGTGATAAATCCATCAACAACCGTCATCCTCCCATGAGGGATCAGCAAAGTCATAAGTATCGTTCAGCCTTGGCAGTTTGTCCCATACTCCGTTCTATGTATTTGAACTGTACACTATTTGTTTTATGTGTATATAATATATGTATATACACACTTGCCCGTCCGGTGGTAGAGAACGTATCTCGTGGCTGGTACTACCATCCTCGGCTTCCATCATTTGACCGAATCTCCACAGTCGGCGACTCCCACAGAGACCTCAAGCCTGCAGCCGTCGGAGCCGTCGGAGCCGTCGAGTCGTCGAGCCAGACTACACAACGACTGGCGTGTCGTGTCCTGCAATTTCTGAGTCAGCCGATGCGATTCGCAGCTCCTGCTGAACGAGACGTTCGCCGAGCAGTTCAGTTGGTTCAGTTGGTTCAGTTGGTTCAGTTCCCTCCTGACCGTGGAGTGGCTCGCGTTTCTTCTCGAGCATTGTGAATATAGCTGCGTACGGGACGTTCGTTTTTAGAACGTTTAACTGGATAGTAGAAAAAGAAATTCGAGTGAGTCTATTTAAGTTTGTTTTACGTAAGATTAAAAAAGATTTTTTTCTACCTGAGTTATTGAAACGTCGTAGACTCGATATTCTCAAGATTCTGTCGCGCGGACAATCGTTGGCTCTTTATTGTTTACGTGCTTTTGTACCGATGTCGTGAAATTGTGGATTATCCGTAACGATAAGTTGTTACGTATTCGTATACTTCTTTTGTTCGTTTTGAGCAATCCTTTGTGGCAACTGGTTGCTTTGCTTGGGAGAACATTGGGGTTGCCGCTGGTCCTTTTTTTTTTCTCTTCCGAAAGAAGGAAATTGTCTAATAGGTGGTTGACACTTTTATTTTTATTCTTGCCTCTGTGTAGCTCGGACAATATGACAACGGAAACTTTTGTTGGTTAGGTTTACTTTTCAAGGATCTTTCAGCGTTAATTTTTCACATAACCTATTTGACGTACTTTGCGCTCGTCCCTTTCGTTCCTTGTACAAAATAGGCCTAGAAGAATCCTTGATTCAATATGGACTTACTGACTCAATTCTTAAGGACAGACTTGATATGTTTTATTTTTATTATTTCTTGACCATGTACTCTTATTTTTTTTTTTACTTGCAAAGGCCAGTCTTGGATTTAAATAATTCCGTTGCTCGTTTCAACTGTCAGACGCGACCACGAGACGCGAACTAAATAGATGCACAACATGGCGATACTATTGTTATTGGCAGGGACCTAGATACCGATCGAACGCACCAGTTGATTATAATTAATATTCATAACCTTAACCCACGTTCTACTCTAAAGCATTATAATCCTGATCGTGATTCTTTTTCGAAACTATTTCATTTAAATCACGTCGTGATCCCACTGTTACAAGAGTACGTCATACGTACAGGTAATGCACAAGCTTTGTCTTCCATATGAGATGCTTATATTTATCTTATCTATACTTACCTTTTTTATCTTTTGTTTCTTCTTCTCTTTCACTTCCCATTATCGTTCCAACCAATCTACGCATAGCAGCACAGATTTCACGTGTAGAGGAGAAAGTGCCAGTCGACATTTTCTAATTTGACCGCATCCAATGGGAAAAATCATCCCAGTCACGTTTCCATGCTCGAGATATTAAAGTCTTCAGGAGTGGCTCCCTGCGTCTTCCTGCGTCTACCTGCGTCTTCCTGCGTCTTCCTGCGTCTTCCTGCGTCTTCCTGCGTCTACCTGTATATTTATTATATGTACAGATCGTTTCATTTTTTCACCGTAGTACTACTTTGTAT
Source organism: Calameuta pallipes (assembly GCA_030142375.1). Taxonomy (NCBI): domain Eukaryota; kingdom Metazoa; phylum Arthropoda; class Insecta; order Hymenoptera; family Cephidae; genus Calameuta; species Calameuta pallipes. Next base: position 102,386 of record JARQSW010000795.1, on the reverse strand, counting down.
ACTCACTGTTATCCCTGTTATCTTCGTATCCCAAATAGACTATCAGTCAGTCGCTCTGATTGAATTAACAGTGATACTAATTGGCTGGTACCGCCAATCGACCCTGCTGTGTGAACGTTAATCGAGGGGTACAGGGAGTTTCACCTTGAACGTTATGCAACGCCACGGACGCAGCATCCACGTACCCTGCGTCTATACACTAAAAGGAATACATCTGCATACATATACATGTACATACATATATGTACACGTTCACATTGAGATAACAGCACAGTGACTTTGGATATTTCCATTAGCGCATTACGTACCTATGCCCGTTTGTACGCAGCACGAATTTCTCCCTCTAATCGAAAGCGCCATTTTGTTCACGTGACCCGTGGCGTTTCCTCCGTTCAATTTTTCTAAATCGTTTACACGGATACTGTTATTGTATTCGTTCGGCGTAATCGCTTCTAATTCGACAGTGAGTTATGCATGCAAATTGGCAGCGAAAGTCACTCCGCGCTTATCACGCGTTGGTTTGCTCGTTGAAAAACTTAAATTTAACTCTTCGATTACGCATCGGTTCGAATTCACGGAAATTTAGTATTTCGTTCGTAACGTTTCGTAACGGCTGATCGCTGTTATTGTTTTTACGCTTGGATTATTCTTCTTTCGATTACCTTATTATATCGCCGTTTGTTTCGGCACAGTCTGAGCAATAAATAAATAATCGTTGATACAAATAAATGTACAGCGTGCGTGCGATAAGAGCGTATCTGTACATCACGTATTTTTAGGTTATGTACGATTAAGCACGGAACGCGCCTACCGAGTGTGAATTTTGTTCCTGGAAGTTTTGCGGTCTGATATACACTGCGGTTTCATGTTTCTTTTTCTTTTAAATATTTCAGCCTTCCCTGTACACTCTGTTGGGTATAGGGTGTTCCAATTGTAACGTATCGCGGAAGTGGACAAAGTTCGTTCTTGCATTTTCGAAGATAATAAATTTTCTGTCCACGTTTTATCTTTGTTTGGACAAAGTATTCGCCGGGACACCCGGTACATAGATCCACGCGTCGTTCACAGGACAGAAACTTGCGCTCAGAATGGCGCAGCCAAGCACAGAGAAACGTGCGACCTCTTTGCGTCTACGTGGGTGAAATAGGAAGTCAGACATTAAACCCAAAGCTTTACCTTTCAACGCATTAAATGCTTCTCAAATGGGACCCATGGTTGTTACCTCATTGGGCCTCGTCGCTTTTTATTGTTCACTGAGTATAGAAAATGTTACGTCAAAATTGTTAGTTAGTGACGTATACAGTTTGGTCCGAATATTTATTGATAAAGTGTGCCCAAGGAAAGGGATGACGATGGGTATGTTACAGAGAGTGAGAAACGGAGACGTACGATGATGATGATGATGATGATGATGATGATGAAACTTGAAAGGGATTTAGCCTTCATTCGCAAGGCTGACTACTCGATGCACTTTAATCTCCTTTCAAATGTATACCGAAACGCCTATTTTATTGTTTATCCTTGATACTATAAGGAAATCCATTTATGGGAGACGATAATTGATTATTTATTATCGATTATTGTATTTGGCAGATATTCCATCTTATCAGGGGAAACTTGTGTTTATTTATCTTTCCTTGTGTTACTGTTTGTTGGGTATCATAAGTTTTATTTTATCAGTAGTATTTTTAATACGTATCCCAGGTGTATTAATAGAACTACTTCGACTAGGTTACTCATTGTGGAAAGTGATTCTTTCTGGGGGGAAATCGTGCACGACTTTCTTCCGAGTACGATTCGCCGCGCGGTTGTCTACTACGATTATAGTATAGGGAAGAGAAAATATTTATATTTATATATAAATGAATGCAGAATTTTTTATATTCGAAAGCACCAGGCTGATTTTTTAATATAAAGATTACGCGATCTCTTTGATCGATTCGCGTTATAAAATTTGTACAGTAATTTCATCATTTTTATAAGACTATTTTGATTGTTACAGTCTGCGAACGTCTGCGAGCCAAGAAAATTTTGGATAATAAAATGAGGAACTCGACGCTGCTTAAATGGGCACAAAATTCAGCCAACAATAAGAATCAACCCAGTAAAAATGGAGGTGAGTGAGACACGTGAAAGTCGCGTAAATTGTTGGTAAATTGAAAAGGTCCGTTTATCGTGCCGACGAGTAGAATTAATTTCAGGCCTTTTTATTTCAGGTACAAACAGAAACTGGATTCATCCGCCAGACGCACTACAAAAAGGCCATATCGCCTACCTAGTCAAGGTATTGTGTCATTTGTATTTATGCTGCGTTCACGTGTACCTCAGTAGGTCGCCTACACTTTGCTCATTAAGTCTGAGACACTAACACAGTCTAAAGATCAATCAGAACGCTCCGTTTTGATTGTGCGAATTCAAGTGAGAACAGTGCCTGGCACGCATGAAATTATCAGTAAAGAAATATAAGAAAATAAAGAGGGAAAAGAAACAAGAGAAGCAGCAAGAACGATAAACAAGATCTTCTCTATCGTATGCTGGCACCATTTCCAGGAAGATTCTTCATCTCAGGAATACAAAAGTTCAAGGCGAAATAACCGGGAGCTTCTTCTTTTTGCGTTTCACGAGCAACCAGACGTCTGACAGGAATGCAAATGGCATTGGAATCCTTGGCATCGGCTATTCATTATCCACATGACTATTTAATTGTCAGATAGCAACACGTGTAGAATCGTTAGATCATCACACTCAGGAATAGAATTTCCCTTGGATTAATGATCTCTCGCAGTGATTAAATAATCGTTATCAACAAGCATCTACACGACTGTATGCTTGGATTTTGTTTTTCACTGCTTTCGTTACAGATTGTATAAGTATCCTATGAGTCCTGTGTCTACTCAACAATAGAGGACGGGTGTAGTCCATTGCATAATGTTAAAACGTGGCAGGTTTACCTTTCATTTTCTGCACACTCCTCGATACCATTATTATGTGTTTAGTGGGTATGTCGTGTTGCTGTGGTATTATGTTTATAGGTTGGTACGTGCCTGTATACTTTTTACATGCCAACAGAAACCGACCAAACAGCCAGGAGAATTCAGCTTTGCTATATTTGTGTATATGTATGTGTATATACCACAGTAAGAGAATGAAATTATTTCAGAGGTTATCGAACTCCAAAACTCTGTGCGGTGCATTGGAAAGAGATTGAAAGTTTGTGCCTGCGATAGAGAATCTGGCAATTCTGGCCTGAGGGTATTCGTAGTCTCAGAATCTGGCTGACATCATACTGTAGCGTAGTGAAATTTCTTTAAGAGATTTTTATGCATTATTTCTTCGATGACATCATTGTATAATTATTTTGGTAATAACTCGACAGCTTTGAGGAAACTGTATTTTTATTATTCTCTTGGCACAGATTCTATCGATCAAGAGGAAAATCCATATCAGTGGTGCGACGCAGTTTATGAGATTGCGAAAGTTTATATTTTGCTTTTAGCTGAGATTTGCGAAATCTTCGTTGAGCAATCGGAACGACGCTTAACGGCGTTTTTGTCTTCTGTCAGGCGTCGTGTTCTTCCTGATATATTTTCAATAATGCGATCTCTAGATTTTTTATTTCTCTCTTACGGTCTTGGGTAATCTTTTAATTTATTTTTGCGCGCTTTAAGAACGACGCCGTGCGTTGCGACGCCTATGGGCCTTTCTAATTTGCGAATAGCCTTGAATTCTGACCTCAAATCCCTTATTAGGATAGCATAAACTAAAGATACTCGTGGTATCCATGTCAAATATGCAATTGCAAAAATTTATCTGCAAGATCTAATAATTTTCTTTTATCTTTTTTCTCTCTCGCAGTATCTCGGTAGTACGGAAGTGAATCAGCCTAAAGGAATAGAGGTGGTGAAAGAAGCAATATGCAAGCTGAAGTTCAATCAACAGTTGAGAAAGAGCGACGGTACCAAAATGCCGAAGGTCGAACTGACGATAAGCATAGACGGCGTCGCTATTCAGGAACCAAAAACTAAAACGACTCCAAAGGTGTGTATTCCATCGGTAATCAATCTCTTAAGAATAAAGTTTGAATCCACTGCATAAAAAGACTTTATTTATCTTTTAAGAGTAAAGTTTGAATCTACTGCATAAAAAGACTTTGTATGTTCTCACAGCGAATCATGCACCAGTACCCGCTGCACAGAATTTCTTACTGTGCGGACGACAAGGGCGAGAAGAAGTTCTTCAGTTTCGTCGCCAAGGAGGAGGACGCAGAAAATCATACGTGCTTTGTATTTGTCAGCGACAAACTCGCCGAGGAGATAACGTTGACTATCGGACAGGCATTTGATCTGGCGTACAGGCGGTTCCTGGAGACGTCGGGGAAGGACCTGGAGACGCAGCGACGTTGCATGGTTTTGCAACAGAAGATAAAGCGTCTCGAGCATGAAAATAATGTTTACCGACAACGTCTCCAAGACATCGCTACCATAAAGGGATCGGTGGGTTGAAAAAGTTCATGAATGATTTTACATCCTGAGAGATGAAATTTTTTAATTCTCTTTAATATAATTAAAGGCGGATATTTCGTCATATTTGTCGCAACACAACCTACCGGATATCCTGCATGTTCCTGGAGCCCTGGCGTCTCCCGAGAGCCCGACCGCGTCGCTGAGCGACTCTGTCAGACTTAACGGAAGCGGAAGTAAGTCGTTATTGAGTAGCAACAGCGATAGCAATGGAAATACTTCAAATGGACCACAGCAGCCACCGCCTGTACCGCCGAGAAGCTTCGAAAAGAGTTTCGACGATGATTTTATGGGGTAAGCAAGCAGAATCCAACATAGTGGGTTTGTAGTCTGTATTAATTTTGAGGTTATGAACTATTCGTCTTTCTTTAGAAGCGAGCCTACACCAGCTCCGACAGTCGGGACCAAGTTGGAGGGACTCCTGATGGATGAATTCGAGGAGGATTTCAATCCACGAGCTTACGAGAGCGCCGTAAATGGCTTGGCCAATCATCAGTCAAATAACAATCCTCTTTTAAATGGTCAAGCATCCTCTGGGACAAACTTCTTTCCCCAAGCTAACGGAACTATGAACTCTCCGCCGTTACGTAAGTATAGCCATCGGCTATTCACAGTGAATTCGTAGTAACTCGTTAAACACGATGTCAGTAATTAAATTGTTTTGTGCTACAGTGGCGCCACCGCCGAAGGCCAAGGATTCGCGTCGTCAAAATGGCGTCAAGGAGGATCTCTTCGGCAGCGTCCCCTTCAACCCAGCACCACCCAGCATATTAAAGTCTGAGGTAAACGATCCATTCGAGATGGGCGAATTTGGTGCTACCACAGCCATTTCCGGTCCCAGTCAACAGGAACTGGAGAACGCAATTGGACTCTTGGACAAGAGGCTGCTGGAGATGAAGGTGAGACGAATTAACAAGATCAAATTGATATAAATTCAGAGTGTCATCCGACAAATCTTTCGTCTCTTCAGGATGGATTCAGCAGAGGACTCTCTATTGGCACCGATGACTTTTCACTGGAGAGTCTGGACCCACTACGGAATTGAGTCAGCCGTTTAAGCCAATGTAAAATGGCGCTAGCGAACAAGCTTGGATTAAGAGTAATAAGATTGCGTCAAACTCGCGGCACGTTTTAAATATCTGGCGCCAGGATGCCCGGGTGAGAAAGAATTCGTTAAAGAGACGGTGCGAAACCAAAATTAGTCAATTACTACACCAACGCTACAAGTATATTAGGTGATTTTCGATATTTATGATACGCATATCGCAAATTATATTCTTTAATTGATTCCACAAGCGCGCCCAGAAAATTGCCCCGATTTATTCGGGCTCGAAGTTTTTATAATCTTTATCCGGACATCGTCGTATTCCTCTTCCCTTTCGCCAGTCGAACCTTCGAGTCCTTACTCGACGTTTTATCTTTCTCTTTTTTTCTTTTCGTTCTTCATCCGTCACGACTCGTTCGAACGAGACCTCATCCCTCCGTCAATTTATCTATAATTATTTTAATCCAGTAATCTCATCGCGGTGCCGAATCTCATTTCACGGAAATAACCTATAAGAAACCGGAAGTCGTCTAGTTGCTGGCTGCTAGTGACTTTCCGTCATCGCCTCAATAAACGTAACCCTATTTCACATAAAGGTTAGAAGAGAAAAATGAAATAGCGAGAATAACTAACACGAATGGTAGCGCATATTGGGTACTAATTTAAGAGCGCAATTAAGAATATAAACAAACAAAAAAAAATTAATAAGCTTTTCACGTCCTCCGTACGACAGTTTAGGTACATTAATTTCAAGATTTCATCACCGTGCCTTTTCTTATACTATACATATATATATATATGCGCTATTGTAGATATATATTTATAATAATATGAATATTATATTTACCAAGAGGACAATGAGATACATTCCCGCCTAGAGAGATAATTGAAATAGCTTTAGCGGATGTTTAATTAATTATGATTTTAAAAAAGCGAAAAAGAGAGAGAGAGAGAGAGAGTAGGATGGAACGAAAAGTATACCTATACATGTATAGAAAGTGATAGGTTGATTACACAGGGCACCGTATCTTTGTTTTTTTTTTCTTTCCGCTTAGATAACCGTCTTCATTTGAGACGTTTAAAGGATTGTGTACATATTTAATTCTATATACTATTGTATTTGTTGCTCTATTGTTTAAGTATTATCATTAAGAAAATATACAACACGATTATTACACCAGCTCTTAGTTTCGTACGTCCCGGAGTAAACAAGAGAAAGACACGTGAATGTTTGTCGTCATGTTGACGGTATAATTTATTAGGAAAAAAAAATCGCATCAGAATGTGCTTTACATGAAATTCTTTAACGACTCTGCCGTTCGTTAATTTAGGCCAAGAAATTAATAGTGTGAAAATGCTGAAGCCAACTAGAAAATTATTTTCAATTCTATTACTTCTGTCTATTGTTAGTGTCAATGCGGTTAAAGGTAATACAGAAACTTCAGCAGCCACTGGATTCCATATCGAATGTAATAATGGTACGGAAGAATCAATCAGGATGGGGAACTTACCTTACGATGAGCAATTTAAAGAGGTCCAGGAAGATTTATGGTGTGAGAATGAGAGACTGAAGATAGCCGATGAGATAGATTATCTAAATGCCTATATGAAGGAAGTGGCTGATGTTCTTTCTATGAACGTAGGTTAAAGGTGTTTCAGCACCTATTAATAAGAGACGTATCTCACCACTGTGATCAGGATGTTTTTAATGTGCAGATTATGAGATTCCCAGTAGAGGAAACAAGAAGTCAAGACGAAGATGTAGTTACTTCGAAGAATGAAATAACCTGCAATTATTCAGACAACATCTTTTAATAACTGGAATCGATTTTCTTACCACAGTATCAAGTATAACGAGTTTACCAGGATCTTTGGAAATAAACAGATTCGTAGAAGGAAGGAATTTTATTAATTCACAATAAAGTCGTGCGTCCTCGATTTATGGAGGCTGTGACTATTTTGCATTGGATTCGCATGCAAGATATTATTATACTGGAACTTGTCGCGCCATAGACAGTTTTATTAATCTCTCTTTTATATTATTTGAATTGCATATTAACGAGGATAAGTCTGTGTCAATAACCGGCAGTCATTCAAACGTAAACGGTCCGTTTATAAATGAAATCGACAGCTCGATATCTCGAAGTTCGAGACCTCGCAAGTCAATTGGTTTCGATAATTGTAAATGGTCGTCTAATAACAGATGATTGGAGTGATTCGTGCGCGACACGGCGGAAGAGCATTTTTATCTGTCAAAAGTATAGCTTATTAAGAGGAAGTAAAAAGTTTTAAAGGAATTACGAGATTCTAGGAGTCTCGTGGGAGAGAGGAGAACAATTGAAAGTAAATAAAGAATAATATAAACACGGTAACGCGAGAGGGGGATATAGAGAAAGTGACTGAAGTAAAGAATAAAGAAGAAAAAAGGAAGACGAAGAAGCGTAAGCCAAAGGCATCAAAGAGTAAAATAAGGCGATCGAAATTGAAAAGGTTCAAATCCTGAGTGACAGTATCGGGTTCAAGGGGGTCAAAGGGTACAAAGTTCCTGGCATAGAGAGGAAGAGACAAAGCGGGAAAGAGAAAGATTGTTACGACGTGAGGGAGAGCGAGAAAGAGAGAGCGGGAGACACAGAGGACAGAGAAAGCGAACGAGCAACTGAGTAAGCAAGACAGATAGGGGCCAGGAGCTTCGTTGCTGGTACGTTTCTTCAGTAGTGATTCTACAGGCATCAAGGAGCGATTGAGACTTCGTAACAACGTAACAGTGCTCGCTTAATCTCACGTTCCTGTTATTATGTGATCAAGCCCGGAATTAATCTACAGCAAAGGACACAAAGAAACGTGAGAGAAATGTGGAATACAGAGATTTATTGCCTTGTCGGATTGGCTCTTATCGTTCCTGCTTATGGAGCTGCTACAGGTATTAATATTCTTATATCATTGATCGGCGTTTAATAATCTACGTCCTATAATGGTTCCAGGGATTGCAATTAATAAATTAGTTTGACTTGACTGTCATACTTTGGCAGGGATGGTTCAAATTGTAATTATGATATTTAATCGGTGCATTGTTTATACTGGCTGCCAATTTGTTTATTTTAAGTATATTCGGGGATAAAATTATTTCCTTCAATTGTTAGAGGAACTCGTTATGCACAGTCCCCTAATACATAATCATCTCCTTCCGTTCAGTCGAGTCTCTTGAGGGTTTCCCGATAGAGAATAAATGTACCCAGTGTGCATGGTCATGATATAATAGATACATTCAGTCGGGAGCATTGCGAAAGATGCTTCTAGAAAGAGGATGAGGAATGATAAGAGGAAGCAGGAAAAGAGTACGAAAAAAAAAGGATAATTAATCAAAGTCACTCGTGGCTATAACTGGTTAATGAGGGAATACCCAGAGTCAGGTTTATTGAATAAATGTTTCCTTGCTATTGGCATCGATATATTTGGTTTTTCAATAATCCGAATGGATATTTATGAATGATTACTTATAAGAGATTAATTGCAGTTTGCTTTGAGATCATATATCATTCGGATAGACATTTTTGTACAATTGATATGACTATGGTGCTTATTGCTATTTGTTCTTTATGGTCTAAAAAACCCAGGAGCCATTTTATTATATAACAATCGACCAGCTTTAATTTTTCCTTCATTAGATATTAGTTTATTTGTTATTCTTATTGTTGCTCTTAGAACAGCAACAGTCATGCAACAAAACAAAGGACCCTTATACCAGACGCATTGAGCATTATCTGCCAGGTTGTGGTTAACGCCTTTTTTTTTGTAGATAAAATACTTCTTTCTTCGTGTCTGAACGATAAGCTTTAGATTTTCCTATAGATACACCTAAGTCTTTATTTATATCTGGTGTCGATATCTAATACATAAATCCTGTTTACAAAGTCACTTTTAAATAACATACATAGTAACTACATATTGATTAGATAAGCTTCTCCCTCTATCAGTTATAATAGCTTTCAGATAAGAGCAAGTTTAAAAATAATACTCTATAATTGCTAATAGGTATCCAAGTAGGAAACGTCATTAGAATATATTGTTATTCTTACATATTTTTTTCACAATTCATCCTGCTGTACCGTATCCATAAATCCCATTCGTATGTAGAATTATTATAGTCTTATTGAATTACTACGATACCGTCCACTTAAGTTAAAAGTAATTCCCTAACTTGCTTGAGCATCACCATGACGCAGTTGATCCCTGCGGTCCTCTTGATAAAACAAATTTGGCTCAATTAACTGATTCAGCCAATTGTGCCTGGCATTGTAAATATTACTGGTTGTAGAATAGAGAGAAACTCGAAGCGCGTGCTGGTGGTATCATCCTATATAAAAATGAATGATAAAATAACGTTTGACCTTTTACAGAGAATAACGTAAGGTCACTAAAGAGCTGCAACGTGACAATATTAAAACCACAATGCGGTGTAAACGAACGATGCATTCAGAACGGCGGTAAGGAGCTGTGCGATTGCATCAAAGGATACGAGAGGCTCAATGAAAATTGCGTGCCAAAACCTCCACCGGAAGTCTTACCGACAGATACAACAACCGTAAAAGATAATCCAGAGCCGACATCCGGTGGTATGTTTTCCGATAGATTATCTTTTTGACTAAAAGTTCAGTAGCGATTACTAATCTATTTTTATCTATTCTATTTGTAGGTAATTCCGTTGCGGCAGGTTTGTTGATACCGACGTTTCTGATAGTCCTGGGCGTCCTTATCTTCTTTGGCGCTAGACGATACAAGTGGGTTCAGCGATTTCGGGAGTACAGACAGAATCGTTACGGTAACGTCCTGGTGACCCGCGACGACGACGACGACGACCCTCCGATCGCGTAAAACGATTTGGAGTGACTACGACGACCACGATTATGACGACCTAGTGATAACAATACACTCCTTCCCAAAAATTAACAATGAGGATGATCAGACTGGTATTAGACGTGATGAGGTCATCCTCTACCTTATGACTGTGTCCTGTGAACACGACCTCGTTCTCCGGTCGACGGCGAGGTTGGTACACAGCGACTGGTTCAAGTGATACAGATGGTGTTCTGTATAGACGGTGAGTAATCAAGAAGCCAAATGTAAAGAAGAGTTCCTGGTTGATACGAACCTCGACGTAGATCATCGCCGGGGAAAATCTACGGGGGGACGTCGAACCCAGGGACGCTTAAAAAAATTGCTCTATACTTATAAGCAAAGAGAATGAACAAACGTAATGATAATGACAAACTACATTTTTTATTAGTCTTAATTGCGCCAAGGGGAAAACAGAGAGAGAGAGAGAGAGAGAGAGAGAGAGAGACATAGAAAGATGAAAATTGAGAGAGAGAGAGAGACAGAGAGCATAATTTTTTACATTGATATTAAATAAGCGGATCGGTTAACTTTTTAATAATTATTAATTGTCTGCGCATGCGCGTACATTAAAAACAATAGTACGTTGCACACGAGATAAACAGGATTGTTTGCGATTTTCATGAAGATGTTTATAATCACGAGACTTTGTATTTACCAAAAAGATTATTAATCCCTTTAATTTGGGAAAACGCACAGTAACAATGATGACTATACAACATCACAAAAACGTACATACACTATCTCAATTCTTCTATAAGTAAAGACGATGTTTTTGTTCTGTAATATAACAAAATTTTGTGTATGTATATCTGTATATATACATATATATATATATAATTAAGATTAGCAGCCATATTCTTGCCAGATAATTAATTATTGTTACGGTACTTTGTGCCGTCTTATCAGGAGATATTATAACGACAAACTATTCTTATAATTAATCTTTTTGTACAGACAAGGAAGCTAACAGCGAACCGGACGATAACCTCAATGGATCTCTTGTTCTTAATGAAATTTTTGGTAATCTTTCTCTTAGGTTCCTTTAAAAAAAAAAATAATAATAATTAACCCTTTGACCTCTTGCCGATAATCTAGAAATTCGTTTCGCATTTACCGATCGTGATGCCATTTTGCATTTTTCCTTTCTATTATTGTCAGAACTTTTTGATCCTGTGATCTGTGATGTGCGTTATCGATTTTTATTAAGAATTATTCATTCTAATCGTCGTGTTACGTACGTGTCTTTCTTTGGAGCATCTTCGTCGGAGCTTAACCCTCGTTCGTGAACCGTCCTGATAAGAACGACGAGTGACAAATAGGGATGATAAGCAGGGAATCATTGTGCGCATACGTGATTCATGTCGCATAATAATTTGACAGAGTAAACAATTGCATGTAGCGTGTGTGTGCATATATGTGCATATGTGTACACACATGCATATGTCTAATGTCAAACGAGAACCACTTCGTTGAAGGCGATGAAATGTTTCGTTGTGTAATTTATTTAATTTGTAATATATAGTAATAAATGATTTGGAAAATGTTGCTTCGTGATGCCAAAATGCTTAGTGGATAATCGAGGGAAGAGATTCAAGGCGTTAAAATACATTCCTGTGATTTTTGACTATCTTTATTGTACAGAGTAATAATATTGTCATAATTTACAGAAAATAGTTGGCGAGACAAGAGCGACGCGCTTGGAAAATTCCGAGACCCTTTTTTTTTTTACGTCTACAAGGCCACAGGGATAACTAGGGATCTTTTATTAAATTCGAATAAAACAGCAGTGCGTTACGGACGTGAGTGGTTTTTTTGCCAGTTTTCGTTGCAGCGAGCAGAAGAACTAGAAAAAAAATTAAACTTAAATTAAACGGGCTTTCCTTTCGTTTTCATTATTCTTTTTTCCCAGTTCGAAAACGTATTTACAATATTCCAGTGCGCTCTTGCACTCTCTTGCGAAGAGACAGGAGAAATTATATTAATTGACAATGGCGATTTCGCGCGTCCAGCCAATAATTGTTATCCTTAAAGCCACCGAAGGATTTTCGAGTATTTTTGTGTTAAAGAAAAAAAAGGAAGAAGAAGAAAGCGGAGAAAAAAGTCTCGAGAAGGATCGGCTAATTGAATTTCTAATGATAAAGCGAAGTTTCTCGGGTTTCACTTTCGAGAGAGCCCTTTTCGTTATTTTCTTTTTTCTCTTCTTCCTTGCATCCTCTCCTCCTCTTTCTATCTAGAAATTCTGGATGATCTTTTCATCGTTCGAGGACGTTGCCAGTAATTCGTTAGGAAATGAAAAGAAGCACATCAGGACCCATCGATGACGCTCCAGTGAGAATCTAGTAAGGATCGCGTCTCAGTGTAATTTGCAAGAAGAAGACGAGGACACTCGGCACCAAGAGGAAGTCGTCGACGAGCATCGGTACTGCTACTCCTCCATAGAACACTGGTCATTTATAATATAATATTATTTGCCCTTTTTTTTGTTCTCTTCAACTCAGTAGCCGGTGTAATCGTGCCAGGGTCCTCCCCTCTGGGTTCTGTACTGACTTCCGCTTATGTGGATGGTTTCCGGTGTTCTGTAGTAGACGGTTCTAGGACGTTCGTTGATAGATGGAACGTATTGGGGACTTGGTACAAATTGTTGTTGTTGCTGCTGCTGTAGTTGCTGCTGCGGAGTAGTTGGTCTGGAAAACTGATAGTTGTTCTCAGATGATTGGAGCACCGTGTCACGACCCAGTTGACGATGAAGAGGAAGCACAAAGCCGCTGGATAGGCCGGACTCCTGGTGGAGCGTCGGCGTCAGGGCGTCATTGAGGGTGATGTCGTATTCGCTCTCAGGAATGTCCTGGAGAGGGTGAGTGACCTCGTTTATTCTTTGTTTAACCCGAAAATTTCCATTGGTCGATGACTGATCTTGGGAGTCGTCAGTCTTGTACGTTGAACTGTAGAGATTAGTCTCCGTCGAGGGATGACGAATTTGGCCACGGTTGGCTGTGAAATTTGGATTCTCGTTTCCCTTGGGTCTATCCTGAGCCGATCGTTCTACACTGTCGTTCCAGGATGGCGACTCTTCCTGTTCCTGGGGTCTTCGTTCCATCGGAGCTCCTCTTCCTGATCCTGGTAATTCCGCACTTGGTGGATCTTCGTCCTTGTTCAGGGGTTTTCTTGCGGATGGTCTGGTTACTATGTTGTCGGGTTCTTCGGGTCGCTGCTTCTGCTGCTGAAGATCGCTCTGTATAGCCTTGTAAGCGTCGTAAGGCTGTTTGGACGTTTGAGAATCATCCTCTGGCACTGCTCTTCGCACTTCATCGTCCTCATCCTCGTCTTCCTCTTCCAGATAATCTACCTTTGGCTCCTCCGTAGTCGTTACCTTAGTCCGCGTCCTGTCTTCCTCGCGCCTTGCAGATCCAGCTGCTCTGTTACCTACTGGTAATAATCCTCTGGGGTTCGGATTGCCTCCTCTAGATGGCAGGAACGGTCTCTTTACAATACGCACTGTTGTCCTAGGCGAAGGTGCTGGAGGATCCTCAGGTTCGTCGTAGTATTCTGAGGAATACTGCTCAGCAGAGCTTTGCTCCTGTGGAGGATCATCTTTGTAGTAATAAGTTTCCGGTTTTTCAGTACGCTCAGGTCGTTGAGGTTTCAAGGGTCGTTCTGTATCCTTGCTTTGCTCCTGTTGATCCTGGACAATTCTTGTAGGAGTATTATTTTTAGACTTGACAGGACGTTCCTCGGGTTCCGAAGGTCTCCCAGGACGATCAATGCTATCAAGATGATCTTCGCGCAACACTGGATCTTCTACTGGAGCAACAGTCGTCGTCGTGGTAACTGCAGGCTTTTCCGTAGTTCTGTCATAAATATTGGACCTTCTAGGCACTTCGCTCGAAGAGGACGGAGATCCGGATGATCTAGGACGATCTTCTCTATCCCGTTCAGCAGTTCTTCCCGTGTACGGTCTCTCCGATCGTTCGCTCTCCTGAGATGGTCTGGCACGTTCCTTTCCTCGATCCAAGGATCTATCCCTGCTCCTATCACGATCGTAGTACCTGTCCCTAGATCGTTCAGGATACTTCCTAAGCCGTAAGTCGTCTTCCTCGTCCCTGTATCGCGATCTGCAAAAGGTACCAGGAAGATAACAGTGGAAATTCAATCAGAATTTTAAAAGTCGCCGAGGACACGTGAGCTTGTTATCGTGACTGTTACTTTATGTATTGTTACTCATAGGACTGTCTGCTTGTTCTGAATGATAATGATTAGAGCGACTGTGACGTATGTAATGTATGATATGAATGAGTAATGTTAAATCGTATCTGGTGTCGTGTACGTTACCTTACCTCAAGGGCCGGTCTCGATCCCTCACATCGTAGAAATCACGATCCCTGTCCCGGTATGCAGGTCGTCTTCTCATAGGACGACGTGGTCTCACCTCCTCGAGGTCCTCCTCGTAGTAATCATCCTCAGGAACGTCAGCAGGTCTTCTTCGAATCTCTTCTGCAAAGTCCAATATCTTTAAGCTAGTATTTTATCAAATTGTGCAGGATATTGACAACAAACATACTAACTGAAGTTGATTCTACTATAGAAATCAAAGGGGGTAGGCTAACTTCCGGTGGTACGTTTGTTGTGAATAACCCTTTACATTAAGATAGTCTGTATTTTACCAATGGGCTGCACAGAAGTGGCTTTATAAGCGTATTTATCCTGTTCAGTTAACGGTACCGGTCTACGAATCTTCGGCGGCACCCTGGGTCTGGAGTAAACTGATGAACTAGGTGCGACAGGCTTCACTAGACCTTCAGTGGTACCGGATGATGCTGCAGAAGGTGCACCATCCTTGTCGTCATACTCTTCTCTGTGTCTAAGACGTGAGTATAAAATAATTTAATAACTCATTCCTGATTCATCCTATCAGCATCCTGGTACAAACCTCTTGTCCGGGTGTCTCCTGTCATCCGTATCTCTAGACCTGGAGTCAATAGTTCTGCGATCATCAACCTCAGGAGCATCCAATACTTCCCTGGACCTAGTTCCAGGTTCCGGATCACGAGTCCTACTTCTAGGTTCTTCCTCGACGGGATCTCTAGTACCTCGTACAGGGTCTCTTCGGTTTGATCTTGGAGGATAACGTTCCCTAGGTGACATCTCTCGGTCCCTGTCATCCCTTAAGGGTCTATCAGGTTCCCTAGTTCTGGGTGGGTCCCTATCATCCCTCAGGGGTCTATCAGGGTCCCTAGTCCTAGGTGCATCCCTATCCCTTACATCGCGATCCCTGACGTCCCTGTCCCTGAAGTGTCTATCCCTGTCACCTCTCCTGAATTTCCTATCCTCGTAGTCATATTCCTCTCGCCTGTCGTATCCTCCTCTACCCTTGGGTCTGTCGAAGTCATCATCATAGTAATAGTCGTCGTAGTAATCATAAGCTGGCCTCCTTCTGAACGGCCTTCTTCTGCCAGGTAGATCCCGGTCGCGAGGTCCCACTCTGGCTGGCGGAGCCGTAACTGGTGCCTGCGTCGTCGTGGTCGTCGTAGACGTCGTCGTCGTCGTGGCAGCCTGGTAGAGAGCATCGTTCCTGTGCCAGTACTTCTTCGAATTGGCACAGTCGACCTCGGACGCGAAGTGGCAGATGAAGGTCTTCTGATCAAACGCTGTGAAGTTGGCACAGAGGAAATCGTATCGCGTTCCAAATAGACAGTGATGATAGACCTTTATCAGAGAGCACAGAGAAAGAAAGAAAAAAAATATTACAAAAGTTATTAACGAAAGCACACGAGAAGTAACACCCCTGTCACTCATGGAACTTGTTATTAGTGCATTTTTTATATTTTTTTTTTTTAGTTAAAGCCAACGCAATAATTCACTGGCTGCTTTTCACTTTAAACTTTCTCGATCGTACCTTCATAATTGTCCTGGCCCATATGCACTTCTTTGAGAGTGCATACCAGTTGCATACATATATACATACGTGGACTGTGCGTAAAAGTTGCAGCAGCTGTGCGGCGTATACAGAATATAGAATACACTCGAGTCGAGTCATTCAGTGGAAATCGAGACACGTATTTGCGCAATAAAAATTACAAAAGAAAAATTGATCAACTTGAGTCCAACATTCGTACTAGCTGTACGTGTTTATATTATATCTGTGCTCCTGTAATCCGTGGACTCGTAGAGAAAATTCTATGGTTCTTATATCGGCAGTTCTCTTTTGCCTACTGTCTCTCTCTCTCTCTCTCTCTCTTATTTTCTGAGGCTCTCGTGCATTTCAAATAGTTTCCGCTTTCGGAATCGAGTAAGGATCCAGAGGATCCTCATTGGTACAGCAGTAAAGCGGAGTAAGACTCTCTCATTGAAATTTGCATGACAATGGCTGATTTGATTTTTCGATAGCACCGGACATCCTCGATTACTTATTTCTCAATTAGAAACCCTCCCTAATTATGGATTCGTTATATCCACTTCCCGAAGTAATTTTTAATTCTGAAACGATAAATACCGAGACTGTACCCGTGACCGAATCGTCTCGCGCCAATGGCGGCGCGTCCAATGGTCTCCGCTTTCGATCAGGAGCAGTAAAAGTGCAGTAAATTGTTTAATTCCTCTATCACTTCCGCTTCTTTTTTTTGTAAATTCGTCTCAATCTTTCCGAATAATCGTTGTGGATTCCCTCGTCACGCATCGTCGACCGATAAATTACCAAATACGTGGTGAGTAATTAAATTGCCATTAGGCTTAGTGTAGCGCGTCGATTTCAGTACAGGCTAGTCTAATAATCTTGGATTATAAATAAAACTAGTTCTAAACATGTTTCTTACGTGCTCTCATAATTATATGGATCCTTATCAACGTGTCTCTCTCTGTATATTTCTTTTTTTTTTCGTTTCTATTACGCACTCGGCTTGTTGTACGTCGCTACGTGTAAGCGTTGCCTAACCTAATTGTGATCTGTCGCGTGAATTTTAAAATGCCAGTGAAATTGATAGTCGACGAAAGTGAAGAAAGTTTTGGGCGTCGGGATTTTTTATACGTATCGGCGCAGACGGTGCTAAGAGGTTTGGAATATTTATTGCGTTACGATCCTAGAAATAAATGGATTTTTATTTTACCTGACACTTGTGCGGTACGCTGGCGTAAAATCCATCATGGAGACCGTCGCATTTGAAGTCGATCTCTTCGGGTATGCTATTGTAAAATGGATATTCACTCAGGTTGTAACCATTTAATTCACGTGGTAAATTAGGATCCCATATGTAGTCGATTTGTGGAATTCCCGTCAACGTGTGGCCAGTAGTCGCGTTCACTTCTGTAGAGACTGTGGTTACCTGGAAGGAATATCAAATGGCGAGATTAAAAGAATTTCAAAAAAAAAATCATCGTCTCTGAAATGTAATTTCTTTTTTTTCTGTATAAATGACATTTTTATTTGCTGTCGTAACGATTCAAGGTTTTCCGATGGAATGTGTTTCGTTGATGGATGCTTCGTGTCTGTGTTGTCTTAGCTTCGGGCTGTATAAAATATTCTTTAAGAGATCTTGAGAAGTTATATCTACATAAATGCAAATGGCGACACTGTAATTCCGCAATGATAAGCGATCGAGGATCATATGTTTTCTTTTTATGCAATTTCTAATGTCTTGCGTCTGTTGTAAGTTATCCAATGCATATAATTGGGATTACGTGATCTCACACTAGACCTATACCTGGTACGTCCCACATTTTCAGTTTCCCACGTATGTAATGTGTCAAGGATCTTGTGGTTAAAGAAGTTTTTTTATTTATTTATTTTTATCTAATTAATCATTAACACCGTTATTTGTCAACTAGAATGATCTTTCACATACCTCGGTATCCTCCGCTTCCGGTTCTTCCGTAGTGGTCGTGCTGGTTGTAGCAATTTTAAATTTCGGTCTGGTCGCCTTCAGTGCACCGGAAACAGCCGATGCCAGCAGCAACCCTGTAAATATAATTTATTCTTTTCTCTCAATAATACTTTCAATTTTATTCCAGGCGAAGCAGCGAATTTCAAAATGGACTCCAGACGGATTTAACTAACAAGAAGATGCGACTGGATTACAAAATCGATCTGACGCAATTATCCAGATACGGCACGGACGCCTGGTAATTGTTATAAAAGAGGATCAAGGCTGTTTATGATCCATCCATAGATTCATTCATTGGATCCCCTATTCGATGAATCTTATAAAGACAGTGTGGAGACACCTTTAGGAGGTTAGCAAGTGAATGCACGACCTCGTTGATGAAAACTCGCCTCCTACTTTTGTAACGGGATTTACTTTTCCATGGTGTATAATATGCAGACGTAAACCATAGGAGCTATGTGAGTATTACTCCAGCAAGTCCATATTGCATACAGGTGAAAAGATATCTGTAACGAGGGAGTCTGAGCTAATGGTGTACAAAAGTGAATTATGAGAATGCCCCATGAGGAACGACCTCACATTCCTATCATGGGAAGTAATACCAGAGTAGGCGTGTATATTGCTCCAGTAGTTTTATTGCCACAGGACTGTATAATTTCTATGAGGAAATGTTTCTTTGATTACTGTTTCGTCACACTCCTTTATAATTTGTTAATTAGAATAAATAGCGAACAGATCCTTAAGATCCATTTTAGCCATTGTGATCTATTGTAGGAGTTTGCTCTATGACTTTTGAATAATTATAAAATGCACTTCGGAGAGGCAGGGTACCAAGTATCTTGATTACGCAGACATTTTATTAGTGAAATAATTTATTGAAATTGTTTGCAGATGATTGCACAGTAGTTTTCACTTTTAAACAAAAATCATAGTGAAATATTCCTTGAGGCGAATGGATGCAAATGGTATGAAGCAAGTATTGGTATTTAGTATCTCTTTCTCTTTTAGATTCTCTGCTAGTGCAAAATGTCAGAAAGCACTTGAATGTTAAGGCAAATCACGTCATCGACTTTACGTTAAATATCATGCATGACTATTTTAGCCTATGTATATTTACTTGATGGATGATCATCTTCGCTCTTGCAAATTCTCTCTGGATTTACTGTACAGCTTTACGATAAATATTCACTGTACCAAGCCTGCTCGATACAAAACAAGGGATTGTCTTTTATATTCTTCTCATACCTGACGAGTCAGAGAGTCAAGATGCAGGTGGAATAAGCAATGATTTAGAATATTTTATTTTTCATAAAACTGTCAAAAATGTATACAAGTGACCCGTACTGTTTCCATTTATGTGATACTGCAGTATATAAATATTGTATGTACTCACCATATAGCATAAGTAGAAGCCATACTCTCTCCCGCATATTGTCTCGTCTGAAAAATAAATCATAATAGCGATTTGCATTAAACGATATTAATATTTCTACATGAAATATTCATATTCCAGAAACATGGCGATTGCTGCAGGTGCATGGTACATGTAACGAAGCTGGGCCATACAAGAAGACAAGAGATCCTGTTTACAATCGATTCGACGCGAATGACTCTCTTGCTGATTTGCGCAACGAGACCTGAGGTTGTTATTAAGTAGAACTATGGCGACACAATAGCAGGCGAGAAAATCGTTGGTTCGAAACGGGGCGAAAGTAATAGCAGCATTCGTGTCGCTGTCAGTCGTCGAGATAACTAATGCAAATTATTATCTAACAATTAGGCCCAATTCACACGAGAGACAACGCTACGGAGAAGCGAATAAAAAAATAATGGATGATAGCTTTAATATATGTCGAAAACTATTTAACGTGGATCCAGAGAAAAGTCCAGAAGAAAAATTTTGGATTGTCGCTGGCGTCTGAGAATTTTGAATTTTGATTATCAGATTTACCGCCTCCGTTGGAAACGATTAACCGACCATATCACGTCTCTACGCAACAAAACTCTCAGCGTCCCTCTACAGCATATGGGAACGGATAGAGGAACTTTCTCTGTGCTGTCACCATTGCTAACCATAATATAAGGATAATGGCTGTTATATAAATGCAGGATCACGCAATACCGGGTGATACCAATTGTTCCAATGTTTTTGTTAATAACCAATCAATACTTTTAGAAGTATGAATTTTTTTCAACCGCTACCTGCAGGAGCTCCACATCAGAATAATCATCTCTCTTACGATATACACAGTAGCTGATAAGTATGTTGGCCAACCTGGTGAAAGTATAACCTTGTAGGACGGATCTGTTTTTAGATTTGGAATTTCAGGGTCCATCTTCATTAACTTCATCCGATCCGGTCTCTAGCCAATCACCAAAGCTTACATGGTCATAATAATGGTGCGTGGTATAATGTCAGGAATCAGAAGGACAGGTAGAGTGTATAATGGCTGGTGAGGCGAGAGGAGAAGAAAAGTGAAATGACGAACTGCAGTCGAAGATGTAGGACGCAAATGGTTAATCAGCCACCGTGGCGAATTCTCGCATTAATTAGGAAGTAAGCACCGCGCTCCAGTTCGCAGACAATTATTAAACGACGTAAAAGCTATGGGGAAGGAGAAGCAGCCTCGTTGCAGACGCTTGGAAAGATCTTGCACAAGATGTATCTTCTAGTTCTTCGCTTCTTTGTAGAGCAAGCGAATGACGCATTTCCAAATTGGATTGGAGGGAAGCGAGGGATAAAAGTTAGAAAGCGACAAAGACCTTAGAACTCGTCGCGACAATTTCCGGTGAGAATCGTCCAAATCTAATTTTAAGATGTCGCTTGATAATTCTTAGCATCTCTTAATATATTCGTTGATAATTAAAGAAAAAATATATATGCGACCGATGATTCTTGCGTCATTTTATGCTCGATGGTACGAACCGTCGTTGCGTTGAAGTTACGCCATAAGACGTAACGGTTAATACGAAGGAGTCGCAAAGGTTACCGGAAGTCACGTGTGTCGGCGTGACTGAAAGGTTTAAAATTTTTCAAAAGAATCTCGACAGCTGCTTACCTCTTTTTTTAGAGATATTAAATAATTAGCGATATCTAGGAAACGTTGTAGAATATTTTTTAGCCTTTACAGTTTCTTCTCTCTTGTTTGAATTCTTTTTTAAAATCTGTTTCTTTTAACCGAGTCGAGAATTCGCGGTTTCTCTCTATATATTTTTTTTTCTCTTCTGTTATTTCGAGAATGTATATCGAAATACTGGGATCACAATGCTTGGCAAAAGGCGTGGTTAAAATACTCGATAGCCTTCAAAAGTATTGCGGGGCTGGCAGTCCCGCCGTAGGCTGCCTTACAGCTTTCATTTCCTCGTATACTGTAGAATCAGCACCCAGTTTCTATAAGACTTTGCTTCTTCTTGTGTATCTTGTTAATAAACTTACTAGCGTAAGTGCGATAATATAGCGATGACGTTGGTTAGGTACGAGGATGAACCCTGTTACGTAAAAATGATAGATATTTTTCTCGGGTAAAAAAATCCATTGGTTTCCTACGTAGAAACTTTTCCCTGTTACATACCGGCGTATTCTCTCGCATAACGTAAAAAGAAAAAGGAACAATGAAGATACTCGGCATAAAATACAATAAGGGTAACGCGAACATATTTTGAGTCTACCGTACCTAGTACGCAGAGAGAACGTAAATTGATAACCGATTATTTTTTTTATGTTTCCGTTACCAGTTTATCGATTGTCTCGTGAAGGCCAGATCGACTTTGGCCGAAAGAAAAAGAGAGCAAGTATGTATCTTAATGTCTCTTTTTTTTTAGTCCGCTTCATTCTCACCCGCCAATCACTGCATAGAGAGTAACCGTCCTGTATGCGTGCGGCCTTGTGCGAGAATACTCGAAAGCGCCGCTCGTAATCCATTTCTACGCTTTTCATTAGCAAACATAGTTCTCGTCATTAACCACTAGAAAGAGCGTTACATTTTTCCCCTCGTATTTTTGCATTTATATTCGAATAAGACGCGCACGCAAATGTACAAGTTTAAAAAACGGGGATTTCCCGGATGTGCGTGCGCGCGCATCCATTGCAGAGGTGCGCGCGCACGCGATGATCACCTCGCTGATTTGACATGCCAAGGCGGCGGGATGGACGTTTGAAAATTTCAGTGAAAGAAGAAAAAAGTTAAAGGAAGAGGTGTAAGCAATGGGCAAACGTGTACGGGACATTTGGCGATTTAAAAAAAAAAACAAAGGACCACCCACTCTGCCATCTAGAATTTGATTAGTCATGGCTGAACAAAATTCCAACGGCATTCTCGTGGTATGGATTTCAATTATGTTAACGAATCTGATACCGTTCATCCAATGGACAAAGATTATAACGAACAATGAAAACGCTTGGGATTCGCTTAACCCGTACCGTTATACCATCTTAGTGTAGTCGTAATACAGACAGTCGTGATCAGACGCTCCTCGATTCTCGGACATTGACCACTGGCGATGCTTGTTTCTCGTTTCCAAAAAGTCCCACGCAAAATGGTCACGTCCACTTCTATGTTTAACCGAGCGTGAACATTTTTTTTTTTCAACAATCCAGTCTCCGTTGTATAATACCACAAGGCTGTACAGTAAATTACATTCGAGCTACCGGACGGAGATTTGAAATTCAGCGCTTTTTCCACAGATGTCACTACGAGCGCTGCCAGCGCTGACGTCAGTTACCTGTCTGTCTATTGCCAAATTTCCACGACACTTAACTCGAAAGTGAAATTTCTTTTAAATAACGTAGAACTGCATCGACACGCATATATATGTTTTGTAAAAAATAAATTCTACACGAGTGCAAGTCGATACAGAAATACAGGATACAATCTAGGAAGTATAAATCCTGTGGAAAAATTGTAACAAAATAAGGAAGCCCGGCTTCCTGGCGGTGTTAATTCACTTTCGAACGGTCGAAAGTGAATGCGAGCATTAGAATACATTAGCATCTACTGGGAAGGAAGGAGGTTATGAACGAATAATACCGTGGATACTCCCACGCGTTAAATGGATTCTGTAGCGTTGATGAACTTGCTTTATAACATCTTCGAGTTTTTTTATCTTCGTTCAAAACTCTACAAGCGGATCCTGCCTATTGGCGATCGAAAGTCTGTCTGGAAAGTTTCGGACTCGTTAATTAAAAGCGAAGAAGGCGGCCTTCTGGTGCTCGAGTGTGCTAAGGTATCTCATTGGCTATTACTACCGTGTGCTTTGGTATTTCACAAACGGAGCCATCCTCTTCGTCCTCGGGCCGATAGAAATTTCATGACGTCATTTTATGTCCTGTCACATTATATTTATATGCCGTGTATATACCTGGTACGCGTATATACATACTTTTATTGTCCATTGTAATACAGTTTCTCAACACTGAAAAACGAGATGCTTCCACTCGTCTCCGGAATGAAAGTAAACTTCAAGGCGAATGTGGCGAAGAAAAAACTACTTAAAACTTATCAGATATAATGGACAAGCGAAAGTTTCTTCTTGTGTCGATTTCTTAAAAACGTCTCTGTCGCCCACGTCGAAACACCTACCATCCTCACCAACGGACCTGGTGCAACAACGGCAAAAGGACTCGACCGAACGGAGTCAGTGAAACACTTGTAAATTATAATACCTAGTGAAACTGTAGATACGTTTACAGTGCAAGAATGGCTAAAGAAAATACAAAAGAAAGATGAAGAAGCAAAGAGAGAAAAAAATAAGACACAAACCTTTCTCTCAGCCGTGGCCGTCCTCTCTCAATCCCTCATGAGACTTATTTTCCAAGTCTCCCACGAAATCTCACTGGGTAAATCACTAACGTTCTTTTATAAAAAATATAAAATTACTAAACTAATTAGAATTCTCGTACTTGACACAGTGCGTGAGTTTCAAGTTCTCTTCAGCTATTGCTGAGAAAATTGCCTTCAGCAAAACAGTCTACAAAAGAGAAAGAGAGCTGCGTACACGTACACGATAACTATACGAGGGAGTGAATGAAGAAATTTCCAAAAAAAAAAAAGAAACGAAAGAACCAAAGGTATATACGTTAATAATTATTGGTACAAAAACAGGGCTAGCAAGGAGCCATAAGAACCACGATTAGAATTAGTCGACTTCTCGCGTATTTCTCGCACGTACTAAAACTTCTCTTCCTCACGACGCCAACAGAACCGCACTGTTTGCAAGTGAGAAAACGTAAGAGGTTCGCGCTGTGAGACTTCGATGCCGCCGCCGCCGCCGCCGCCGCCGTCGTCGCCGTCGTCGTCGGGTGAGCTTTCTACGGAGGAGCCCAGAGACAGCCTGGTGGGGTTATACGACGCCATTGGCGTAGACGCCGATGGTTCCTTTATTTGCACTCGATTATTTTCAACGTTATTCTCTGCGCGATACTACAGTGGCGTCGGATTAGTTCATGGTAAGATTCAAATATTAATGCACGATATAAACAATGGATTGAGGTTATGTGGTTAGATGGTTAATTTATTTGGACGATACATGGGAATTTGACAACGTGTCGTTTCGTGTGGAGGATTTGAGGTTAATTAATTAAAGTGAAGATCGGCTGATATTTTTTTACGTCACTTTAATAATTGAGTTTTGTGTTGTCGCCCTCTGGGGAAAGTCCTGGGTGGTTCTTCTCTTTTTTATAGCTTTATTATTTCTGTCGGAGGGATGCATGCTTCGAGGTCTGGAGGATTTTTTGATACATTCTCTACGGCCATTCGCGTCAACAGGACCGCTTTATGCATATATGCATCGGTGCACGGATGCATATATCGCATTCCCGGATTCCATTCTTTGTTAAAGTTCAATAGCTTCTTCTTTAAGGACGACGGGATTCAAGGCTCCTGTCGTCCTTTACCTTTTTTGCTCTTTGTTAACCGATATTGAATATTTCGACTCGTCGAGGGGATTTTGGTAGATACTTCTTTGCTATTGGTTTAATTTGACTATTGTACAAGGTAATTTTTTTATTAATAAATTTATAAAGTTTATATACTTCGGTCGAAAGATCGAAGGCATCTACGCAAGGAGGCGATTTGAAAATTTTATTGAGTTTAGGTAGGTGGACCAGCTTCGTTTTTTTGATTTTCCTATACCTGCTGCGAGTGCGAGAGAGACAGTCTTATAGGCATTTGCGTGCGTTAGAGAAGGACAGACACATCGATTGCTCGAATCGTGGGTTAATATCCTCTTTCTTCAATCGGCTGAGCTGAGTAGAGTCTTGAATGATTTTGAAATATCGAGATAATCGAGGTAATCGTACATGTATTATACCATTGACGTATTTGAATTGGATATCCCTGTATATACATATATTCTTGAAAAGATTCCAGGACGAGGACGAACTATCGAAATGATACCTGGTAATGTCGAAATGGCACGATATT
Source organism: Calameuta pallipes (assembly GCA_030142375.1). Taxonomy (NCBI): domain Eukaryota; kingdom Metazoa; phylum Arthropoda; class Insecta; order Hymenoptera; family Cephidae; genus Calameuta; species Calameuta pallipes. The sequence continues at coordinate 76,630 of JARQSW010000795.1, read as the reverse complement.
CCAAGATTTTTTGAGTTTCTATGAATCCTAAAATTTCGGCCAACCCATCCCGGACGTTTTGATGTTATTTTTTGTTGTCTAAAAAAAATTAGTGCTGTTTTCCCGACGATCGCGTTAATTCTACAGTTACTTGGATTTCCTTAGGGCACGTTCCCATTCCGGGAAAACGAGAGTAATGTCTGGCGCATTTAAAATATTTACGGAAAAGCGTGTTGCCGAACGTTAAAGTAGCGAGACCGTGCAGCGTTGGCCAGCCAATCGTCAAGCTGGTCACTCACTTTCTATTGCCCAATCGTGCCAAGAAATTGCCAATCTTTGATTCTATCCTATCGACTGTGTAATTCTACAGCGCCTTTCAAAACGGATGGATCGGCCACGTTAATAAACGATCTTCATAGTCGATACGGAAAAAATAAATATAGCTGATTCGAAAATTCAACGTGAGATTCTCTTCTATATTTATGGTTTATGGAGATCGGGATGTGTTCACGGGCAAGGAAGGATCGTCGATACGAATATTCGCTTAATTATCTAATCGATAGTTTATAGAGTATCTTTATTGATGTGTACTGTACATTTTCATATTTTGTTTCCGTTGGCATCCCTGTAGAGATCGTCGTTGATACCGTAGAGCCTTGGGGAGTCATTGCAGTCAACCTACGAGAAGGATAAATTATTTACACTCTGTTTTACCGACAGCGAACGGCACTAATCATGTAATTATGTATCATGTCGTGTAGATGGCAGGTAAAGCGCTCGCTCGTATGGTAAATTGTTAGTTATAAAAATTTACCTTAAACCACCAGTCGCAAACGCGTGTAGTTTGACTAAAAACAGTTCCGTTCGGGCACAAGAAGCTAAATTGTCTACCGTTCGGTAGACACCAGTGCCAGACCTGAATAAAATATTAATTCAGTTAATGCAATAATTAATAAACTTTATGCGAGAACACACCTGACATCTGGCTTCAGGATCGGCATAATATCCAGGGAGTTTACCGCCACAGGAAAATGTCAAGCCAAATGGTACGGAATTGTAGATCGGGTAGTCTACGCCAGGGGTGTAACCGTCGACTTGCTAGATGAAGAAAATAGAATAATTTGACAAATAAATTTTCTAAAATCATTCTAATCGTAATGCACGCATACTCTTTGTAAGATGCTATGGTATTTCAAAACTGATATTCACGGTTTCTCAATTATTTCTATCTCGACTCGGATACTCATCCGTTTCGCATGAAAAATAAATTGCCAATTTCACAATCGGCCATTAGTCAAAAGTAACAAGGGGGTCGTGGATTGCGACACGAGACGCTTCTATATACACACGTTTACCCGGTTTTATGGCGCGCTAACTGACCGGAAATACAAGCACATTGTTCCATCCATGACCGGATACGCATCTGCAAGCCTTTCTATTCAATCCTCTCTCAGTGTATACGAGAGTGCAATGTTACCGCCAAAAATAATCTATGACCATCTTATCGGGTATTTTATAGTTGCCATTTTTCCCGTGGACCAAAATTACCAAGTAAACAAAAGAATCGCTGATTGGTTTAAATTAAATTAATGTAATATATTCCATTGAATCACAAATTTTGATTAGAATTTTTATATAGTCTGTGTCAACCGGTCAATGGATCTTGTGTTATTTTTTCATACGGATATGGAACTTCACAGTCTACAGATTTCATTGTTCATGCTTTTGTTCACGAAGTGCGAGTCTTGTCGCGCTCGTGCGAGCGATGCACTCGTATGTTATGTATTTTGTGGTTATGTTCGCTCACGTTGTTTTTATACTAACCAGGGAAAGCTTGGAACTTTAAAAGGCGCAAGTGAGTAAGGATCGTAACGATTACGTAATTAGTCTTTGAATTCATTAGTTAGTACCGTGAGGAAGATTCCGCATTCGCGAGAAAGACCGTTGTCATTGTTACGGGATAATGGCGACGCGTTGCGTCTGGGAACCACGTGAAGTCTGGGATGATTTCGTGAAAAAAAAAAAAAAAATTTTCCCTGTGTATTACGGTGTAAAGATATTTTTTTCTGCTCTTTCTTTTCCTTTTCCGCAACGGTTACGCAAGCCAGGCGAGGATTCACTCGTAGACAATTGACAACGTGTCCTGTACTCGAATTCAATGTATCCAGAATTCCTGTTTATTATCACTCACCGCCATTGTTGCGTGAAATGCTAGAAGGGCGGCAGATACAAACAGGGCGGCCAATATTTGCCACTTGGAAATCATCTGGAAAATTATTTGTAAAATTAATTTTGAAATACAAAAAAATTATTCATATAAAAACGATGATTAGTATTTATTGTATAAAATTTTATAATTATTTTCAGTAAAAATTCATCGCTACTAACCTTCAAATTTTTTTTTTATTCCACGATTGCGAATTCACTTCATTTATCCAGAATTTTTTAAAAGTTTTTTTTACACTTTTCTTTTCTTTTAGAGAAACACGGATCTGCACGATGCGTACCACCCTCGTCCCACCTCCTGTCAACCTATGAAAATTTTTTCAAAAATGTCACCCTCCTGCAAACCGCAAAGACGTCCGTCACAAAGTGGTTGGAGGATGTTGCCGAGGAGGTGGCTTATATATGGCGTTTGTGATATCCTCATCAGCGGGGAGTAGCAGCATCGGACCAGGGTAGGGGATTCCGAGAGGTCCTCGACGCAAGGTATCCCACAACCCTGGCAGACCCCACCTTCTGCACGGTAACACTACGAAATCTTCATAATCCTCCTCCATCTCGTTATATCTTTATCTCCATAGTTCGTACTGCATCTTCATCTCTCTCTCTCTCTCTCTCTCTCTATCTCCTCCCTGCTACCTTTTTCTAACCCTCTCCTTCAATCTTTAAGACAGTATATGCACATTCACAGCCACCTCCACGATACCCTTCCTTACCTACATACTCATTTTCCCACTAGTCAGACATCTGACTTGTTCCCATTTGACTTGAAATTCCTAAAGGAAGAGGATCCGTCGATTGCGCAACGAATCTTCGCCAGCCGTGAAAACATTCGTAATACATCAGGCTGATCAACGAAGGGTGAAGAAAAATTCTGCATGCTAATTGGAACTGACCTAATATTCGGGCTTAACGAAACCTTCGCTCTCGTCCCAATTGCATAAATAAACTGATTGTATGTATTAATTTTTTTATTGATTTAAAATATTTCACTATACATTACAGATGGGCTATGGAAATTTTGAGGTTATCAGGTTTATTGCAAAGTGATGCGGAGTCTTGAAAAATTTTTTAGTTTCATGCTTTTATTCGTAAACGTTTATCGGTATCTCTTGGCAATGGCGTCCATCCGGTACAGGGAAGCCGATAGGATCCAAGGTTGCACATGGAATTAGCATACGTAGCCGCCAATCAAAAAACTAGCCAAGTGAAGCCTCCCGTCCGTTCGGCCAAGCGGTGTTACGAGACTGCGCCATTTTCTTTCTTTTTTTTTTACGTGGTGCGATTCTGAAGGTATTAATCCTTTTCAATTGTTAATTGCCAATAGGCGAAGATCCACGGCCTTCCGATGATACCATCCTACCTGGAGGAAATTCCATGGATTCGGTTGACCTCGAAATTTCAACCATAGACTATGGAACACCTGTATGGATAAGTAGTGACTCATTTTTCCAGCCAGAATCACGAGGACGAGAATTCGTTATGAATTTCGTAAGAAATTCTTTTCGTTATCCTTGGTTTGATTTTTTAATTCGTTCTACAAAGAAAAATTCGGGATACCAAAAGAGAATATTCCACGTGGACAGGATATTTACTTCGGCGATCTTCGATGGTTATAAAAACTTGTATATTTTTCACGCTAATTTAATGCTGATTCTTCGTACAAACTGTTTTTTTTTTTTAAATTGTCAGGAGTCAGCGAAACGGTATTAACTCGCACGAAAAAAAAAAGAAATTAAGACAGATATACCGTATTCGTGATGCTTTGATTGTGGTAAGACAGATGTAAGGATACTCTTGTAATTAATTAATTAATTATAATTAAGAATCTCTGTAATGACAAGCGCTCGACTGTCTTCTTGACTCGGCAGTGCAATATATGTCGTAACGATAATGATAATGAATGATTACTTGTGCAATTGCGTGAGAATCACTGTGAAATCCTGAAGAACGAAATGTTAATCGTCATATATGAATTATCATCCGAGAACAATAATGACGAAGTCACAGATGTATTTTGGAGTTCTCACTTTTTTCTTTAATTACATCTACTTAAACAATTCCCAGGCACAATTCACATTTATATTATTCATTCCAACGTCAACACTTATATAGTTTAACAATTGTCAGGACGGTATGCAACAATAACTATAAATATTATCAAAAATTAATATTCACGTAGTTTAAGGGACGCTCGTAAGAAACTGTCATGGCCGCCACGCGTCACTGCGCATGCGCGACTCAATGCTCCGACAAGCATCTAACCTCCTCGCATTACTCTCGTCGCTCTCGAAGGGAATAGATCGTCGCGAAATTTTAATGCAAGTACGAATAAACGTGCGAGCCTTAACGTATTTATAATAGCGTCTCTTTGACGTCCCTTCAATTACCTAATAGAAAATCCCACACGCAGTTAATTCCACGAGTCAATTGTTGTTACGGCTAAAAGCGCAGAGAACAGCTTAGCAAGCGGAGTAACGTGACTCTCGTAATTTTGTCGTTCCAAAAAGTGAAAGATAAGGAATAACAAGGACGGCGTAACGAAGGATTAAATACAAAGGAGGATACATGTAACAACTGAAATTGATTTATTACAAAATAATCAACCGTACCAACGTCAACACCGTCCATAAGTACGTCTATCAACATATTGTCTCGTCCACACGTTCCCTCAGTCAGTACTAGTCCATATTCCTCGCGTCATTGAGACAAACGTAATATTACTGTCGCCAACCTCGCGTTCGTTTCCATGAGTCGTTGTCGCTGGCCTCGTGAGAAACCGAAAATTCGAGAGGCGCACGCACATCCAGCCTAGTAGTCTCCACTAGTGTCTACACCCGTTACTTAAAGTCTTTCGTAATTCTGTCTTGATTTCCGCGCGTCTTACCTTCCTTTTTATTCCTTACTCCCATATGACGTGTACAACAAGACAAGAAAGTTTTCTCACGTTCCACCATCCCATAGTCTGGTCAGCGCAGAAGAAGCATCGATAAGCATTAAGGCGGATACGAATGAAACGAAAAAGAATGTAACAACACTCGTCGACAAAATTATCGGTACGATAATCGTGATATGTGTAAGATAATTTTATATTTTCCCAGACAAGAATAGCCAATGGCGTAGAACCATTGGAGTGCATTGATGTAGATTAGTTTTGAATTCTGTAGGCGGAATATATATATATATATATATATATATTACATATATATATATATATTTCACTCATATGCCAATCCGTTATGAGTTGCGTACGTGTACGCATACGTGGTATTTTTTTTCTCTCTCTCTCTCTCTCTCTCTCTCTCTCCTCGAATCACACATGTAGCAAAAGGCGGCACCGGTCTTTCTACTAGTTGAGTTTATCAGTGACACGCACTCCACACGGATAGACTCCTTGTGTGTCCCATATTTTCGAGTGACTGTCGGTACGACGAACGAGGACGGCGACGACACTGAAGGCGCGTTTCCAAGTGCAGATACGCCTAATTATTAACAGTATTATTTGTTCAGTGTATCGAGTGTACCAAGTGCAGTTCGAACTGTCATCCTTTCTCGTACGTGGATACTCGTCTTCGGCCTTATCGTTTCCATTGGGAATCCCCTTTCTCTCTCGCTCCAACGGCCTGCAGGTACAGTTTTCTTATTTTGGTTCCACCGCTTAACGTAACCGTGACTGTCACTACTTTCTCTCGTTGGATGAATTTTTTAATTCTTTTTTTTTTGACTCGCTCGACTCTTCGCCTTCCCCTTCGCAAAGTCGTTCGAGCGTTTAAACGGACTGTCATTAATTTTAGTGAGATTTTCAAATTTTTGGTTTCTTTATTCAACCTCTGTGCTGCACCCATTGACTCTTTGTCAGTCTGATGATAACGTATTTCGCTTTTTGGATTTTTTTTTTTACTGATAACGATCAGCGATACGGTTTGGCGTTAAAAAGATCGGATAATTCTTACTGATTCATATGTATTCGTAGTGGGTATCTTTATTTACTGTCAACCCATTCAGATTCTCTTTGTTTGACACAGTTGATTGGTATTTTTGTAATTTTGAATTTTTGTTAATTTTATTAATATTGATAGTGCTAATGTATTTTATACGGAAGATAATTCTTGCGGATTCGCGTGACTTTATAAATTTATCTAATTGATTTAAAGATTTTTCTATTATTCGTATCTTATAAAAATCTTTACGGACATTCGGATTTGACTCTGTGTAATTTCTAACTGCTCGGGCATCCTGACCGGTGGACTATGGTCACGGTTGAGCGCGCCGATCTCTGCGCACCAGGAATCCAAGAAACGTGAACGGATCACGGACCATCAGTCGATCGATCGGGATGATCGGGATCGGTTCGATTACCGAAGAGTGGTGTCGTGTTACGGTAGTAGAAAAAAAAAAAGATTTTGTACTGTGATGAAGACAGGAGGAAAGAGAGAAAGAGAGCGAGAGAGAGAGAGAGAGAGAGAGAGAGAAAATTATAGGAACCGAAAAAAAAAATAAAATATAGACTGGCTACCAGGTGATTCGAAGTCTCTTCGAAACGGTCTGCGCGCTCGTTTCCGTTTGCCTCCCCTCTTCCTCCCTGCCCCCCGCTCTTCCGGTCACCGTCGCTGTTAAAGAGGCGGGGGGGGGGCACTTCCGGCGTCCGGTCATTTAATAAACCAAACGGAATTGCGTGTTTGGCGCGAAGTCGAAGATAAACGGTGGAAACGACGTAAAAGTTGATGAACCAGATTAGAATTCGAATCGACAAGTCGATTCGACTGGTTGCTCTCTTTTTTTTTATTATTATTATACATATCAATAAATAGATGAATTTTCTCTACCATTTTGGAGCTGTGCTACGTGTTCTTTTTTTTTTCGTGATCTTCACTGGAATTTTCTTACTGGCCAAGAAGCCAGTCTTAGACCTAGCAAGAGAGGTAACGGAGATACCGCGAAGACCGTAATAACGAGCAGTGACTATCATCTGGGACATATTTTACTCTTTTTTTTTTTAAGGGATTTTATCTATTGCTATTATTTCGAGTATGATATAACGTGTACTGTAGGTTATTTACACCCGTTATATTGGGAACGAGGATTCGGTAATTGTTGAGAGTGGTGGGATCTGATATATATGTATATACCGTAGACTCTTATACAGGAAGACGACAGGTGTAGAGACAGGTGCTACAGGCTATCCAAAAAGTACAGTGGTGTGTTTCTATGGGTTTAAAGGGGGAGAGAGGAAGGGGGGATTTACAAAAAGATTATTTTTGAAATTCGAAATTTTCTCAGGACTAAAAATGCGATAGCACGTGACTCGCTCTACAGCTGTCTTTTAACTGTTGAAAGGCAGTTTGTTTAGTGTAGGGAAATTTTTTGTTTTATTTATACGTTATAAATTTTTTTTTCTCTTTTTTTCTTATTCTCTCTCTCTCTCTCTCTCTCTCTCTCTCTCTCTTGCCACTTCCTTTTAATTTCGTGCATCGATGAACACCCGGTAACGTATTTTATTACTGACGAAATTGAGAGCAGCTTCGCTTGTGATAATATTTTGTTAAATTATATATAATAGTATATTATGTCACTTTATTTTCCGTCAAATTTGATTTTGAAAAAATTAATTTTTTTTGGTATTATTCAAAGTGCCTGTAATGCGATTGGCATGAATCGAGAAATGACAAAATTACTGTGCGATAGTGTATCCCTTATCAGTGGCAGCCCACCTGACTGCCGATAAGGCTGCTTCTAATCACTTTGACGATATTACGTTCTGCGATTCGTGACTGGCTCGTAGGTACAGAAATAACTTCTGCGAGGAAAAGCAAGGGAGTCATTGAGATCATTAAGAAGATTAAGAGCAATAAACTCCACGTTAAATTGAGAAAGAAATGATTTTCAATAACATTTATATGCGACAAGATACATTCAATTGAAGAATTTTATAATAATTTTGTATTTATTGTAATCGTTAATGCGACAGTAAACAATTTTGTATTTTTCAGATTACTCTTTTCAGCTTCCAGCAAAGTCTTATCGTTGAGCCATGGAGGAGGAGGATTTTGGATTTACCCACAGAGCTGATAAGGTTCTCAAAAAGGTCATGAGTCCAGAATCACCGGCAGGAGGCAGTTTGGCCGAGAATCGTGTCCAGGGGGATGTACCTGACAGACTGAATACCAATGGTGGCTTCCTAAACAGTCGGAGCGAAGGCGTGGCGAAGGGTCAGGACTTACCGGAAACCGGAAGTCAACGAGCCGACAACAATAAAGAGCTACGCTCCAAGGCGCCAGTCTCTGTCGACACTCCGAACATACCGAATGTCGTCGAGTATCACTTGAAAGTGAAGCCGGGAAAGGATAAGAGTCCAGCTTCGAATAACGTGAGTGTAACTGTCAAAATAGATTAACCGATAGGGATAAAAGTGCAAAAGACAATAGGGGCCAATTTTGAGAAGAGCCAAATAGATATCCCACAAGAAGTGAATTTTTGGAAGAAAATAAATCTAACGTATCAGACTGTGAAGTGAATTTACGTATAAATTAATTAAAATGGTTTTGGGCGATGTGAGTAAGAGATTGTTCACTCTGGGATTAAGGTCAAAGGTTACCGTGTACCAGGAAGAAGATATCAAGGTATCTTAACTCTTGTTTCCGTAATAGAAAATTATTATTCTTTTCGTTTAATGTAAAAATATGCACTGCAGATTTTTCGCCAATCATTATTAATCATTGTGCTTTTGTGTTTAATAGACGGAAGGCGAGCTGAGGAAGGACAAAACGTCGGGTCAAGATGAAAAGAGTCTGCCAACAAAAATGTCAAAACTGTCAATGGATGCTTTCGAGGGATCCCCCGAGCTGCCACAGACCTTCCAGGTGAAGTACCTTGGTTCGCACGACGCCAGAGGTCTCTGGGGTATAAAGCACACGCGTCGCCCGGTCGATAACATGGTGGCCTCTGCAAGATCGTTACCGACCGGGATGATCCTACCGTTGATAAAATTAATAGTGTCCGAGGACGGCGTCTCCCTTCTTCCGTTGGTTAAGAAGAAGCTCGACGGGGGAATGTCCAGGACGTATCCGATAGAGACAATCTCGTACGGTGTCCAGGATCTCGTCTACACCAGAGTCTTCTCGATGATCGTCGTCAGGGAAACTGGTAATATACGTGGAATTTCACCGTTCGAATGTCATGCATTCGTATGTGAATCTAAGTACCACGCGAGACAGTTGACGTACGCGTTGGCCAGTGCTTTTCAAGTATATTCGCAAAGCGTCAGGGCTCAGGGTAAATCCGAAGAGACTATGAATAACGTTAAAAAAAGATTCGCCATTGATCTACGCAGTCCGGACGAGATCGAGGCGGATTTGAACCTCGATTCTGAAGCGTGAATAATTGTGTCTTCGTTACTTAATTATTAGTCTGAGAGAAGACTCGGAAAAGTGCGCAATTGGAGATTAGTACTTAAGGCGCGTTCACGGGTTCGACGGTCGCACGAATTATGGCAAGCAACATGCTTGATTTAATTTTTATTTTGAATTTGATCCTGAAACTTGTATTAACGTTTTCTTTTTAATCGAAATACTCCAAGTTTCCAAGGACGTTTGTGATCGCGACCCATTTTGTATCTAGAGGACTGGAGATAGTGCCGAGTAACAATGGTGGGAAAAGTTACTGTCGTTGTGAGAGTTTTGCTCTCATATTCCATTTTGTATCCTTGCAGTATCCGGATGCTTTGTATAGAGTCGGCACAAATAATGTGTTTTAGCGATAAGTAATTGGACGGGTGATTTTTTAAATTTCTTTCCTAATACGACGCATTCGAAGTATACTTACGAAGTGTCGTTGTATTAATTATGGTTTCTTTTTCTTTTTGTCTTTTCTCGGTTTTCTCTTGTTAGTTTGTTTGTTTGTTTTTTTTATCAGCAAAGGTTCGACGACTGTGCTAGCCTGTACGGGGCTACATAAACGATGGCTAGCTATCCAAAGATATCAAATAGAAGGGATGAAACGTGCGCAAGTGAGAATTTTCCCTCTCGTGTTTAAAATGCGTTGTGCGCATTGTGGTCGAGTACGACTGGGTGTTTATTACTAAAAGTATATAATGTACGTTAATAAGGGCTGCTATTACTTTTTCTTCCTTTGTCTCTCACTCGCTCGCAGAGCTTTCGTGATTAGAGCTATAAGATTATTTCTTTAATGACTTCCAGGAAAGTACTGCGAGTGAGCGCTCCTCGTACGCGCCTTACATTAACTTTTCGTGCGAGCCTGTTAAACCATAATTAACTATTTATTGTATCATAATTTACGTAACGGTATAGGGGATTCCCTTTGCTCTTGGTAGCTGTTTAAGTTCGCAACCAATATCGACACATATCAGTGGCTGTAAATATTATGCGTTTATGAAGATTCAATTGTTTTTACTTTTATCTATGTACCGTATTTCTGTAATTCACGGTAACTCACGAAAATTTTACTCTAAGTTATTACATAATTACATAAGTTTAATTGTTTGCGTAGGCGGTTAAGTGTATTATTTGTTTCTTAGAAATAAATAAATAAATGAATGTATTATATCAGTTATTCGTATTCGTGTTACAATTTATTCCAAAAGTATGTGCCTCCTTCATCCTTTATTTACAATTGGCCATTGGCCACTGGTTTTAAAATAGGCCCCCTAGCGGAAATTGCCGGAACTAGGGCAGGTGCTTAATAGCGCCATCTGGCGGAATTTTCCGGAACTAGAGCAGGTGCTTAAAAGCGCCATCTAGCGGAATTTTCCGGAACTAACAAAAACTGCTCCTCGCGAAAACTGGTAATAGC
>JARQSW010000795.1:5112-65520 GCA_030142375.1 Calameuta pallipes | reverse complement strand
AACTAGAGCAGGTCCTTAACAGCGCCATCTGGCGGAATTTTCCGGAACTAGGGCAGGTGCTTAAAAGCGCCATCTAGTGGAATTTTCCGGAACTACCAAAAAATGCTCCTCGCGAAAATTGGTAATAGCTGATTTTGAAATAGGCCCCCTGGCGGAATTTCCCGGAACTAAGGCAGGTGCTTAAGAGCGCCATCTGGCGGAATTTTCCGGAACTAACAAAAAATGCTCCTCGTGAAAGCTGGTAATAGCTGATTTTGAAATAGGCCCCCTGGCGGAATTTTCCGGAACCACGGCAAAGTTAGAATAGGTTATATTACGTAATTGAACTGCAGTAACAGATATTGAATTTCGGCCAATCGCATCGATTGATTGTAGTCACGATATCAAAGATGTACCTTTTCCAATATAACTTACGAAGTGAGTAACACGAAGTAATAGTTACCAAAATATAACAGTTCCATACACGAAGTGTTTTTTAAATAAAATATCTGGATGAACACGAGGTGTCTACTTTAAAACACCTCGTTACATTATTGATTAGGAAATTTTAATATTGCCAATATGTAATTGTTACTTTGTATTACCTGGGCTGCTGCACGATTAAGATTGAACTACATATGTGACTCATTCGATGGACAATTGATTAATTCAAAATGACAATTGACACACAAAAAGAATTCTACAAATATTCAGTACTCAAATGAAGTTGGCCCAGTGATCAATCGATAAAACTTACAGTAAACATATGTTTGGTATAAGGACGCTTTCATGAGTTTGCGTAAATTCTTTTTGCATAACATTATGCGACGTGCGGAAAGTACTAACGAAGACGACACGGAGACTGAAAGTGTCGACGAAGATGTGACCGATAGTGAGGAATCCGCTCATGAAAAAAGGGTTCACTTTTTGGGACTACCAGTTCGCAAGTTTACCTACAAGAGAATTCCAAAAAAGTTTCTCAAATTCTCTTTCTTAATTCTGAACGGATCCGCATTTGTAAATCAATGTCTCACTTTTACATACCCTTCCGTGCGGCAATTACCACAGATATTGTTTCAGCTTGCAGGAATAACCGCCACCATCACTTCAACATGGATGCTGGCTGATAGTAAATTGATGTCTCGATTATTCAGCCAAAGACTCTTTGTAACTATTTTATTGTTGGTTGGTCTTTTCGCCTGTAGCGTATCGTTTATAGGAATCATGGCGTTTGTAAAGAAACGAAGGAAATATATAACGATCGTCAGTATCCAATGTTATAAAATGAACGAGCTAACCTAGAGTCTAATTATATTTTTGAATTTCCAGTATATACTGTGCCACATATTGTCCTTGACATTTATTTTCATCTGTGCCACATTGAGTTTTTCTTTTTTTGAAAAAATCACACAAATAATTCATAACGATATGACCAGTACCATTGTCAATTATCACTCTTTGGATTGGGTTACAGAAGCATGGGACAACACACAAAGATATGTGAGTCAGGACACATTAAAATTATTTACAACAATCAGGTGAGTGTTATGCATTGTTGTCTTTCAGTTGCGTTGCTGCGGCATTTGGTCTTTTAGAGATTGGGATAAGTATCGGATGAAAATTCCTCACAGTTGTTGTTCGACAACTATTGAAAAGGTAACTTGAACTTATTTTGTTGTTATCTATAACATACAAACCCATATTAACTTATAAGCAGCCTGTACAAATTATTATAGTGCTTAATCATGTCTCAAGAGGAATCGTACCAGTCTGGTTGTTTGAAGGATTCCATAATATTATTAAAATCTCATGTTCATTCGGTGTCTGTCGGTGTACTTTTGATATCGATACTACTTGTGAGTTAAATATTCATATACATCCTCCAATGCCAATTAATAATATCTCCATTGACAACCTCTCGACTTAATTCATGTTGTTAAAAAAAAACATTGATTCTACGTACTTGCTTCAGGTAGCCAATCTCTTCCTGGCTTGTGGAATAAGAAGAAGGTTTAAGACCTATCGAAGGGATTGAAGCATGAATAAGTTTTTCTCTTTTTTATTATCATATATAGATCATATATTTTCTGAAAACACTTAATATATTATACTTATGGTAGTAATATTGTAAGTTATTGGACATGCTGGTTGGGTCGTGACTGTCTGTATAACCGGTAGACGTTTTTCTAGGAAAAAAAAAAAGAATTCTCACATGCTCTTCCAATCTCTCCCACTCTTTCTCCACACATTGCACCATTAGTTACGCTGAATATTTTCTGCCATGTAATCTTACATATTTTTTTCTTTTCTTCAAAATGGTCGTACTCACAGTGCAACGTACATACGAGTTTATTGACATTTTGGTAACGATACTTACGTGATACACCGTCATCCCTCTCGTGCGTTAATTTTTTTTTAAATTTTTTATTTTCACCGATGTCCCGTTACAGTTTTTCATATTTTTTTTTTGTATTCTTCCCACCCTCTTCCCTCGCGCTTTCATTCACTCTCTTCCACGCATTCACCCAGCCACACGTATTTACTCTCTTTTACAGAATCCTTACACTCAATTTCTAATTCTCATTTTCTCTTCTGGCGGGGGTTGTTGCGGAGGACTTCAGGCAGGTTTCCATCCAGTTAGAGATATATATACATATATGTATATTATATGTATGTATATATATGTATATATATCATATCATAGCAAACATCGTGACTATTTACAATAAATACAGTTCGATTAGATAATAATATATAAATAAAATATATGTCATATCATTAGTTTAGGTTTACAGCAACACGTGACAGTAAACAATCAGATCAGCGGCAAAATAGCGTTAATCTAGGTAGTAGTGGTCGTAGCTATCGATAGCGTGGCTGAGCCGTGCTCGGATAAATTTTTCATGTTTATTTTTTTTTTTAAATTATTTTCAATATCATTCAACCCACCCAATTCGCGCGCACAAACCGTCCTCGTCTTAATCCATAAAATAGGCCGAAATTTTTCATTCAGCGTATCGGCAATAATTTTCAAAATGGTACGCGCGACCACGGCCTTCACCCCCCTTTACCCCCCATCGCCCCACCGCCACTCCCACGATATTTTCGCGCAATTCCATGAAGTAAAAAATAAAAGACAAACAGATAAAAAAAAAAGGCGTGACGACGATTTTTCACTCTATCCTCGCGGCCCGGGGAGAAAACTTCACGGAAGTCAGAAATAGGCGATTTCACGCGACGCTCCTTTTTTTTTTTCTTTTTTAATTTGACACTCGATATTTGACAAAAATAGTTCCGGCCCCGCCAGCGGCCAACCCTCTTTTTTTTTTCTATTCCCCCTTCCCTCCGTGACACGTCCACCCTCGCCCCCCTTTTTGCAAAAATCACCACTCGTCGCGTTAAAAAAATGGGTGTGGCTCGCAACGAGGACTGGACTTTTTTTATATTATTTTTTTTTTTTAATTATAAAGTGCCTCCACCACAGGACTTTTACTTAAACGGATGTCCAGGGGACACACGTAACACTCACCGAGTCGAAAGGACATTACGAAGCTGGCCTATTCCTATTACTTTACACATTTAATAGTTTTTGTGTCTGTGCGTGTGTGTGTGTGTGTGTGTGTGTTAAACTTGTCTGTGTATCTGTCCATGGTATTTTCAAATAGTTTATTTTTTTACCTCAAATTCTTACCCCTACCCTACCCACCCACCCACCCACCCACCCCCTACTCGAATTAACTTTAAAATTATCCTCGAAACAACGCGGCCGACAACGAAGGTTTTGCTAATATAATACAAATATACGGAAGGGATACTCTATTTTTTTTTTTTAATCATTTTGACATTCAATTTCTCGAGTATCATTTCTTTTGTAATAATTAGCAAGCACAAAACGCGTGTAGGATTGGATATTTTTTTTTAAAACTTTTCTCTCCTCATACGTCACTACATATTTCTGTGTATGGACCGTGTGCGTATCTGCTGTATCACAGTATGTGGTACGGGTAATAAATACCAAATCGATTACTAATCAATCAATAGTAGATTTTTTGTTTCGACTTTTTTTGCGCACCACCCTAACTCCAACCCCACAGCGATAACTAATTAACCCAACCCCCCCTGCTCCCACCCACCCACCCCCCTCCCTCTCGTATAGTCTTGGTGGATTTGTTCCACCATTTTTTTCTTTTTTTTTCTTTACCCTCTTCACCCTATTTCTCCCTTGCTAAGTTGCTACTTAAACGTTGGTAGTAAATATTACGATATACCTTAAACGTGGACGCTAGGCGCTAGGGTACAACACATCCATGTTAAAAATACGTTTAGCCATGGTTTTCGACGCCATTTTATCTCTTTTTGTTTTCTTGCAATTATCAATTTTTATGGCACGATACCCAACCCTGCTCCATCCAGTTCACTTGACCCTTATCAATTACATACCGAAAAATGAATACAAAAGATTGCAATCACAAGGAATTAATTAATTCTTCCCGAAATCGAGCATTAGTTCTCCTTGTTGTCCAATCTTGTGTCTTCGTACATAGAAAAACAAAACAAAGAAAAATCATCGTACCCCATTAAAAAAGCCTCGACGATCGTTTTTAATCCGAGAAAGCACCGCTATATTTTACATTAACGCGCATACGTCATACTTCGTTTTTGTGAAAAAAATTTCTTTTTTCTTTTTTTCCAATTCCACATCCTTTCCAAGGGCCAGTCGTTACCGAGATGTCATGTGTTTTAAAAAACAATCACTCCCTTCGTAGAATCATTGATTCTCTTTTTTTAGTGACTTCGCAGTGACGATACTGAGTTCACCCCCCCCCACCCACCCACCCCCAACCCCCAATGGATAATTAGCTTCTTTATGCTACGTATTGACTAGGTTCTCTCACTCGATACTTCACAGCTCGGTTACGAATGGCCTTACCAAAAATTTTCTTCTTTATCTTTTTTCCTCTTTCCGTCCCTTATCGCCAACTTGATCCACTTGACTGTTCTTGTGCAAAAATCCTTTGGAATCCAGTTAGTGACGTTCCTTATCTTTTTTTTCGTTCTTCCTCTATTCTTATACTAGAATCCGATTGACCCTTCCGTACGCGGGCTGCCCGATCCTCGGGACCCTCGAGGATCAGGACGTGGGAGTGTCTTGAGAGGAACAAAAAAAAAATGATCAAGGAGTCGGAAAACGTCCCGGAAGGTTAAACGACATCGTGAGAAGATATCCTTGATTATCCCGAGGAAGATGCTCGCCGAGAGGTTCCTTTTTCCTCCAAATCCGTGAGAACGAAATCAGTCATTGTTCTCATGGAAATTATCCATGAGCCCATCGCGCGACGTCATTAGATCCTTAACGACTAAAGAGCCCTATATCGTTAAAGTTAGTGTTCTTTTTTTTGGCATCTCTGAAATACACAAATAGACTTTGGTATAAAACTTCTTTTTTTTTTTTCATTTGATAGTGTTCGGTGTGTGCATGGGACGCTGAGCGTGCGCAGCGGCTTGGACTTCCGTTTTTGGATTTCGCCCATCCATGCCAATCCTCGCTCCTTTTCTTCGTACTTGTTGCTCTTTCTTGTCTCCCTACGTCGTTATTACTTACAATCCAATTCAAGTACCTAGAAAGTCCCTCGTCCTAGCAGAACTTGTCGAGCCACCATAGCTTACAGGAGGGCGGCGCTCCTCTCCTCCGACGTCGCTTCTTGCTCGTTGTCTCCAACGTCTTCTTCACGAATCTGATGTTGTAGGGGTCTTCCGCGAGCTCAGGATAGACCTGGGCATCGTGAACGTATTCGCCTTCGTAATTTGAGGCCATACCGATCTTCAGGATCTCGTCCTGTTCCGGTACCATCCATTCGATCGAGGTCGGCGTGTTGCCTTTGAGAGCCTCGCGTTCCCTGTGCCAGGCCTTCCTGACAGCAGTGGCCTTGGCATGGTGCAAAAGCCTCTGTTTCTCCTTTTCGGCAGTGGTACCGTACCTCAGATTTACTACTGCGCTTGCTCCATGGATCTTAACGTCGATCACACCGTTACTTCCGCTTCCGTTTTCGCTACCGTGGAAGGTTGTGTTCACTTGACCTCCGAGTCTCTTTAGCTGACCCTTGTCCTCGGCGACCTTCCATGTCTCCTCCTTGACGAAGTAGAATGCGTCCTGCTGCGCGCTGTGCACCAGGAAGGTGAACGGAAGGAAGTGCGATCTGTTGAACACGGTCGTGAAGACGTCGTTGTAGATGCGATTGGCTGCTGGCACGCTAGAGACAACTGCGCGGCCATCGATCGTCCTGGAGACTAGGATACCCTTGCCGAAGGGTGGATCAGAGGCTGCGCCTAGACGATTTGGCACCAGGTCACTGGTATCCTTCTTCAAGGCTGATCGAGGAGGCGCTGATAGACCAGCAGCGTCGCCCGAGTGTCTCTGGGCTATGTGAGCCAAGAAACCGGACTTCACGCCCAAGTTACGCGTTCTGTCTTTGCTGCCAAATATTGATGTTCCTGGACCCAGAGCTGGTGGTATCAGACCGTCCGGTAACGACTCCGGGAAGAGCTGTGGAGCTAGGCTCTTCAGGTCGTAACCCAGATGCGACAGCCAGGATATGTGATCTACAAAAACATTCATTTTTAATTTTTCATATCTATAACTTAAAATTAGTTCAATACATAATACTTTGAGATCTATCAATTACCCGTAGGCTGATTCTGTCTATGATGTCGCACGTCCAAGGGATCGTTACCATTGAATCGATAGAGATTCAAATGCGTCGGCGTGGCTATCCTGTCCAGGACATTTTCCCACAATGGCGACATCCACTGACCGATCAAAGGATCGTAAACTTTTCCATTAGGCATATGTACCAGGGACGTGACCTATAAATAAAAACGATTGGTAAACCTTCGTCGCATTATTGAACTTACTTCGAGCAAACGGCTGTTAATTTACAGACCTGATCCAAAAGTCCACCACAGAAATCTACTGGCAAATAAAGATAAGGATTCGAGTCGTAGACGATATGACCGTACGGCGACCTCATGATCTCTCTGATACCCTCGCCGTATTGATTAAAGATCATAGTAGGCGTGCCGCATTGATCAGTAGCTATGTAATACTTGTGCCTGTAGACCTGAGCATAGATCAGATGACCTCTGTCATCGTAGACCAGGGACATGAGTTTCCCATCTCTTGGACTGTAGATCTGACTGACTTCGTGGGGTCGTTGCTGATTGTTGTAAAAGAATTGCGTGACATTCCCATAGTTGTCTTTCCTCGTAGCAAGTCTATCCAGATGATCGTAGTAATAACGCACGTCGAAGCGACCCCTCTTCGTGGCTCTGACCAACAGTCCTTTGGCATTGTAGCTGAACCTTTCCTCGCGCGCATTCTGCACGACCAGTCCACGATTGTCGTACTTGTAGAGGCCATCGCCGAATTTGACTATATGGTCCATGGCGTTATATTCCATCGGTATGGTGTTGCCGCGATAGGTCAGTGACAGCATGTTGCCATTGGCGTCGTATCGGAATTCCCAGGGTTCTTGCGCCTCGACGCCGGTCAACTGACCGTCGCAGTCCCAAGTGTAATTCTTGACGTTGGTATAGGTGTTCACGCCGACGTTTCTGGTGTAGGTCCTAGTCTGATTGATGCGACCACAGGAGTCGTGAGTGAACTCCATACGAAAGACTTCCATTCCGTGAATGGTGACTGTGACCTGAGTCTCCAGGAAACGTCCGTCGGTGGTGCGTGAGAAAATGGCGGTCCCGTCAAAGACGGTCGTCTCATTGATTCGAGGTTTGGTCACTTTGAACTGGCCGATCTGCTCCAGGGTACCCGTGCGTGGACTGTAGGCCATGATGTGCGCTGGAAGCGTTTGGCCACCTATGCGACCTTGAACAGCTACAAGCCTGAAGTTGGAGTCGTAGTCGAAAGTGAATTTAGCATTGCTCAGACCAGTCTTAGCTTCGAAGTCGATCCTTTCTTCTATCAGTAAACCAGCATTGTACTGGTAGTCCCACT
This sequence comes from Calameuta pallipes, assembly GCA_030142375.1. Lineage (NCBI taxonomy): Eukaryota > Metazoa > Arthropoda > Insecta > Hymenoptera > Cephidae > Calameuta > Calameuta pallipes. The sequence continues at coordinate 57,533 of JARQSW010000795.1, read as the reverse complement.
TGTAGTCGACGTCGCGCTCGGAATGGATGACTTCGGATGGTAGACCGTTTTCTATGTATCTGATCTCGCTCTTCCCGTCACCGTGGACCACTTCAGCTATCTGTCCGGACGTGTGGTATCTGTAAACGATCCTGGCGCCGTCGCCAGGGAAGACCGTTTGCAGCAGGTTACCGTCATGGCTGTAGTGCTGCAGATAGGCTCTGGAGCTTCCTGGAGGAGTGTAGGTCACCCTGAGGAATCCTAAAGATGCCTGGCACGAGAAGGAGTGCTTGGTTCCTGACGGAAGGATGATGTGCCTTAGTCCACCGTCGTCATCGTACTGAAGTGAGAAGTGTCTGTTGCTGGGAAGAGTGATCTTGGAGAGCATGTTGAAATCGTTGTAGGTGTACCTCTTAGTGTCATTCTGACTGTTGGTTATCTCAGCGAGTTGTCCATGCCTGTCATAGGCGTAGGATTCGTCGGAAGGTCCCCAGCGCCAACTGTCAATCCTATTGAAACGATCATAACTGATAGTGAGATTATGCCCATGCTGATAAGGCTGCCAGGCCAGAGGTAAACCAGCTGGGTCAAAGGTGACAGTCAGCAGCGGATTCCTGATCTTGTCGTAGAATGTCTCCCTGCTGAAGGCTTGTTCAAACTCGACTCCAATGACCCTAGTATCGTTGACCCAGATCTCGCGGTTGAGAGTCTGCTGAAGATGGCTGACGTCGCCCACCAGATTGTAGCTGGTGGTCATGGAGTTCGTCAGTTCACCCAGGGTCATTACCTGGTAGCTCCACATCGGCAGCATCTCTGCCTCGACTGGTAGTGCGGCTTCTAAAAGTGGATGCTTGGCGTGAGCAGCGCTGAGTACTTTTCCACCTCCAGGTAAATGAACTTCCAGGCTGCTATTGGTGAAGGAGGTGGCCTTCTTGATCTTGGTACCATCCGTGATAGTGAGGATCTTCGATCTCTCGTTCTTCATAGTGAATTCCAGGAACCTCTGACTATCTCCTTTAGTCAGTGCTTGCAACGGCGCTGACACTTTGACAATCAATCCTTCCTCGGTGGACAGTCCCGAGTTAAGGTTCAACTTCTCACCAGTCGGTAAGATGACATCGGTAACACGACCTAGACTGTCGTAGTTGTAAATATAAGTTTCTCCTCCACCCGATCTACTGGTTAGAAGACCAGTAGCGCTGTCGTAGTCCAGGGCGATCTCGGATCTTCCTCTTTCGGACAGCTTGACCAGGAAGCCAACTCCAGATATTTTCAGCTCCGATTTGTGATCCTGGGTGTTCTCGATGGAGCTCACGACGTTGCTGTAGTCCCTCAGAAACTGGATCTTGCTTCCAGCACTGTCAGTGACGGTCGACAACTTGCCGAAACTCGTGTTCTTGCTGTACAGGAAGGAGTACCTTGTCTTTCCGGAAGTGAGGTCTTTGGTGGTCACGTGTTGTCCATATCTGTTAAACACGTAAACCTCGTTAGAGGGTGGGAACGGAATATGAAACTCGCCAGCGTCATCGTGATTGGGCAGATAGGGCTGCAGAGCTAGAATGTGCAAACTGCCTTGGTCAGCAACATGGAGAACTCCATCCGGTGACACGGCCAAAGCGGAAATGGCAGTGAACTTGGCGTTGGATGATAACAGAGTTTCCGTGGAGCTAGTATCGTCGGTGCACGCACAAGAAGATTCAAGATCCTTGGACGTTGGCGTGGTATTGTTACACTCGCATTGTCCCCGCAGATGTTCTTGATTCTGTCCAGCAAAATAGGACATCTTCCCAGACGAATCCACAATCCTAATGGAGTTGACTCGATGGGAATCGCTGTCAGCAATATACAATTCACCTGTAGGGCTGAAGCCAACGGCCAGGACCGAACCCAGGACTTCATCAGGTTTTCTAGTACCTGGTCCAGTTACGTTAACTTTCATCTCGGTGTTGGCATTACTGGTGCAGTGTAAGGGTGTTCCGGCCACGACGCGCACCTTGAGGTCACTGGTGAGCTTCAGAACAAGACGGTCGTCTATAAAGTGCAGAGATCCGTCCAAAGGACTTAGAGTTAATCCCGTGGGCCACTGAAGTTGCGCCTGATGAGCTGGAATTGCTCCTGCACAGGGAGCAGGTGACCAATGGTTATGGTGCCCGTGATGACCCACGAGGGTATGAATGTTTCCTTGAGGATCGACAGCTCTTATATTGGTCCCGTCTGCTATATACATGGTCTTGTCAGCAGCAATAGCAATTCCTTTGGGATGAGCCAACTTGGCACGAATCGCAGGACCCTCGTCGCCGCAGTGTCCCTCATCTCCTGGAATACACCGTTCCCCACTTCCTACTACCGGCTCGATGTTGATACTTGGATCCGGCACGCTGGTCAAGGACAGTGCTCTCAGTATTTGATGCTTCTCCGGATCACTTATGTACAAATGTCCGTCAGCTGGCGATACGCAGAGATAATACTGATAAGCCACTTGGGTAGCGCTGAAATTAAAAAAAAATAATAATATGATACACGTTCAAGGAATCTTTATGATCTACTACTTATCTTCTTTATTACTCAGATGACCTACCTCAGGATGAGTATGGTGTTGACCTCTCCATCAGGATTGATTCTGCGCACCAGATTGAAGTCACCGACGTAGATAGAGCCGTCGGGTCCACTGGTCAGTGCTACGGGTGTCAAGAGTCGTGCATCCTTAGCCAGACCTTCGCAGTTCTCGCAGAGGAGGTTCCTCTGGAGTCCCGTCCCCATGACGACCTTTACGGTTCGCGGATACTGTTTAAAGTGAAGCGTGGAACCGTCTCCTTTCTGCAGAATACCCTCGTGGAAGTTGTAATGATGATGAATATCCAGACCCCAGCCTCCCACATCAGAAATGTCTACGTCGAAGCCTTGCATGGTTGCTGTCTGCGTTTCCCATATGATCGACGGACACGTAGAATGCTGATAACCAATCGATATCCTGGCCTGTGCCACCCCGTAGACCTTTTGCTTGTAGACGTTCCACTTGTTCCAGGCGAAGGTGTGCGTCAGATTAGGATCAGCCTCGTACGTTTTCGTATGCAGAGAACCTTCTATCTCCACGTGAACGTGCACGTGGGTCAATGACTTTGGGATGCTGGGTCCAGTCAACTGCATCCTCACAGTCGACATGTATCCCGCCGCCTGACTACTCTGGTACATCAGATGCAAATTGGACCCTGGGATGTCTATGCTCTCTTGTACAATCTGAATGACACAAGAATCGATCAGATCACTTCAACTCGAGCTTAAGGTGAATCGCATAAACCAACCGTTAAATCTTTATTGGCTCCTTCGATCCAATTCTAATCCAAGGTACTTACTTGACTCTCTGCAAAGACCAAACTCTTGCCAGGCAGACCACCGACCTTCTCAGGCATCCAAGTACCCACGATTATGGGTCTTAAAGTCTCGTGATCGTGCTCCAGGCATGGACCTTGTTCAACGAACAGACCCATGGAAACACCTGGGAATCCTAAAAATCAATATCACTCATCAGCATCCTGCATTCAGGAAACGTCTCAAACTCCCAAGAGCAGGACCAAGTGAAACAATTTAGATCATCTTCATCCAGTTACTCACCAACCGCAGGACCAGGTGGCTGTTTGCTTTTGTAAGATTCACTTTCCTCGCTGAGCGTCATCGCCACTGGTGGCAGGACCACTATCTGATTCCACGGTACAAATACAGTCCTGGTAAGAGGCTTGAAAGGACTTCGTTGAAACTGAAGCGTGACGGCACCGCCTCCATTCACGAGCACGTCGAACCTGTTTGACGTAGAAAAAAAATTATTATCAAACTTCTTCAAGTACCTAAGTCAAACTTAAAATCAGATTAAACAAGGTAAAACGTTTAATTAACAGAAATGACCAATCTAAGTAATCCAAAATATATTCTCTAGTCTCGTAAGCTTCTTTTGAGCATACGTGACAAGGTAGACCAGCATGGTACATGAGACCGGGGCTTTTCATCAGGGTCTAACGGGGTTTCGTAGGAGTTGCGACCTGGTCGACCTAATCCTATGGGTTTGCATGGAGTAATTAGCGAGCTTTCAACGTCATTAGCCTGAGCTTTGATGTGGTTTGGCGTCCTGGTCCTTCTAACGGTGCAGGAACGGATTATACCTTGCCAGGACTCTACGGTATAGGCTGGCAGGCAGGTTGGTATGTAGCTAAGGGTTGGTATACCTGTCTGATAGGGATGCTTCATCCTACACATTCTAGCAACTCCCTCGTTACAATGCATCCTAATCCTATTAGCTGGCGGGTACTACATTGCCTACCACAATTTGGCACTTCAGATACGCATTAGACAGACAGTGGTGGGAATATTAAAAAAAAAAATTTGACAGTTTATTTTGAAAAGTAAAAAATTTTCTAGATCAACCTTTTTCCTCTCTATACTTTCGTCTATCCTCGGTACGCGGTTACTTTTTGAAAAATTATTTTATCCTAAGTCCTTAATTGAAATTGTGGGTACTTACCAGCCGCCTGCTCTTGTCAGAGTAAATCCGAATCTGGAATCCCTGTCGACGGAGACTCGAATTCCGACTATCCCGAGTCCCTGCTCGGTAACAACTTGGCCTCGCATCACGGCAACGCGGCTGTCACAAATTCAAAATATAACACTCCAACGATACAGGCTCGAATGGCTTCGAGCTATTGGATGGACAGAGCAATCAAGCCGAATTTGAAAAAAAAAAAAGATTGTGTTGGGAACAAAATTAATTTTTGGAATTTTCATTTTTGCTACGAGAAAAATTTCGTTTTTAAGTATTCGGCTTTTTGCTTTGGTCTTTGGGGACAATGTTTTCGACGTTCGACCAATCGAATTTGAAAAATTAATACAAAGTGACATTTTTCGAAAATATCCAATTTCCAAAAATTTTTCATTTATCTAAACCTCGAAAACATTCGATCTGGCAGGTGAAAAATAAATGCTGTCCCGTATGCAGGATCGACGAATCGGAATGCATGCATTGGGGTGCGTCTATACGCATCGTATACGTAATATCATCCTCATATTGCGTAAACGTAAAATACAGCGTATATACGCACGTTTCGTGTATACAGTATAGTATTGGGGCATTTAATAACGAAAGTGAAACTGAAGAGATTTTTTGGTATCGTACATCTGCCAAAAAATTTATAAAAAACTTTTCGAAAGCTGAATCGTATAAAGCGACAGGTGTGTGTGCGAATGTCCGTGTGTGCATGTCGTCTTTCAAAAAAAAAAAAAAATGCATTTCCAAGTTTGTTATACGCTTTTCGAAAATAGAATCATTATTACCACACGCTCTTTTTTTTTACAAAAAAAATAAAAATAAAAATAAATCACATTCCCTGAACAGTAAAAAAAAAAAATTTTCACTCAACAATATAAACAATGGGAGTTTCGAACTAGAGAATATTGGTCCTCGACTATCTCAATTATGATAACAGCTGGATGCTGCAACAAATTAATTCTTATCACAAGTGGGATTTGCTACAAAGATATATCTATGGGATACTGTGTATGCGAATAAAAGTATGCTGTTTCGGTAGGGGACATATAAGTATAGTAATAATGAGACTATGATATCAGTATTATGCGTATAACGAACCATCTTATGATATTAGGGCTAAATATCGTTCCATCCCTTAAGTCGACCCTTAAGATGGTATCAGCAGTGAATTTTGGGTTTTGAGGTAATTTTGAATAAAGGGTGGTTCGAGGGGGGGGGGGGGAGAGTTTGTTGGTACAAAATGGATCGTATCGTGTGTCTGATGGGGTATCGCGAGTCACGGGACAAGGACCCGCGATAAGCCCCCCCAAAAAATACGAGCACAGCAAGGTTGGCAGGCACTGTAATCGGTCCAACTACTTGTATATATATATATATAATAATAATAATAATGATAAATATATAAATATACTGATATTTGAGTAATAACGTCAAAAACGATAGAGGAAAAAAAAAATAATAAAGAAAAAAAAATAGATCAAGGGACTCGCATAAAGACACATCGAGATCATAAGTGAAAGAGGTACACCAAACCTAGAAAAGGTGAAGAAACGCGTAGCGAGAGGAAGTGTTAGAAGAAGAAGAAGAATAAGAAGAAGAAGAAAAAAAGAATAGTGGTAAACGAAAAGAAAACAAAAAATCGATTACGTCCCGACCTCGAATACTTCAGACATCCCCTTTGCTTTTTCTTTTATTCAATTTTTTTTACTCTCGTCTCACTTCTCTTGATTTTCTCTCTTTTTTTTTTATCTTCCCCATTCTATCCTTTTTCGCACTCATCGGTTAGACCGACCCCCCCAACCCCCCATTGCCCCTTTCCCCGACATTCTCTCATTCTGTCATGCTCTCTCTCTCTCTCTCTCTCTCTCTCTCCCTCGCAAATGATCATTCTCTCTCTCTCTTACTCACCCACTCATTCTGCTTGTCATTCTTTCTCTCCTAGTCAAGCGCACTTCAGGTATATTTTTCTTTCTCTTCTTCTCTCTCTCTCTCTCTCTCTCTCACTCATTCACTCACTCACTCACTCACTCACCCACTCTCACTCTCTCTCTCTCTCTCTCGTTCTCTCTTTCCGTGTTCTTCGAATTACCAACAAGAGTTCCGTAGTTCTCCACGTGCGAATAACTCCCGGACAGCACGTACCCTTTTCTATTCCTTTTTCTTTGAGGGCGCAGGGGGGGGGTTGGTGGTTGGTGGTTAGCAGGGCTGATGGTCAATGGTTTTTCGTGGGTTGGATATATGGATGGTTAAGATCGCGTCTGGAAATGGGGTAAAACTTTTTCTTTCTTCGGAGTTAAGGATAGAGACAGACACGTGGGGGGGTTGTACCTCATCAAGGCCTTTTCTCACTTGGCGTCAATCAGTAGGTGGTTGGTATCACTGATGACTTGTGGTGGTTTTAATTAGTCGGGTAGGTTGGCGGTCGTGATGGTGAATGATGGGGGTGGCGGTAGGGCGGGGCGGGGGGGTTAAATATTTTTGGTGGGTCACAGAGACAAGTGAAGAACAGACGCAGACAAGGGATCAGGAGGTTTTTGAGGTTTTTCAATTATTATCATTATCCCGCACTTGATCGATTACCTCATATCTTTCCTCTCTCACTCTCACTCTCACTCTCTCTCTCTCTCTCTCTCTCTCTCTCTCACTCCCATTCTCACTCGCAATCTCTCCCTCTCTCTCGCACTCTCGTTCAAATCCTCCACAATAGACACACAGCTTCCATCGCGGACTCTGGTAATCGATACAACAATCGTGCTCACCCTGTCCCCGACTATATCTAACTATTTGTTATCACTACGTTAAGATAGCATACAAAAGAAAGAATAACAAGCGTCCAGAGTCGTCTGAACGGCGCGGAAGCTCTCTACTTTATTTCACCCTCCGGCTGTAAAATCCATTTTTTTTTTCAATATTTTTTATCTCTAAGCATTACATAGCGACTCCCTTTCGCTCTCTCATTCTCTCCCTCCCAAGTATACAATTGGTCCCTCTCTCTCTCTCCTCTTACTCTCTTCGTCCCTCTAATTCGTTAGAATCGCTATCCAATACGATTATCTTTGTCATTCTCCCTCTCTCCCTCTCTCTCTCTCTCTCTCTCTCTCTCTCTCTCTCTTTCTCTCTCTCCCCTACAATCATTTAATCAGCGTTTCTCTTTCTCTCTTCTCATACTGTCTCACTCACTCTCTCTCCCTCTCTCTCTCTCTCTCTCTCTCTCTCTCCTCTTTCTATATATATGTATATATAGGTCAGAGTGATTATTCTCGATAGACATCTAATTTTAAGCAATTGTATGCTTTGACACTGGACGAGGGTTTGTCTGCTTCTCGGCAATACACGTGTGCAAAGGCCTCTGGCAACGATAAACAATCAACGCACGAACAAACGAACAAACAAACACAAGAGACACGTGGAAAACAACACAATTGTACAACGGCATTGGCATTGGCATTGGCGGCGGTGGTGGTGGTGGTGGTGGTGGTGGTGGTGGTGGTTATATATTTTTTATGTGGTTGTTGCTGCTGGTGATGATAGTGATTGTTTTGGCTGCACTAAAGGTCTAACAAGAGAGACAAGAGTATCTGGCACAGGACAAAGACAAGACACAGGGATAACAAATGATTCTTCGTTTACGCAATCCCACGACATATCACAGATACCACATAAGAAGACAATATGATTTTTTTTTAAATTTCTATGCGTGACAGGGCGAATTCGCGTCCCTTGAAGAACCAAAAAAAGAGATGAGAAAAAAGTGGACGCACCAGACCGTGAGGCAAGGTCGAAATTTAATTTTCGTTATCGCGATGGAAGTTTTGTTAGAAAATTTCTTTTTTTTGTAAAACTTTTTTTTTCCTTCGTTCTACGTAAAAATTACGCAACAGTCAAGGGACGTGAAATTCGCTTGGCGAAATAAAAAAAGAAAGTGACAAGACGAAGCAAACGTAGACCAAGCGGTAGTGACGACAAACAACGACGGACGATATAAAGAGCGAAGAGGGGGTGGTTTTTGGAGGGTTGGATAAATTTGAAAATAAAAATAAAAAAAATTAAGTGGCGGGGATAAATTATAAAAATGTACTAAAAAAAAAAAATTTTTTTTTGCTAATCTATTAATGGCTACTGTGGATTTTTGAGTAGGGCAGGGTGATAAACGGCAATGGTTATCAGGGCGGGGGGGGGGGGGGGAATTATCATTACTAGACATGTAAGAATGATTTTGTATTAACGAGCGACGAGCAATAAAAAAAAATGGCTTGGACATGTAAACGCTTTGTCTTTTTTTTTTGACTTTTTTTTTAGCGAGAGAGCATTGTAGCTGCAACTTACCGCGGTGTAAAGGAATTCCAGAACTCACTACGTGTGGGAAAAACCAACGAGAAGAAAAAGGGCGTTATCACGGTCACAGAACCCGCGTGGGCGGGCTAAACGAATATGTGTCAGCCGTGAAAATTTGTATGAGTTTCCAAAATCTCACTAGAGCGAGGAGTCCAAAATTCGGATCGTTAGAGAATACGAAAAGACATTTTCTTTTTAACAATCTGGATGCGCGCGAGAAATGTAAAAAAATTTTGTTCTGGGAAAATTGAGAGAAAAAAAAAACATTTTTGAAAAAAAATTTCAGACACTGGAAACCATACATTTTTTTTACGGGACACCATACAGAAACAATAGACGTAGACACACACTAATCAAGCGTACTCGTCACACGCACTTCGCTCACGCACTCAAGACGCACAAAGGAAATATTTAAAAAAAAATTTTTTTTTTTGATTTATCTCATCTCTCCCCTCTCTCCTTCTCTCTCTCACTCATTCCGAATCTCAGCATGAAAGAAACAATCACTCGCAGAATCATCCAACACAGAGTGGTTTTTTAAACACTGTGACAGACACAAGTTGGAAACTACGCAACAAACATGTAATGATAAGGACATAGCTAGCGAATCGGACGAACCTGGCGCCATTGCAATGTGACGTCATTGAATTCCAAATTTTGGATTCACAGTGGCCCACGTGTATATAGAGCTTAGGTACAGATAAACGATTGTCACGAGACAGCATCGCTTTTTCTCATTGTCTTTCGCTTCTTATCGTATTTTTATCGCAATTCTATCCTATCGCCGAAACCTACAGTAGACACGTAAGACGAGTAAAAAAGATACGAAGACACGAGATATCGAAATTAAACGAAGCGAAGGAGACTCGGAGATGCTCGTAATGACTATATCCTTTTGTATAGGAAAAATTAAGGAGAAGCGAACAATTTCGAACTTGTGTCTACCATCGCTGATAAGAGATACTAATATTTGAGTCATGAAAAAAAAAAAAATTATTTTCGCAAGATCGTCACGTATGATTTCTTTTTTTTTTTCAATAGGGAATGGCGATCTTGCGACAATAAAGCAAATATGCTCGTTATCGAAAAATTCGTTAATGCTCTTTTTAAATATTTTTGAAACTATTTCCTAAATTCTCGTCTTTCTTTTTTTTTTTTGGTTTCATCATTTTCACACGCATTCGCATTTTTTAAAAATCTTTCTCGCGCGCATTCACTCTACGTACAGTTACCTTGGAAACCACACGTATAGACATACAATACAGAGATTGTATTTACGCGTATACATGTTGTATCTGCATGCTTTGTTTTTTGGATATGAAATTTTGCAAATTTTTTTTTTCTCGTTTCTCATAAGAATTTCACATTCTTTCTGTCAACATTCGCGCTCTCTTTCTCCCGTACAAACTTGCACTTTCTTCCTTTATCTCTCTCCCTCTCTCTCTCTCTCTCTCTCTTTCTCTCTCTCTCTCTCGCTTTCTTGACTATGGGTTGAGAGTGGTTGGTTTTTTTTTTTGGTTAATGGCGGGTTATACACAGAGGGTTGAAACACTAGACAAAATACACGAACCCCCCGGTATATCGTACCGACGCAACCCTCTTAGCAAAGATAACCTCGAGAAAGAAAATTCGAAAAATAATTTAGCATCGAATCAAAATTTTAAAAAATATTCCTCAAAAAAGTTGACAATGTGCAGCATTAAAAAAAAAATGAATTTTCACCAACAACAAATATACGATATTTTATAGAAGTCAAAAATGAAAAAATTCTACAGTACTTACAAACAAGTCGATAGCAAAAATTTTCGAAAATCATAAAAAACAATTTTTCATTGACAAGTGAATTCTGCACAAAAAAAATTCATCTATCCCGTTGCAATTGCACGATATTAATACAGCGCAGCTCTCTCTTCCGTGCTTCTAGCCAAAAGACTAAAGTACCTGTATTCCGAGGTCCGGGAGGTCATCCACTCAGAGGGTCGCATTTTAGATGGTTACGATCCCGGAGGGTGGGACGGGGTCTTTCACAGAGGATAAGGGGATGGTTAAGGTCTGTGAAACCCACCAGGGGTACTCCTTTGGTATTCAGCCTGGCTAGTCATTAACTCTCCTGATTACTGCCGCCGTACACCCCTCTACTTTCTCTCTCTCTCTCTTTCTCTCTCTTTCACATACGCACACACACTCTCTTAATCATTCTCTCTCTCTCTCTCTCTCTTCATTAGAATATACGTATGTCAACCTACAGTATCAACACGCAAGCTTGAAACTTAGGCTGACGATACTATTGCAAAAATTATTGCGTCACTGTAGCCACGTGGGGAAAAAAATTTGCAAAAAGAAAAATTTTTCATTCAAAAACCAAATTACGTAACAGTATTGTCAGCCGTGGTTTAATTATCCTTAAAAAAGAAAGTTTGTAGTAAACTTGAAAAGTATCGGTTAGTCGTTATCATCGTTATCGGTCGAACGATCTATATATCGATATTCGATTATAGATATTTTTAAGTCAAGTAAAAATCGGCTGTCCTACCTTTCACTGTATTCGTCGATACGCGCGTAGCTCTGCACGCTTTTCTCCTCGATAAGGAATTTGACGCGCTGATAAAAGGAGGCTGTCACGCTGGGCGGCTGCTTACGTAAAAGCACCTCGACGGGATCGTTGCTCGCCAGACACATTATGTGATCCGAGCAGCTCTCGTGAGTGCAACACTCGCTGTCCGAGCAATCGGGCATTCCGTCTGCGCAAACCCATTTCCATTCTTGTTCTTTCTTTTTTTCTTTTTTCTTTTTCTATTATTCTTTATTTTCAAACCCCCTGCTTACGGAATCCTCTCTTATCTTTCAATCGAGATATTACTTTTTATTTACGTTGTGTCTTACCCCTCGTGCTCCAAAGTAAAAGATATCGTATCGCGTATTGACAGATGAATAATTAAATTTTTAAAGTTAAGGGTATTTTGAGTAAGAGATAAAAAAATTAATTTTTCGAAGGGGAGCCATGCGATAGTATTTTAATTTTGTTATTCAGAAGAAAAAAAAAAATATGCTTCACTCTTTTTGAAATTTTATCATTATTTTTTTGGATCGATCTATATGGCAATCGGTGTCGAGTATCGTTTTAAATTGAATTCAGTATCGCTGCCACTGTCATTCGGGGGGAAGTTTTGAAAAAATTTTTTTATAATTTAATTTTGCAAAACTCACCCTGATCGTTGTCCAAGTCGTCGTTGCATTCCATTTCAAGTTGGATGCTGCAATCGCGTCCAGCCCAGCCAGTAGAGCATTCGCAGCTGTACTCCCCGTCTTGCAGGGTGCAAAGTCCATGTCTGCTACATCCGTTTTCACATCCGGCTATGAAAGTGAAAGTGAAAGTGGAAAATAATATTAAAGAGAAATTTATGACAAGATAAAAAGATATTGCAGATAAATTCTCTAATTAATACTTACGAAGAGTACAGTGACGACCGTTCCAACCTTGACTGCACACACAGGTACCATTTTTACATTGTCCATGTTCTGCACAACGTGGATCGCAAGGTTTCTGATCACACTTGGTACCGGTCCACTCATCGTGACACCTGATAAATTTTCAAAAAATAAAAAAAAAATCCAAATATATTCAACAAATCCAGTGATACCGAATAGGTGAAAGACAAGCAATTCCAACGAAAGCTCTATTTGACTCAAACTTTAAATAGTCCATAGAACTCACTGCTTGACTTTGACTGAATTCAATTCCATTGGAATTCGATTCCAGGTAAGAAAAGAGAAGAGAAAAAGTAAACTCTGCTACGGTAAAAATAACTTGTTCGCAGGCAACTCCATGGAAGAAGTGGAATTGCTATAGACTTTTGAGGTACGTACCTTTGGCTCATGTGGATAACATGCTAGGTGGATAGAGAATAGGTATTTGCAGTAAAGGACTTTCTCGTGAACTCACTTGCATCTTCCTTGCTCGCAGGAACCGTGTGGACCGCAATCCAGACCACAGCTTGGCTGAGAACAGTCGACTCCGGTCCAATGTTCCTCGCAGATGCAGGAAGCCGATTCCAGATCGTAACTTCCGTGATCGGAGCATCCGGGTAGACACTGGTAGACCTGCTGATCAACCTGATTGCACCTTTCGCCCTGCCAACCTGCCTTGCAGTAGCATTTCCCAGCGACACAGGCACCGTGTCCGTTGCAGCTGGGATCGGGACAATCGGCTGAACAGACAAACAGGACAATGAAATTCCATACGGAAAATATACGAAGGTGTCAGATATAATAATGATAACAACGACAGACGTTAAACGCGAATAGGATTACAAAAATTTTGTATTTTTCTCTTATTTTTTTTTTTATAGACATTGCTGAATTTCCTTTCTTCGAGGTATTTTTTAGTTCTCCCTAGACTCTTTCACCTCGTCCTCCATTTCTTATTTCTTGGTAATTACCTCGAGCACGATGTAAATGTTATCAGGGTGCAATTAGTCCCGCGATCTTTCCCTAATAGCAATTGCGCTCGCATGCAATACATAAATAAATATTAAATCCTGTCGCAGAGGCTTATCTATGTATGTAACTGACTACGGTATAGGCGAGTACGGCGTCACGGAAAATTTCATTGGAAACACTGGCAATTCCAGCAATTACACGAAATTACCAGCGAGGCTCGACATTTATACCGTTAAATTAAATGTGTAGTGTACGCGAGCGAGTACCGAAGGGCTCTTTGAAATAACAGGTAGGTTACACGGTCGGTGAGATTTGCGGATTACAAAATTAATAGCAATTCCAGAAGGGTGCTCGATGCATCATTAACGATTCCACTGGCTCCACTGATAGACCGTTTTCAGATTTGCTATTTTAACGAAATAACTCTTTGCTTCCCTTTTCCAGCGAACTTACGTTCATTGCAAAAGGATCCCTTCCAGCCAGGATTGCAGACACAGGATCCACGCACGCACTGTCCATGCTGATTGCAATCAGGTACTTGACAATCACCCAGAGGAATGTCGCATTCCGTGCCCTTCCAGCCATCCTCGCAGTGACATACTCCGCCGCCATATTGTCCGTGGGACGAGCACAAGACAGGACAGACGCTCTTGCTACAGTCGGCGCCCTGAAATTCCAAGACAAAGGCATGAGGTATGCAGGCAATTCCAACTTGAAGAAGAGGATGAGGATCGGTTGAATTGTAATTTCATAATACTTTTTTTTTTCTTCATTGACAAACCTGATAACCGTCGATGCAGTCGCACTTGCCCAGGTAACAGGAGCCTCGACCGGAACAGTCATTTGGACAAGTCGTCGAGACGCCCTCAGCTTCGGTGACGATGAGGGTGACGTTATAGGGCTGAAGTTCATCATTGTAAACAGAGAGGAACCAGCGACCAGTGTCCAGGTACTGAAGTAGGCTCACGTTGACGAGCATGGGCTCCATTGGAGAGCGTTTAACCAGCACGTGACCATAGAAGTTGGCTCGCTGTTCACCGGAAATCGGACGCTCCATGAAACTGACGGCTTCCGGTATCGCTTCCCTCTTCAATCGATGATCGACTCTGCCCCCCTTAACGAATTCCGCAAAATCATACTGCGTGACGCTCGGCGCCACGTTTCTGCGACCGTAGACCGCGAAATTGGCGCCCCAAGGCAGAGTCAGGTTAAGCCTGATAAAGGCTGGCTGCTTGTTGCGAAATTCCAAGTTCCAAAAGTGATAAGGCGGTATCACTTCCGAACGCGCCATGTTGTACGCCTGCAATTCCAGCACCGATGGCCACTGCTGAGCCGATTGTTGAATTTGTGGGTCGCTTTGCTGGTCCGCGCTGTCCACTGCGCTCGAGTGCTCTGCTGTGCTGGTCGGCAATGATTCTAATGAAACAAAAAATACAATTATAATTTCCCATAAAAAACCGGTATATCGCGTTCACGTTGAAAACAGACTAAAGGTTTGTTCACATGTAATAATGCACAGTTACCTTCCGTAGGTAATTGCGTGGATATGGGATCGTGAACGTGTGCGTTTTCATGAGTAACGGCTTTGACGTCTTGAACTACGATACAATTGGTGCTGTCTATGGGCCTCATTGAACTCACAGCTGAAACAGTTAAGGTTAATCCTGTACTTGATTGACAATTAATTAAATTTTCGTTCAATTACAGCAACGAGTGGAATTGTCAAACGGGACTTTAGGTCTCGATCGTTTAAATGGAGTCGCCTCCAAGAAATAGGGAATCGGCAACAAGGAGCAAAGGGAGTGGCCGAGTGAAAGAGAATTTGGAAAAAGGAGCCAAGATAAAAATGTTAAACGAGTACAGGGCTCAGAAAAGATTAGCTCCGACTGATAGACGGGAATGGCCGACTTGCGGTTTCCTCCCTTAAATCTATCTCCGTCTCTCTCGCTCTCGTTGCTCGTCGCTTTGACGGATCATCGCTAATTTCCACCCCAACAGGATTTTCGCGACTGGCCGCTATTGGCTCAGGGATTTTTCCCACCTTCCATCCTACCCCTAAAAACCACCGGGAATTTCGAGTTTACCGACTACCCCTCTTAAATCATCCCTTTCTTAACATCCCCCCGCCACCCCCTTGTCTATACTCGTTTATTTCGCCTCCTATTTACCATCATTATTAGGTAATATTGACCGCTGGTTATTGGTACGACTGAGCTCGGAAACCAAGAAGGAATCTCGTCCCCGTTCCCAGAAGGGTTCAAGAAAACAACCCCTATACCATTTTCATCCCCTTCGCCGGAGACGATATTAGCCGTCGGAATTCATCCCTCGTGATACCATGAAAATTCCGAGTTCCAACCCAACCCCCAAAACCATAGCGCGCGTTAATGGCGGATGTGAGCTGCATTTGCTAGCGGAAGTCACCCTTGTAAAAATGTCGACGTATCTCAGACCGTCGTTTCTCTTCATAAAACTGTGGCCCAATGTGCTTCGGCAATGCTAAAAAGAATCGTACATACGCACGTATGTACACAGCATCCCTTATAAGTTCAGCGGAATGGAGATGGGTTTTAAAAATAAAGTAACGATAAAGTATCCCAACCTAACCTAAAGGTCGTTGACGGCTTTGGAAAAAGAGCGAATCACTGATTTTTTTTAGACACCCCTTATAGAACCTCAGCACATTATACCAGTCACCTTATCGATTTCTACATTACCCACATCCCACGTGTCACATATGTACGCCCCTGGAACCCTTATTATTTCTGACCCTTTATTTTCTTCCTACTGTGACAACACTGCCCTGCGACCATCTTCCTAGCGCTATACGTACAGCTATACCGAGAGAACACGACAAACTACTTATTGACTTTATCGTATTAGTCTCAATGACGTAATGCGTCCATATGTCTGTAAGCACATGAAATTAGCTTTCATTGTCGAACGCGCAGATTGCACAGCACATAACGCGTACAGGGAATATTGAACGAAAGCATTTTCGCATTTACATTGAAAATTGTATGATCGTTATTTAATGGAGTAATGAATATTAAACTCCATTGTATAAGCAGTAATTGAACGAGCCAGCGAGTCAAAGTTCATGGTGGTCAACGAAGAGACATTATAAACACTAATTGAGCTCGTTCACTCGTTCCCCTTTGAAGTTGCCAATAGCCATCGCGATAAAGACCAAGAAGAGCTTTTATACAGTGTGGGACCACGAGAAACGATCAGCTTCGAGATACTTTCTTTTTTTTTTTTGAATAATTACCTATCAAAAGTATGACTTTTTTTTTGAGTCGGATTATCTTAAAATTTAATTATCACTTAGTTACCTGCAAAGTAGGCGAGCATCGCTGTAAGCGCTACGGCCAGCAATATAAGCGCGATGGAAAAACATTTCCAGGAGCATCGATGCTGGCATCGCTTGTCAATGTGAAAACGGGACGGCGAGTAGGGCGAGTAATGTGGGACCGTTGCAGCCCTTAAGGGAAAGACTGGCATCGCCAGTGGTTGACCCTGTGACCCTGCACCTACAGCACCTACGGGCGCCCCGGCGCCACCCAGTGAGCCAACCGTCACCTGCTGTTGTGGCGGTGGCAGCCTGTAACAGAAAAAAGAAATAATTTACAGTGATGGGTGCTGGTTGAAAACAATTTTTTTTTGTACGAGATCAGACGAAACAAATTTGAAAAATTAAGCAAGAGTCAAATTTTAATGGAGATTTATTTTTCTTAGTCACAGGAAATTTTGTGTATCCGAATGGCCATACCGAGGGTGCAGGCACACTATCAAAACTGGGATTTGATACGGCCCTGGGATAAATATATAGTTTTCCGATAATCATGTCGGCTCATGAATAGCATTACCAGCAACATAATGCACGCTCGGAGGAACTGACGAGGACACTGGGTATATAGGTACCAACCCCCTGGACACAAAATCCCATAAGAATAACGGGACTGATCGGGTCTTAACAAAAGACCATCCTTCGCCCCCGCCTTGAAACTAACAATACCTTTTGTCAATATTGAATTTCGCGTTTATCGTCGCGATGTGCTGACTATCTCTCTCTCTCTCTCTGTTTTTTATCGTTTTTTATTTTGGTAGCCATGACAAATTTTTCGATATACCGTTTTAGACAGGCGCACACGTACACTGTATACTTTGGTGCTGCAGTCGATACTCTCGTGTTATTTTTCAATCAGACTTCAAAATACTCGTTTCTATCGACTGTGGGTAAAAAAGTCTAATAGAGAAATAATGACGAGTTTCCATTAAAGCGTGGCCCGATGCTCCCATGAATTTCGATAATTGGCAACTAGTTACCGATACGTTCGAATCAGCCCACAGTTACGTACAGAAACAATGCTAGGACCTGATTAAAAAAAACTGGTTTGAGTCCGTGCTAAAAATATATTCGAATTTACCTCTTCTTTATTACTACACCCTTATTCGCCCCAAGCAATTACGAGGAGATTCGAAGCATTAAATAATCGTGCACGAGGTAAGGGTGGCACAAGGTAACGCGAATAGGGTGGGATTTTTAAAAATCGACAGATACTCAAATTTTGGTTCGTGTCCAGGATCAACGAGAACCGTAAAAATATCGTAATACTTCGACTAGGCGAACCGAGTCGGTATACAGGCTGGTATAACGTGGGTAAAAAGATAATTGCGCTCTAAGGCTGAATTGAGTGTCGTCTGAGTGGAAGATTGCATCGGGCGATCGGATCATATGTATATATACAATATATACAGGGTGTACGTAAGTTACCATGGTCCACATATGTAGGACATATATGGACAGTGGAAAGGTGGATCGAACGAGTAAAATCTCTTTGGAAAGTATTCTACTAGTATTTACCGATGCCCGTTCGACAATCGACAAAACTTTATTCATTTCAACAGATTCGTCCGAATGAATATTCGATTCACCGGGTAACCGGTTTTCATATTGTGATGCTTCGGTTACTCCCAGTGAATTTCTAAAGAATTATTTTCACGTAAGGCTAGCTGAGAGTTTGGGCATCCAAGTAGATCGAGGGGATGAAAATACACAGGTTAGGTTCGGTTAGATACGCATTTTAAAAAAATGACCCGATAAGCGTAACGATAAAAAAGATAAATCCGTTCTCGCGTTGCGGGCTACCCGTTAGGGGTTGAAATCGCGATGAGAGATAACGATAATTAAAATAAAAACTCGATACACCCCCTCGGGGACGTAAATGGTAACACGATACGGAAATCGGGTCTCGGGTTACCTGCCAGAGTTAATTATTAATTTTCCTTAATATTAATGAGGGGGGACGTTTGAGGGGTTGGCTGAAAGTCGGATCTCGAGAAGGGGTTGTAAATTAATTCACGTAATCCTCCATTATAATTTTAATCAGCCGATTACCGGTTCGCCAAGTAGACAGGGTATATTTATAGGTAAACAGACAGGAAGACCAGTACCCATGTAACTTCCGGTATCGAGACTTCCGAGTCAACATATAATGGCTGCTACGATTTAAGAGCCAAATGGACCTTGGGTCTTACCGCTCTTAAAAAACCACCCTTAGATTTTGAAAAAAAAATGTCAACGTAAATAAATTCTTTTTAAGGGTTAGAAAAATTTGAGAAATCCTATAGATCGACTGGGGAGTATAGG
The DNA here is from genome assembly GCA_030142375.1 of Calameuta pallipes. NCBI lineage: Eukaryota > Metazoa > Arthropoda > Insecta > Hymenoptera > Cephidae > Calameuta > Calameuta pallipes. Next base: position 38,592 of record JARQSW010000795.1, on the reverse strand, counting down.
GGTAGATTGGCAAAAAAGTATTCGAGGGTAGTAATATGGGATGTTTAAGGCTTTCTCCAGACACGGAACAGAGGGTAGTTTTCTAGAGAGACCCTGTACGGAAACTTTGGCAGCATTCGATCATCCCTCCCGGATGCCGGTGTCGCATCCCAACAACGTTAAAGGGGAATTTTCCGTAGTCGACGAAGCCGCCCCCCTCCGATTCGAGTTTTTGTCGGTAGGGGTAGTTCAGGGAACACAAGGGTAGAATATTACACCACGTGTGCCAGTAATAAGATCACGCACGTGACGACAATGCAAAAATACAACCCCTAACACGGCAGCCCTCTCTACGACTTACTACGAGAGCCCTGGCATCCGGCTGTTATCTTCCACTGGAATAAGAACTAGTTTCCTGCCAGATCCGCCATCTTACTTCCAACAAAAGATCATAATACGATATTCGTATAGGAGATTGGGGCCCAGGCGTCACATCGACAATTTACCATAAGCGCCATGATGCTCGTCCAATAACGTACACGTTCAACCAATCAGATTGAAGTTGTCCATACAAGGGGAGCCCACTTTGAAATTCCAACTCGAGCCAATGTTAAGCGCAGCAATTCCCATACTCGAGTGTTTTCACTTACTGCTATCCCATTACATGCTGGTTCCTTATACACAGCGAACTTCCCATTCCTGCCAAGATCCACACGTGTTCACGAGTCAATGTATCTACTGTGTGGAACGATAAGATACATTTTTCCGGGCCACCGTGTATATACTTTGATAAGGGTAGCCCACTTCGACCAAGCAGTAGGTACAGTCCCAAATTCTCATAGCACCAGGGTACCGGAAGTCGAGTGAAGATGACTCGTGGGTAATTGCACGTATAGCGGGATAACCCAGAACCGGAAGTCATTCGCCATTCCTAAAGGTTCAAAGGTCAAATTGGCGTATTCGAGCAATTCCTAGGACAGTCCGTCCCCTCGACCTAGATCTTCGTCGAGGTAATTACCCGTGAACGAAACCTTGTCAAATAAGAATTCGAAGACTGCCCCCATTTAAAAAAACTTCACGTACGTCCCTGGGGTATCACCTAACGAGTATAAGTTATTCCGTGAAGTAAATTATCGTTTTACCGGGTTCCTCCTTTGGAGTAGCTGCGCCACATGGGTAATAGACGGAGCCGCGAGACGACTGTTTGGTAAATATAGAACCGCAGCAAACAGAAAACAGTATCCCTCTAAAAATAAACAGACCCTCTATATCGTACCGCCCTCTCTCATTGAGAAATATCTTCTTTTTTTTCTCCTTTTTTTTTCACCCACCCTGAACGCATCGGTCCTACCGCCAGCACCCCCTCGCAAAGGCATTCGCGTACAACTTCAGTGTCCTCGTGCGTTTCTTTTTACACGGAGTCTTCACAGGAGCGAAGTAAGCTTCGAGTCATGTTCGATCTCTGAATGGACTCCTTACGGCACGACTGAGCCATCGATTCGAGTTACGGAGGCAGAGGGGAAAGAGGGTTAAACATCCAAGAGAAAAGATAAGGTAAACAAAGAGAAAAGACAAACCAAGAAAGATGCACCCCGAAGAAAAATCAATGTTGACTGCACTGCGGACAGACAGTGTATATATACATATATATATATATATAAAGACACAAGAGCAAAGAGAATCGCAACCCCTCAATATTAAATTTAAGGGCTGCCACATTGCACTTGACTCCGTGGGGTCGAAGGTCGAGGCTAAACCATTTCCGCAGTCACTTAAGGGACGAACGTACCTTTTTTTTCTTCACCCTTAAGGGCAAAGCCGCAGTTTCCGCAGCGATATTTCTTGCCAATTTGCGCCTCCCCCCCCCCCCCCTTATATAGAACGTAGAAATCTTGGCCGAGAGTGTCGAACGTTCCCTGGGGATTCCTGAGGGACTTCTCCCCCCCCCACCTAGCAACACGTCTGGCTCGCAGCTTCTATCTATAAACTGCGAAATAACCGCAGGAGCTTAGCGAGGCAGAAGACCGGACGCAATAATTTCCAGGCGTTCTTTTAGAAGCCGTAAATTAATTAGCCGGTACCGTCCAGGTTATTAATGCCCTAAGCACTCCAGGCCTTCGATATCTTTTTTTCTTCTCTTTGTAGAAGCATATCGGACTGGCCAACATAGGGCAGCTAACTACTCGGCACAGTTAAGGTCCGTTGACACGGTTAAGGGCTGCGTCTGGGAATAAGCAACAAATCACGCGAAGACTCTGTCCGTCTCTCTCGCGCACGTGGGACCTTTGCCGAGCCGTTGCCTTTGCTCGGAGGTGCTGCCACGGAGTTGCTGGAGGTGTCGGACTCGGGCGGAAACACTATTTCAAAGTAATTGTCCCTTCATCGTTGCCTCTCTAGCATACCTAGTCCCGGGGTCTATTCATCCTCTCTGGCTTCCACTGGCTGTCGTTTCTTCTCCCTCGCTTAGAAATCAACGGGTTTCGCTTGATACTGGACGCTATTGGTAGCCTGGAGGGGCTTTTTTTTATATTATTTTTTAACCACCAAATTCCGGGAGGGAAAAAAGGTGGGCGTAGACGGTCTATTAGCTGGTGAAAGTAAAATTCAAAATTTTAATAGAGACAAGGCCTGATATATGCGTAAGGTCGATGTCAGTGGATTTGAGAACACTCGTAAAATACGACGGGGTAGGATTGGTTCGTTATTACGTGAAATGGATGAGTCGATGAATAATCGAGTGGGTTTTTATTATCGAACGGAGATCGAAGATCGATAGGATGCTTGGAAATATATGACGTCACGAGTGCCTCTCGGACGAGGTAATTTTTTAATGCTTGTTTCCAGCTACGAATCAGACTACTGGTACGGAGCGATGTGAATGGAGCTTGAGGAGGAAAAAAAAATTCGATAATGAATTATGCATTTGTCGATGACCTAGTTTTGTTTTAAGAATTAAGATTGGCGTACGGCGAGAGAGCCTACTGGACGTTCCAAAGCACGGAGGGTGGCCTGCGATAAAAATCGATATCACTTCTCGCGACAGGTTCGAGTATCGACAAATTGCTAGTCGAGCGTCGACGGACACGTCCGAGGGTCTTTATTTTTGACTTCGGACCCAGGAGGAAGTTGTCTCCTTACGAGAACAAGAGAAAAGAGAGCAGAGGGATAAGGACGGTTTACCGAAGAAGCGAGATGGGATAAAGAAAGGAGTATGGAAATGCAGAAGGGAAGTCTTGGTTATGTCTGAAGTAGTGAATGGAGGATGACTAAAGCGGGAGCTAATTATAATTTCCATACTGATGGGCCGGAGCGATAGTACCGCCGAGAATTCATAGGCGGAGCCACAGGGTCTCGATAAATCTCTCGATTCGTTTATCGGCCCGATTTAATCGTGTGCTGCAGGTAATGGAGATTTTCGAATAATCCTTTTTTCATTTTTTCACCTCAATAATTCCCTGCCCAGGAATAGGCAGAGACGAAGAGAAAGTCTTTAAACGTCTCTTAAATATTTTTTTGAGCCTTGCCAACGTGCGAGGTGGTCGGCCGGTTCAACGTACCGCGTAAACACGTCCAGAGGGCAGCACCAGTCGCCCGAATAAGAAACCCGTGCATTTGCATAGTTCGCCTAATACTGCAAGCTAACGAGCCGTACTTGTTATTAAAATACAGACAAGATATTCAACCTCCAGCCTCTACTAGTCCTGTAGCCCTTTTTTCTCTCTCCCTCGCAAACTTCATGCAAACGACAACACTGCGTGTCTCCGTTTTTATTTCTTGCTCGGATCAACCTAACCTTAACTTAGTTCAATAATTATACATCCACAACTACCCTTACCGAGTATTTCTCGTTACCACCTCTTGTCTTTGTAAAAAAAATCCACTAATTTGCTGTCCTCCTCTGTTATGATGCTGTTTAATTATTTCATTTTAAATCAATGACGCTTTAACTAAACGCGTTGCGTAACCATCAACCCCTTCGACATTCGTATTGCCTATATCGATATATGGTTGTGATACATATGTATATATACCGGGTGGCAGTATACAAAGTATACACGAGCTACGTTATAGCTTCTGGGAGTTTCGAAGAGAGCGTACAAAGTTGTAATTACTTGGTGGGTGGGTGGGTGGGTGGGAGGGAGGGAGAGAGAGAGAGATGGAAAACGAAATAGGAAGTTTGTTATATTTGATTATACGATGTTACTATACTGTGTTGGGTATATATATATATATATGTATATAACAGAGATTTCAGATAACCCATAGACAAAAAGTATTGACCCCTCGGATGCATGCTTAATGGGTTTGTTAATGACGAAGTTTACGAAAAGGACTATTAAATCGAATTCTAGCAGTAATTAGATACGATTAATCAACGCTGCGTCTGTCATATCAATTTTAAATCTTGATATTTATGGCTGCTATATCTATTCCACGAGATCTCAGGAGCGTATGAGTGGGCGCCTTAGTTCGCATAAGATTCGTATAGCCCAACGGCATAGCCAACGTCCAGATTTAACTTGGGTTGATTTCTCGTCCTTTTTTTTTCTTCTTTTTTTTTTGTTACGCACGAATAACGTGCAATGCGAGTATATTTTTAGTACACACTCATATATGAATTTATATTTTTACCCAGTAGCCACGTTTTCATTCCAAAATGATTCTTTGAATTCTTTGACATACTCGGTGCAAAATAGTCGCAAAAAATATATATATATGCTCGATAAAGCTGTATTTTATTCCGTCAGTGAGTTTCAATTTAATCAATACCCACGTATAACAATATTGATCTGATTATCAAAAAAAAAAAAAAAAATTTGAATAGATATGGCATTAACTGGATAGAAGATGGAGGGAAAAAAAGATAAAAGAAGAGGCAAAAGATAACGAGAGAAAGAGAAAGGGGACAGAGGGGGACGGAAGGGGTAAAAAAAAAGGCGAAAAGGGCCTCTGGCGTCGCGAATTATTTTCCGCCCCAATTACTTTAAATAATTTGCACGGTTTAATCGGATTGAGTTTCTTTTTTTCCCTCTCTCTCTCTCTCTCTCTCTCTCTTTCTCACTCTCAATATACTGCCCCTCGTTCCGTCTCCTACTTTCCTTCTCTTCCGTCCATCCTCCGACGCAGGGAAGCCTCGTCGAACGGCAAACCCGATTACGTGTAATTTTTGCCAAGAGTGAAATTTCCACCCGAAGAAAACTTCGGTCCGCAACTTCATCTCCAAGCGTAACGGAATGATTATCGCAGAACGAAACCCCGTGTCGGTAAAAACGAAAACTGCAAAACAGCATCCGACGTCCCACGTAAAAAGATACTTTGCGGCTTATTGTCTTGTATTTATATATTTCCCCATCTCTTCTGTTTTTCTTTATGCTTCTTCGCAAAACCCACCAAAAAAATATCTCCCTCTCTATCAGAATCTTCCCTAACGATTTTTTTTTTTTTTCAAAGTCCCCTCATCAGTGTCAACGCGAGAGCATTGCCTCTGGCTTGTAATTTCATCGAATAAATTGGCCACTTGAATCTAGATTGGCAGCACGAAGGGCGACCCAGTCTATTGGCGGTGGTCTGCTTGATTTGTAAATTACATTCAATCGTCAAAGTTACGACTCCCAGACTCTTTACCATACACGTTCCCGTCTACTTTATGTGTATGTATATTTATATATATTATACACATATATATACATCTCCCACTCAGTTTCGGGTTTTCTGTTTGTCTCTCGGACAATGCGGACTCGTTTGGGGTACTCTTGAAGTGGTCCTAATGGGCCCTGAAAAATGATCCCATCCTACACCGTTTATGACTGATATGACAACCCATGGTACAGGGCAATGATACAACGGACGCATATGGAGTCGGATATAAATGGCAATATTCAAAGTGAATTAGGGGAGGGACCAATTTTTTTTTGCAAAATAAAAAAAATTGTCATCCAATACATAAATATTTATTTTGGACCGCGTGGCTTTTGGGTATTATGAATTTTCGTAAAATCGATTAGACTCGTATTTACCTCTTACCAAGCAGCCGATTTGGTTATACTTTATAAACAATCTGAAACTCCCTTTGTTACGAGAAAATGAAGAACCCGAAGGAAGATGAATGCTGGTTGTATCGAGCTAACAGGGGCTATGGAGTGGCTGATCGAAATTCAAGTACTTCAATTTCTGCCAGACTTCATGTTTTTATTTAATATGCCATCGACATTATATGAAAAGGTAATATTAGCTCGCGATTGACGCGACGCCAGACTTCTTCGTCTTTTCCCTTATCCTCCTGAAATATTCATCCGAGGAAATTGCTTGTTCTTTCTTTTTTTTTCATTCAGTCCAACAATCAACCATCCGTCCCCGGAACCGTCAGGCACACGAAATACTCTTAATGATAAATATTTCTCAAATTTTCGCACAGACAATGAAATTCCTGGAGTATTGGAAATTATCGCGAAATTTCATAAAATTCAATTGTTATCAGAAATATTTCAAGCTGCTGATTTAATAAAACAAAATTACTCCCGGTCAATAATTCACATAAAACGCTCAAATTCAGTAAAAAATTCAGCACGCCCAAAAAAATTGCACAAGAACCAAGTATATCCCCATGCATAAAGCACTGACGAGATAAAACTTCAAAAAATCCCTCATAACCATAATCAGTAGAAAAATAAAAATTTGCAAAAAATCCCAAAAATTGATAACAAAATCCCAACTAAACCAACCAAGCACAATAAAAAGAACAATAACAACAAGGAAATACCGGGTGACTGGGCAGCGACTTGCCGGCCGGATGACTGTCTGATAGGACTGCGAAAGAAGATTCTATAGCCAGAGGGGGTTACGTTATCGATAAAACTGTAGGACGTATAAAGCGACACAGGACGAGAATGGCTAACGAATCCACTTTCCCGGAAAATGAGTACCCAAAAAAAAAATCATGGTTGAGCGTTCAAAAAAAAAATTTCCTCAAATTTTCGTACCACCTTATACCCAAAAATATGCCCACGTGTCACGTTCCAATAATAATGATAATACTCATAATACTCCCCCCGTCCAACTATACCCATAATCATCCCACCAATCATTCGTCTTTCTCCCTTTGTTCTCCCAACCCGGATTTAACACGGGCTTTAATTCCGGCAAAGAAAATTCATGGGAGGTCCCCCCCCCTTAACCCCCCCATACGACAGGTGCACCATAGCGCACGCTCGTATAGTCGCACTGTTGCAACGAAAATGCAACGGGGCTCTTTCATCCCGGCTTACGCAGCTTCCTCTATCGCCATGAATTCTCTCTCTCCCCCCCCCCTCTCTCTCTCTCTCTCTCTCTCTCTCTCTCACTCCCACACAGCCGCCCTACCTCTATATTTATATCGCCAGTTATGCACTCGCCAGAGATTTTAGAGCCGTGTTTCCTGTCATCGCCAAGAGACCGTCCACGCGCGGCTGTCCTCACGTGAACAAACTGCTTATGGCAATTTTAGCCACTTTGCACATTTTTCCTCCCCCCCCAGCCCCCCCCGTAACGTTGATTTTCAAAGAATTTCCTTCCGCCCCTCGTTCCAGTCTTGGCCATGACTCCCCCCCCCCTCCCCCCTGCTGCTGGTCTCACGCAGACTCATCCAGAGTTCTCGGGAGATACGAGAGGCAACTAGCAGCGACTGAGGGACACAGAGGACGGGACGAGGGTGGAAAAGCACCGAGTGGCTTGTCCAATGGGGTTCCACCGTTCCTTCGTCCACCACCTTTCCGTTCCGCCCTTCTCAACCAACCCCCGAGCCAATATTGATCCAGCGACGTGCCACTGCCACTAGGTTATTACGTCGCGGCCACGTTTTCACCCTCCTCCTCCCCCCCCCACCGTCATTACGTTTTCTTTAGAAGAAAAAAAAAATCGAATCGCCTCACGTGCCTCTTTACCCGTCACATTCCATATACCGTCAACGCGTCCACGAGCGACCTGAAGTCAGTCGAAGTTTCATAAATTCGTCCGAGCGCAAGACAGGGCCGGATCGAACGCATAAATGGAGTACACGAGGCTCAGCATCTGGATCGTATAGACAATGGAGGTAAATTAATAAACGTCAAGGTTGTTGCTTTTGTTGTTGTCAAGCGGAACGATCGTCGAATGGGACTGGAAGTGGGAGGGTCGAGCCGGAGTTAGTGAGCCAAATCCTAAGAGCCGGTGAGTGAATGAAGCCATAGGCGAGGTTAAGTCTGATTGCGAGCTGCGCCGGAGGGACCGAGTGACTGGAGTGCCGGAGGAATAGAAGTCAGTCGTTAGGACAGACACGATGCTGACACGAGCATTTATTTACATGAGGATATAAAATGCATCGTGCCGTGACTATTTACACGGCGGCGCACGGCGTCCCGGACCGAAGAGCGTCGGGACGTATAGCGCGAGCCGATGAATCGCTTATGCTCTCCGCCTTCCTTGCGGACATATATATGCTCTTCGGTATGATATTTATAAGCTTAGTTAGTTCTCCGCTCGACCGTAACGGCGCTCTCGACACGCCACCACCGTCTCAACGTGCTTCTTTAGTTTCGCCCGCGCCGGTACGATCCTCCTGTATACCGTATTCAAAGTGGTCTTATTGGTTGGCATATATGTATATGTATATATTTATACAGACGCAACCGTGAAAATTTACGAGCGCCGAATCTACGATACAAAATCAGCGGGATTTCGTGAAGCTGATATCGCGCGGGTTTTTTTTCGAATTGACAAATAGGAAAATCAAAAGAGTGGAAAACTACGGAATAAGGAGGTGAGATTGTCGAAATGAGAAAAAAAAAATAGGAAAAATTTATAACGATTTTGGATACAGTCTGAGGACTGCGTGATATTGCTGTGGAGAAGTTTTTCTTTTTTGTTTCTTTAATGTCTGTGAGTGGAAGGATGACGGATCTATTGACTGTGACGCGGAAGAGAGGGAGGCGACTGTATGTGAAAAAAAGATTCGATAGTGCACGATACTCTTGTCGTGTCTGGGCTGTGTGACGTGTGTAGCGAAACGAAGTAAAAAAAAAAGGGAGGAACGTCTAGACCTTAGATTTTTGTGAGTTTTCTATGGCGAGAGAGACGGACTTACGCGGGATCCTGTGTGTCGGAGAGAGACGCGTATAGGAGATGTTCGAATTTCGTCACTGAAATTCTTCTGCGCGGAATGGACTGTCGATGCTATTGACATCGCTAATACCGGGATTCGCATCGATTTAATCTGACAATAAAATCGGGATGGCTTTTAAAAAAATCGTATCTGTAGGCTATATTTTTTGTCCTTTTTTTTTTAACCGAGCTTATACCAAGTAGTGCACGGCAGTAGATAAAATTTTGTAGGGGCTGCTCGAAAAAACTTTCATAGATCAAAATTCGCTTTGACCGGTTTATTTGTATCGGAAGGGAAATAAAAATTTATGCTAACGACGTGGAATTGCACATTTCGCGTTTGATATGTTAAAGTTTGCGAAATAGCACCTATTATGTATATCAGAAATTTTACTCTTAGACGCCATTTCGTTTTCTCAATGAATCGCGTAAGTAAGTCAATCGAATGTGCATCTTTTTGCATGTGTATAGCCGAGCGTGAGGCAACTCCAAGAACAGCTTTAGTGCTAGGTAAAGTGCATACTGGGGAGAGGGGGGCGAGAGGGGGGGTATCGATATACCAATGGAACTGGCAGTGCGCTTAAATGAGGCTTCGAAGAGTGCACATCTGCAATTCCAGAAGGTGCGACAGGGAGTCGCGTCAACTACGTGGGGCGGTAATCGATTGTTTCCGATATACAGCAATTCCGTAGTGGGTACAATTGAAAGTTCCCTCTGTCGCTAGCTTCGTGCTATGACAATTCCAGACATGGTCGTAGCATAACGAGGCAGGGTAATTGCCTCTTTACTTATGCAACTACTTACTGCAAATGTACAGCTCCATTACTAGCAATCGATATGCTGGACTTACCGCAGAATATTCGAAAGGTTCGGTAATACCGTATGAAATTGTACAGGGACGATTCCATCGAAACTGTAAACGAGACAATTCCAGTAACGAATTAATGACAATTGCAGAATAAACTGTCTTTTAACGTACGAAATAGATTCGTTCGTAAGACCGTTCAAGCGCATTGTAACGGGGGGGGTCTTATTGCAAGTGTACGAAGGCGAGAGGAATTGCGAGTGAAATTCCAGAAAAAGCACGAAACGTGGCGCCTGTTAAGTATTGTGAAATCAGTTGGCACGCGTACATAAAGTCTAGGCGTGCGCGCGCGCGGGTACGTTAACGAGGCAATAAAAGTCCCAAGTAATCGGGACTGGGTCTTTGATCCCCAAGACCACCCTGGCTCCGCCAGGTGCTTGTAAGGAACTGACAACTGCGGTAGAAGCAATATGAAGACCCAGGCTGACACTAGACAATTCCTTACCGAACGTGTCGCCGCGGCAAGGGTGGCGGTACGGGACTGTGAAAATTATCCATGACCGAGTAAAGATCCCGATCCTCGTGATCCAGATGATCCAGTCTGAGGAGTTCGGCCTCACGGGGCGAGTGGAGTTCACAATGCGCGACGTGGAGCAGCGGCCTCAGGGAGGATCCACCAGCTGGCTCGTTGGCGCATCGCTGCACCCTCGAGGCCGACCTCGTCGAGGCTGACGAGGACGGTGCCGTCTGCTGGTGGCCCTGCTGCGCGTAGTGAGGATGATGGGACTTCTGATGATGATGCTGATGCTGATGCTGATGATGCTGCTCCTGTAGATGATCTAGCTCATCCGCGCTGTGGCTACGCTGGTCCTCGCCCCATACTTCAAATTCCCCGGCCGCCGAATAGTCTCCGAAATTGCTCGGGCCCTTCACTTTTAATGCACCAGGTCGCTCGCTAGAGCGACGAACCGATTTTTCATCAGCACCTTCACCGACGCACGAGACACCACAGTCACCTTTTAGATTTATTTCTTGCGCAATTACACCGCCACCGGTAGCGACGTGTTTTGATACCGGGTCCGCCACTACCGCACGTATCCCTAAAACTCCAGACGTAAATAAAAACACCAGGAGGGCCTGTACGTTACCCTCTTAGGCTTTTACTTTTTTAATAATTCACCGACTAAATCACTTCGCGTCTTCCTTTCGTTTCGTGTCACTCGGTGCTTTCAGTTAATTGTGACGCTTTACAGGACCGTGACACACTTTCGAGTTTAAACACGTTTCGCGCGTGGATTTCTATGGGGCAGAGTGTTTCGTTTTTTCATTACGTTACCAAGCTCCTAACTTTTTACAAATAATTATTCCCTTTCACAACACTTTTCTCTCGTACCCTGTTTTCAATGCTGTTCTTCCATTAGTTTACATTAACACGGTGTCGTAACTTCACGTCGCGCGCCTTAAGCTTCTTGTGTGGCATACGGCGGATAATGTTTTGAATTAGTGAGTTTACAGGACGGCGACGTGGATATCTCTTCGCAGACTGTTCGTTAACGAGATTACAGTTAGTTATTAACCGTGCATATGAACGCGAGCTTTATTTTTATTATATAAAGTAACGTACACACTCCCGTTCTTTAGGTCTTTATCGATTTACCGAATCTCGTAAAATTTTCACTTGAACTCGAGCGAGCGTGTTTTAAATCTGTTCCAGGTACTTTGAAGGACTTTTTCAAAATACGTATTTATATCTCAATTTGATTGTAGATTACACTTTTTAATTTAATTATCGTACTTATTCGGCATAACAATTCTGTCGATTCCAGCCTCTCTTAAGCGCCGACGTTGACTCTGGAAATATTTTTTCGAAATTCCGTCAACGACGATCTTCGCGTCCATCGACCACGTCGATCCTCAATGACTCTTCTCTGTTTCGTTATCAGTCACTCAGACACTCTATACTATCTCGAGTCACTCGAATGCTTGGAAAAAAAAACTCGCACTCGTGACGTCCAGCACAAATGTTAAAATCTCGAAAATAGGCTATATTTTCAACCGAGGACACTCGCAGCCGTCAAGTTTCCAAGAGCTCGGTTGTCTAGTCGAGGGTTGAGAAATTCGCCGACGCTCAGTGCAGTCGCTCGGAGGATCAAGAATTCGCGGAACGAGTATCCGCTCACGTAGCGGATCAAAGACTGAGGCAGAGGCGTCGCGATGCCCGGCACAAAGTGACACCGTCACCCCCCACCCCGGAGTACAGTAGCCCCACCACGACATCCTCCGCCCTTCCGTGAAGTTTCTACTACCGCGGCGGCATCCCTCTCGCAGCCTCATCCCCAATTCTCTCTCTCTCTCACACACATACACACACACACACTTTGCCTACTACCGACACTACCACCCTCTCTATCGCACACCCGTGCCCGAATGCCACAGTATACGAATGCGCATGCGCGAGTTCCAACGCGAGAGACGATCGCGCCACCTAGCGGAGGGTGCATTGACTACCTAGAGGGATGAAAATGGGAGATGCCCATATACAACGCCTCTCTCTAACATACGCGAATACACGGTGCAGCCTACACACACTCACTCTCTCTCTCTCTCTCTCTCTCTCCACCCACTTGCATACCCTCTCTGCCTGCACCACGGGGGTTGGTTAGGTATTACTCGACGTATTTACAATGCGATTCGATTTTCCGTTTCGTCTTCCGATTCCTTTATACACTATTCATTCTCAATCAACCCTACAAGCAAAATATACGCAAGTAAAATCAACAGTCGAAAAAAGAAAGAATAAAAAAAAATACACATTCTCAAACGCAAAGCAAATTCGTATCTAGCACCATGGTTTAATGGCGATTACGACCCGAGTCTTCGAAGTGCCGAGTTGGCCCAAGAGCCAGTAGCACTTCGCCGAAGATGGATGGACAAGTTGTTTTACCCCGAAAAACTCTGAGGTAGCCTACAGCGTTTACCCTTTTAGCGTGCGACCCCCACTGCTTGCGACCATTCTTCAGGGAACTCGACTGGAACTCCAAAAGGGGTATGGGGAGGGGGAGGGGGGGGCGCTCACAGGATAGACGACGCTATCCGAGCACCCGGTTGGTTGGTTAGCTATATATGCACACGCTATCGCCAGAGAGAAATTTGCAGACTCCTTTGATGTAGCTAAACAGAAAAGCCCGTCTACCTCGAGCTTTTGCGTCCTCCTGTCTCAAACATCCTGCGTGCTGCGTACTTGCATCTGCGATTCCTCCCACTTATCCCTTCTTATCGCAGGGATCGCTTATGCAACCGACCCACCCCCAAATCCCAACCCCCCGCCAATCCCATTTACTTTCCTCCGTCACCCCTCGCCACCACCCCTTTTTTAAAGGACAACTCATTTTGCGGAATCATAACAATTTTTACCCCCGATCTTACCGCCCCTCCTACTTCCGTCTGACACTCGGCCGTAAAAATTTCCACCCCTAAATCACTCCCCCACCCACTCCACGTAAGCATAACCCATAGCTACGTATCGCCGTATAAAAAGTATAGTTACGTAAAAATGTATCCTCTTCCAAATTCAAAAACTTATCTCATCATCCCCCCCCCTACCCTTATTTTCACTACCCCTGTCGTACTTGCACTATACACGTATCCGTGTGCAGTAAACGATCGGCAGAGCTAACACCAGAGGATTCGGATTGCAGAGTTCGGCGGTGGGGGGGGCCCCCCGTTATTCGTTCACGAGATGGACCTGGTACCAGGGCGAGAAAGAGTATCAATGTAGAGGGGGGCAGACGCGGGGGGGGGGCGGGAGTAGGTAGTCGCGGTACACGAAGCCCCAAGCATAAAGAGAGAAGGCGCCGTCGGTGGCCTCGCTGGGGGCGAGGTGCGTCGACTCACTGCAAATAAAGCCTCACCCGCTCGGTTTGTTTGAAACATTGAGCAAACGTCGGGTTGTTTAACCGGGCCGGAGGGTTCAAGTTAGAATCGGAGGTGGAACTGCTGTGCAGCTCGGTTGGATATGGAGAAGGTGGAATAGTTAAATATATATATGTATATACACATATGTATATACAGGATGAAAGGTGATGCTGGCAATGGTGGTGGTGGTGGTTTTGGATCCCGAGGGTTGCTGCCAAAAGATACCTGTCCCCTACCCATCCCGCGTTACCCACGACCCATCAGTAGACTCGACAGACATCGAGACCCCCCCCGTTCACCCCCACGAGGACCCACGACCCTATCGAGTCCTTCGTGCGCTTACGATGCCAGCCCCATGGGAGAGAAGGTTTCTTGGTTTTATTTTTATTTTTTTTCATCCCTTCTTCTCCCTCGAGAGCTCGTGACACTCAAGAATTCGGAAATCGCCTTAAAATTGTCGAAAAGCTTGTAAACAAGCCGTCAGCTACGATTTCGTTCGTTTGAGAAAAATCAATATTTTTTCATATCCCTGAGCCTCAGTTTCGATCGTAGATTTACTTGTGGCATTATTATTATCAATGCAATTTACACAACGTTACTATTCCTTCCGGCTGAACAAAGAGGCAGCTGGACAATTGGCTTCTTCGTGGGGTAAACGTTACTGAAAGGTGAAAGACTCTTAAGGGGGAGGGTGGGAGGGAGGGAGGGGGGGCTAGCCATCATACACTCGATGACACGGAATTACTTAGGAAGCCCTATGGGGTTGATAGACGAGCTTAAGGTAACACTAGGTTAAAGTGCAGTACACAGTAATCGGAAAAGCGCGTCGGTAATCGAAGATTTTAACACGTAGCACTGCGCGAGCCTCGGAAATTTGAAAGCACGTAAATATACATGTATGTATATATTGCTCAATAATAATAATGAATAACGTAGGGAACGGAACGCGCGCGCACTCTGGTGACGAAACCTTAAAAAGCAGACGGGTTGCCGTAAACTCATCCCATGAGAGCGAGATGCAGATAAAGTTAATGGGATTTTATCGTTGATGCCGAAGGGAGGCTGCTGGGTTGCAATCTCGTCTTGCTGACCGGGCGGTTCGACCCTCTCGGCTTTTCTTCCCTCTCTCGGACGCAATTAATAAGGGAAACTCCTCGTGCTTTCTTTTCCACCCCTCCTACCCCCTCCACCTCGTCCTTTCCCCTTCTATCCTTCGACCCCATCCCGCCCCTCTCTCTCTCCCTCTTATTTCACCAATTTTTTTTGCCTCTTCCAGTCAGGACCCAATGGCCACCGGGGCAGGACGACGGGGTAATTGATAGGAGTGCGAGAGCCGGAGGAGAATTGTTTACTCGGCAAGGATTGACCGCCACGTCAAGGCACTCGACTACCATTACCACTGGACGTTGATAGTGGTAGAGGCTAGTCGAGTAACTATACTTATATACTATATATATATATATATATAATCTACAGCAAAGTCCGAACGAAAGCCTGGAACGATTTCATCCCTTTCAGTCAGTCTGGAGGTCCAACCCCAAAACGCACTGGGACTGGGTCCCCCGTCCTCCAATCCTCACCACTGTTAATTAACGCCGTTAATACACTCTTCGCCCCCTCCCTAACCTCCCCCGATCAACCCCTATTTCCTCCCACCCGACAGGGTCCACATCGATCTTCCCCAGATACCCCATAAACGTCCCACAATGCACTTTTACGAAATTTTCGAAAAAAAAAAAATTGCCTACGCATAGTCACGGCGACCCGTCGAATCCTAAGCTACGACGACCCAGAGAGTTTGACCCTGCTCACGGATGACCTCATGAAATTTTAAAGCCGCAGCCTCCCGCCTAACCCATCATTAAAGATCCGTGAGAATTCCACGGATTTACATATTTACGACAAGGTTCGACTTGGCTCACGGTCGTAACTCTTAGTTAGTCAGTGAAATCCCAAGGCGTATTACCCGCGAGGTATCGTAGCAGCCACTTCCAGCTCTTGACAACCAACGGGTCTCCTACACGTAGTAAATCTATATGTACGTATGTGGGTAAACCAAGGCGAAAAGCAAGTCCCGTGAATGCTCGGGAAAAGCGACGTGGTTTACGGCGCAGAATCCCTCGATCAGTTTCCGGGTTGTAAACAGCTCGGAGTCGGTGTTTTTGTAAGCCCACCCTCTGCGGGACGAGGCTGGATTCCCAGTAACCTGGCCTGCGGTGCCGGAGACTCCCTGCGACGTCGGCCCCCCTTTGCCCCCTTTGCCCCCTTTGCCCCCTTTGCCCCCCTTTGCCCCCCTTTGCCCCACTTCAACGTACAGTCCCACCAAGTCCCACAGACCGACTTCGCTCCAGCCTTATATACCCGGTACCCCTTTTCCTCAACCATCAACCACATCCCCCCCTCTCGTCCGCGTTTTCTCAGCACAGACATCAAACGCCCACGCACTCGGGATTACGTTTCCTCTATGCTGTATCCGAATCCCACACGTGTCATCTTATCTCTTAACTATGAAGACGGGGGGGGGGGGCCGTGTCTCTTTGGCCTTTCTCGAGTGCACACAGGTTGGCTGGGTATCGTAAGCTGCTTCTCATTGGTACACGGTACTGTGTATTTTCTCCGTGCAGTATGTACGTATCCTTAGGCGGGTCTGTGCACACAATGCAGACCCATATGACACGTATCTTGTATCATGTGTGTTTTGCTGTCAACACTGACGGCTCTTACTGGGCTCGGGGTTGGGGGGGTAGGAGAGGATGTTGACGAAGGAAAAAAAATGGCGGAGCGAAGGTATGTTATTTGCCAGTGGGCGAGGGGGGAGTCGGTGTGGAGACACCCTTAGCGTACTTTCTTACACAGGGGGAAAAAAAAAAAGAAAAACGACCTTACGGCAATTTACCACGGACGCGCTTCTCATTACACGAGGGTTGGCGACACTGTTTTTCCGTCCTGCGCGTTTGCGAGTGCATTTACGACGCCCCGGCTCTACGGCAGATCGCCGTCCCGACGTCCCCTGTCTATTGTGTACGGTGTATGTGAATCTATGGGACCGAGCGAAGGACTCTGGACAGGGGGTTGGATCATCCCTTAGTCCTTCCAGTCATTTAGGCTCCCAGACGATATTGCACGATCCATCACGATCCTCGTCGCCAATAAAACATCCCTCTGAGAACGCGAGATACTTTGGACGTCGCGACGCTAATCGACTTTCAGATCATTCCGGGACGCAGGGGACTGTGGGGTAAATTTTACCGAGTCCGCCCTGTGCAGTTATTGCCGATATAAATTCGATACAAATAATTTGTCAAGTGCGTTTCCACCCTTGCACCCTCCTCTCGTAGGGGTGGGCATATTTTTTCTTTTTTTTCTTATCTACCCTTTTTCAACCTTCAACTACTGGGCGCGAAGGTAGAACGAAAAATATATTTATTTTCTACGATTGGTTTCGCCAGGGGTGTACAGAGGGTGGGTTTGCGGGGGGGTTGTTTGCCGATGACGAGGAGGCTTCCGTGCGCCTGTATGTTACTGTCTATCTCTATAGCTATGAATACGAGGATCCTTTTACTCGCGTCAAAGAGCCTGAAAGTCGATCCGTGTCAATTATCGTGGAAAACGTCAGACATTAGGGGCGGTTTGTATTTCCGTTACCAGAACAGAATTCGCATCCCGTCTAATTGACTCGAGCTCGTCCAATAGGAATTTCCCCTTTGATCGGCTGGTTAAAAAAGAATTGCAGCACAAAGCGAAGAAGTTTTGGTCTGCTGAAGGAGGTGGGAAAAAGATAAGGGAGCAATGCGTACAAAACGTAAGGGTTATTTTGAGAGGCAGAAAAAAAATAAAAATCAAGAGAAATTATAAATATTTTTTGAACACCCCTCCTCCTCCACCCGCTCGATCCACACCCAAAATTACTGCCACTTCCCTTAGTACGAAATGATCTATATTGCTGCCGTGTCTTGTATCTCGGAAAAATGTCCTTTTATTTATTTTTTTATTTCTCATACCGATCATTTCAATTCACCGTGAAGGATCAAGAACGAAATACATTTCATACTCTCGATATCGTTTGACAAACTGCAGACGTCCTAGGATTTCGCGGACGAGAGAATGTTGCGTCTTTTATATATATATATATATATATATATCATATTTTTCTCTTTTATTCTCTTCCAATAGCGTAGAATTCGAAAAAGAGAAATGTAGCGTAAAATCGAGGAAGGATGTATAAGGCGAACGCATCGATAGGAATGCACGTGTGGAATTTAGTTAATAATAATAATAATAACGTGGAGTTTATTGTCTGTGCTCCCTTGCGTGAGGCCGATACGGCCGATGGGCGTCGCCGGTAACAGGGGGGGTGGGGCGCCAGAGGGTCAAGGGTCACCGCGACACGAAGTAAGGACCCGGTGACGGGGAGGCGCGTCAAAACTTTAATCCAGGATGTAGAACCGCGACATTTTCGAAAGTCCTTGAAACTTTCGAAAGTCCCATACGTCAAAGGGATTTTCGTGTAACTTGTGCGTGTTGGCAAAAGCGTCCTACGGAATAACATTGGCTTGTTTGGGCCTACGAAGAAATCATGGAATTCTATTGTTACTTGTGACCCCATTTTGTTTCGTCCCCTAAAAAAAATAAGGCGCTGGATACATCGAGTGATTTCAAAGTTGTGTACGTTAAAGGGGGGAAAAAAAAAAAAAAATTAATAAGGCTATATATATTATGGTCCACGATTCTTTCCGACAGTAGTTCTGTCC
The DNA here is from genome assembly GCA_030142375.1 of Calameuta pallipes. NCBI lineage: Eukaryota > Metazoa > Arthropoda > Insecta > Hymenoptera > Cephidae > Calameuta > Calameuta pallipes. Next base: position 20,028 of record JARQSW010000795.1, on the reverse strand, counting down.
TTCTCTTACTCACGTAAATCCCCATATCACCGTCTTCGTCGCACTCACGGGGAACATAGAAAATACGAAAAATTTGTCTCTCGGACTCTATTATGACGTTTCGATAAAGTATGTTGTTGGCGCGAGTCACGTGCGCTGAATGAACTCTCGTTATTCGCCAATGAACGTTTAAACGGGCTTCACGGGTTTGGCTTTGACAGTAAAATTGTTGCCAAATGACGGTTAACCGAAACGTCAATGTGACAGCTGTCAAAAATTCAAGGCCAACTTGAACAGCTCTGTATACTGAAGCGACCGTCCGGGAATTTATTCGCGTTTCCGTGCTAAAGCAGCCGCGAATTTAAATGCGACGATGCCCACACAAAGCCGGGGGCCAACCGGGGGTCCTGCTTGGATTTTAAGGGCATGTTTATCGCGGCCGTTTTCAACGACCGATCGAGATTCGTCGACGATGTCGGCAAAATCTCATTTCGATCGCCCCACGTGGATCCGCCTTAAAGGCTTTTTCCCTTCTTTTTTTATTTTTTAATATTTTTCATCCTTTTCTCCTCTCGTTACCTTCTTCTCGTTCACGCTCGGGAGCGAAGACACTTTTTCCGAAGCCCAGCGATATTTTCATTCCGTGCGCGATTCGCGAGACTCGCTAATGGAAGCCTCCCCCCCCTCCAATCCCCAAGCACTTTTGCCATCGGCACATTTTTTCCCACTTCTCTCTCTCTCTCTCTCACTCCTATATCCCCATATACTCTCCTCCGATTTTCCGTCTCTCTCGCTCAATTCTCAATACTCGATACTCGATTCTCCGCTTTCACTTTCTCCGAACACTTTTCCTCCCCCCCTCCGCCGCCGCCACCCTTTTCACAGGAGGGTTGGCTAATGTACCAAAATTATCATTCACGTGATAATTCGTTCGATCGGCATCCTCGAGAGTGGCTCCTCCTATAACGCTCGTAGGTACTATAAAAGAGAGCACCCCCCCATCTCAAGGCGGGAGGGGGCGGTTGGTTCTTTTACGCAATAAGCGCGTCTCTCTCGCTCTCGCGACTCGGTCGACTCTCCGTCACTCTCGGAGCCTCAATCAGGGACCAAGGAGGGACGCAGGGAGGACGCAGGGAAGACACAGAGACACAGGGAGACTCTCCACTTTACCATGAAAGGAAGAAGAACACTTTCGATCGAGTGGCTGTATTCTTTTCGAGAGGCCATTCTCTCCCAGCCGTGTCAGCCAACTTAACGTAACGTTCGAAAAATACTCCTCGACGAATATACGTAGTGGCCGTTTATAACTTTTTCAAAAAAAAAATTTTTTACCGTCATACGAAAAACATAAGAATGGCATAGAAGTAGGACACTGAAGACGTTTTGGAAATCGTAGCCTGTGAAGGCACACGACTCCAAAAAATATATAAACCAGACACTAGCCTAACTGCTTTGAGACTTCCGCGTTTTAGAATTCCATGGTGTCATTGGGGGGGGGGGGGGGGGGGGAGTAGTCAGGTCCGACTATTTTCCAAGTTTTTCGAGGGGCAAACGAGAAACTGCCAAACTAAAGAAAAACTATGAGAGGAACGTGGGTACTGCGTGAGGGTTAGAAGGTGGGAGGGGGGGGGTTTGAGGGGGAGTGATAAAGATGGCGGCGAACCGAGATACGGAGCGGGGGTATAAAATAGACATAAAGCAGAGCCGAGCGTTGCTTACGCGGCCACATTCCATTTTCTAGTGGCTATATGGATCGCGAGGGGTGGGTTTCGGTAGGCGCAGTTCTCTCGATAGGACGTAGAAAAAGCAAAAGAGAAAGAGAGAGAAAGAAAAAAAAAAAGCGAAAATTCCACGCGATGCCCACACCGACTTAATTTAAGTCTCGCCGCTATCGTTTACGTTTACGATGTTTTCTCAGGACAAACCTGCCAAAATATTCTTTATCCAGAATGACAGATACTTTTCGCGCCCTGGTTGGTAAATACGTCTCCGCTGGCATATATAGATATATTGGACGTGACGTTAAGAAATCGGACAGCCACGTGGTCGGTTGTCACTTTCGGAATTTCTGGTTTTCAGGGTCAAGAGGGGGCGAGGGAGAGGGAGGAGGGGGTGAAAAAAACATTGGGTGTAAAAAAAGAAATAATTAGGGGAGCCCCCCCCCCCCCTTCGACAACGATGGTAAATTTATTACTCAAAATTCACGTGGGGGGTTGGACGGCTCTACCCTCCCCCCCCTCAGTCTGAGATTTTGAAAATTCGTAAACGTTACTTACGTTCTCGTTGCTTTTTAGTAATTTAATTACATTGTGATTGCGTGACTGACTTAACGACCCCCGTCACGCCCGTATAGTTTGAAGTCTTCATTTTGGAGCCTCGAAGTCACGAGTTTATAGGATCGTATTAAATTTTTATTTTCTAAATCATTCAAATCCCCGTGTACGATAGTGGGATTTTGTATTTTTGATGAAAACAAAAAAAAATCTAGAATCTACCACCATTACAAAAGTCAATCCTCGGGAGATTTTATCGCGACTAGTAACTCTGACGCACAGAAAAGAAACCTGTTTCATTCGTGCGACCGTAGAATGTAGATGAACGATACGGATAAGAGCCTTTTCCGTTATCAATTACCACTATCGCATTGGTCGTACACGTACTGGCATTCCACAATGTCATCTATGGATCCCAAAGCCAACAGATCAAGATCTTAGACTTGTTAGTCGCATTTTATTCTACGCTTTTATATATAATAATAAGCGGTACGTATCGTCCGGTTTGTCTTTGGGGGGCGAAAGGGGGTGAAAGGGGGCGAAAGGGGGATGCTGAGCACAACCAGAGATAATCATCTGTACCATTGTCATTTGTCTGCCTTTGAGATTCATCAGATATAGCAGATTAAAAAAAAAGAGTAAAAAAATATAAAATGAATGAAAACGACGACTCGAGCATGTCGACAATTGTGAACGTGCCTTTATCAAGCGTATACGTGGTTTCGCGGCGAAACTTAAAATCGCGAAACTGCGTCAAGTCGTTAACTCGTTAAGGATTTCATTACCGTCCCCCCCTCCCTCCCCCCTCCGGAAGGGGTTACATTTCGTTCTAGGGGTAAAAGCGATGGTAAAGGCTTGTTTCTATCCGTCGAAGGGAAATAAAGTGTTGCCGTTTCGGTTGATTAAACTTTTTACTACGGATGTGGCACCCTGTTCCAACCCCTACGGGCTCAACAGTGTCGTATACCTCCTGCAATTAACGCGATAACCCAGCGCCATCTTGTTATTACTGCTTATCCAGTCGTCACTCGTCAACCCTTATTTTCATCCCCTAGGCGGGTAACACCCCTTCCACTAACTCGTACTAACCCCCAACAAGCATCTCGACGACAAGCGGCGCGTATAGCGATTTGTCTTGTACTCGGCATCGCCGGATGAAAATGCGACCTCAGGAGGATCTTCGTTTTGGACCAAGGAATTTCTAGGGTTCCTTTGGACAAGAAAGAGAGAGAGAAAGAGAGAGAGAGAGATAGCAAGCCAGAGAGAGACAAAGAGATAGAGAGAGAGAGAGAGAGAGAGAGACAATGGAAAGCAAACTGTGGGAAACAGGACGGAGAACTCGAGTCAGCAGACCAGATGTAGCGCAGGCGGTATTATCGGGTAACACTTGACTTCACGATAGAAACAGGAACAGGAAGTCGAGGGTCTGGTCTTGAAACTGTTGGAGTCAGGAAGTCTCGTCCTGGTTTAAGCAGACCAGTACCCATCGGAGTCGTGACGATTTTTTTTACTTTTCTCATTTTTTCCATCCCTACCACCGGGTCTCCCTTGGTCCGACCCTGCTCCTCTGGCGCCCCCGGCGCTCCCCCAGAGAACTGTTTCCGTCAACGTACGTCACTGGGATAGTTTCGAAAACACCAAAGGGACCGACGGCCGATTTATCTCTTCAAGTATTTTCGAATTTCCTCAGGCCTGGGACGCTCGGACGACCAATAGCTCTGGACATGCAATTTTCCCGGAAGCTGCGCTTCCTGCGGGAAATATACGTGGTCTCTCGGTGAACCCAGCTGACTTCCGGTCAAAGGGACCAGCGAAGACGCTAATTACAGAGGACACGAAAAATACTCCTACGTAGTTCCTGAAACAGGACACAGGCTAAATGCTCGATCGGTTCAACCCCCTCGAAATTAAAAATAAATCTATATATATATATATATATATACACTGCTACGGATTATCAATAGATAACCTATCCATGTAAAAATCGAAAAACATCCCTTAAAAAACTTCACACTTTAATATTTTATCGAATTTCTCATTGAAAAACATCCCTAACAGTTACCTAAGCAAACACAGCATTTCTGCCCAAAAGAAATTCAAACATCGATAACACATCGATAACCCATCGATAACCCAGCGCGGATCAACAAATCCATATGAACAAATCGGACTGTGCGGCAGCCGCAAAAATAAGGGTGGATGAAATTGAAATAAAAAGTATATATATATATATACACCCACAATCACCCAATCCCTTTTACGTATTACTTATCCAGTTGACAAATTAGTTTCCGCCAAGTGTAACAATACCGAGTGTCACGTGTGGGAGATCGAGTAGGCGCCTAAACTAGTTTAATAAGATTCGCCATGGGGTAGTTATGGTTCTGCTTCCTCGGTATTATCCATTGGACATGTGTACGGGGTATCAACCCCCCCTCGGCCCCCCTCGGCCCCCCCTCGGCCCCCTCCCTGTATTTCTATAGGCAACACAGGACGTGCAGGATCGTATGACAAGGTGTGTCTGTGACATGAAATCAATGCACGTTCGGTATAGTGAGAAATCAAAGCATCGTCAATATATACATATATACATATATATGTATATATATAATAAACCACATACCTATACCATATATTCATATATATATGTATATCCACATATGCAGATAGCTACATACGTATCATACCTAGAATTCTCTAGTACGCACATGTGTGTCTTTGGCGGACCTAGCTAGGAGAGGACTGTACTATTGTTATTATAATCCCGAATAGACAGCAATGCACGTCGTGAACGCATCACCTGCAACGGTAGCGAGCTATTGCGTAAACAAGGTAAAATCGAAAACAATGAGTAAACAGTAAGTATGCACACGTGACAAATAGGATCAGTAATATATGATATATATGCATACATATATGTATGCACTATGTAGTATTCGTATGTATATAGTATTGAATGCCTACCCGACCTACAATTTCAAATCCAGGGGTGGTTTCGATTATCAGCCCCCTACCGCCCTGCCCTTTGACCCCAGAAATTAATCGTGGCACGTATCGGGCTTCGCTGCGTGATTACTTCAGGTTATTTTGGGATACTCCAAAAGTGCCCGGCGAAAAGTTTCCACTTATATTAGCTTCGCTTTTCTCCCCCCCCCCCGCACCACCCCCTTTTCGCCAACTCCTCCTCGCTGTCAGACGGCAAACTTTATCCTCTGGGTAAAAGTTTTTTGGCGCTACAGGGACCAATCCGCGTCCCTGTTGGATGAGGAAATGGTTGGTACAGGGTGGGTCGGGGGGTTCAGGCTGAGAGGTTAGGGACGTATAATAACGTGTTTCTGCTATCTTAAGGTTTTTTTTTGGTAAATATTACGTAAGAGAATTTGGTCATCCCTTTGGCAGGATTAATTGAATTTTTTTTTGACTTGCGATGATTTTACGAATTTCAATTGCGATGGGTGTTTATTTTTTCTGGATTTAAATTTTGAATGTTTTTTTGAATTTTGATTTTTTTTTTTACTAACCTTAGGATTGGCAACCATGGTGGTGCATTTTGTTACTTGCAGGATGAAGCGGCTGGGCAATTGTTAATATCCAGACAGGGAGGGGGGGGGGGTTTAGTTCCTTTCCAAGGATTTTCTACTCCCAGGAGGATCGGACTGTAATTTCAGGATATTACGCATTCCCTCTATGGTGGATTTTAGATTTGAAAAATCTCCCCCTCCCTGTCGTTCTCCCACACCCCAGTCACGTAAGACCCGTCACGAGGGTAAATCTTTATTTATGAACCACCCTATACGTACGTCTCCATATATTCGCACTGAATACAATTTATTAATTTTATACTTTTCCAACCCTTAATAAACTTTGTGCCCTGAATTTAGTGTAAAATCAAATATCACTTTGATTATCGTAAGAGAAAAGAAAAAAATCAAAATGAATTAAATCTCGAATAAAACCGTACATTTTCGTGCGTGACGATAAATTTTGGAAAATTCCAAAATCTACAATGGCTATTCTACTGTCGTTATTTTCTCTGTATTGGCTCGTGGGCTTGAATTTCGAGGGGTAGTTTTTCTAGGGACCAGAGTGCCTGTCATGGCCACGTGCTGGACGATCCTCTCCCATGTCACAGCCACATACGTATGCTTACACACGTGAGCACGTGTGGTGGGCCCCCCCCTCTCTCTCTTTCCTTCATTCACTATAGCCACATATGTAGACAGACCGCACTGGGCATCCAGCAGAGAGTACAGTACTGTTTGCAGTATAAACAGTTTTATGGAATTGCCAGTAGAAGAAAAATAGAGCGTGAGAATGAGCTTCGCCATTTTTGTTTACTCGCAATTACGTTACCAGAAGAGAACGAACCTAGACCTCCCCCTCCGCCCCCTCCCCCATCATCCCCTATACGATTTGCTATGTGGTGCACGCGTATACCTATAGCGTGTATAGATACTTTGCTTAGCCATCGTACCGTGATTGACATATATCGTTGATAGGCTTCTCAAAATAATCCTCTTTCCAGCCCATTTCTCTGCTACTGTTATTTCAACCCTAACGAATTTATCTGGCTGCAAACCCACAACACTTGAGATTCGGTACGTCATCGTAGCGTGACAGTTCCATGCGTTACGGTTCGCGCTGTTTAAACGTTGGCTAAACCGTTCGCTCGTGGCTGTCCCTTATTTTTCTTTATCTTTTTATCTTGTTTGTATATCTGTTTGCCGGTCTGAATAATAAGTACGTACCAGTGTATTTACTTAACCTTTTTCCGTGTCAGACTCTTACGTAAGCTTCTGCGTGAATAGGTAATACTTGTGGTATATATGTATATATATATATATTGATGGATCGAATAACATACCTGAAACAGACAAAAAAATTTCCAGATAAGTGAACGTGAAAAAAAAAAAAAATATATATATATATAAAGGAAACATTTTTAGAGGGTTGTTTCTTGATCCCCATAGAAAGAAAAGTTGTTGCGCAAGTACACAGAGATAAGGGAGGCTTCGCGATAACTAGAAATCGAAAGGGGTGGAAGAGTAAAGTAGGGTTGAGGATCTTTGGTTGAAATCGCGAGTGCCCATTCAATGGGTTTGTTATTTAATCCGAAGAAAATTATTCGAGGGGGGTTGTTTCTTGTCTCGTTGCTGACGGTCGACCGATTCCGAGTAAAAGAGCCGAACGAGGGGTGAAAAGGGGATGATAAGGATAAGGAAGAGCCCAGAATAAGATTTGGGGTCGGTCGTAAATACTTTTGGGAAAAGTGCACAAAGATGGGGGAGCGAAGAGGGGGGGGGGGGCGAGAAGTGGCGAAGTAGAAATTTCGAGATGGGGATGAAGTGTACGAAGAAGTACAATAAGATAAAGAGAGAAAGGGGGGATGAAATGTGGACGTCGAAGATGGATCCCCTGGATCCAAAAGCAAGCTCATCAAGAGGATTATGAGTCCCTCGTTGATTCGTTGCCGTGGTAAACTTACCCCCCGCCGACCCCCCGTCTCCTACCAACCCCACCACCCCATCCGGGTAGCGCCATTTCGCATCAACCCTTTTGCTATCATCGAGTAGCAGCAACCCCTTTTCGGATTACGATCTTGCGCCGCCCGTTCGACCAAAAATTACTGCACATTGTGTTTCGCCCTGGCGACGAGGATTCGGATTAGGCCGACCCCCCCCCCCCCCGCCGTGGGCTGTGCGGACCTAAACAAACGGCTACGATTAACGGCAACAACCCTTTGCCTTGTTTATAACGTCGATTACTCGTAACTTTTATATAGGAGGTAGTGATTTCCAAAAAAAAAATAAATAAAAACATGGCAAATCAAGAGTACAAATTTTACTGATCTTGCACCTGGTCCGGATCTTCCAGTTTACCTATCCACTCGAACGGTACGGTGTACGTGAGAGAGATGGGGTGGGTAGTACCAGGGAGCAGGGGGGTGGCAAGTACCAGGTGGGGGGGGGGGCAGGGTGGTAAGCAGTAAGAGGGATTGTGCAAAGAGTAAAAGAAGGACGGAGACGGTACTGGCTGATGCTTTGTGCTAATCTTAATACCAGCAGAGCGAAGCAGAGCCACTCCGAACCACTCAGAAACAACCCCCTAGCTACCCTCAGGTTGGTCCAAGTACGCTAGAACCCATATCTTTTTTATATTATTTGCCTTGCTCAACCCCCATCACGAATACACCTATCGACGCGGTACCAGACCTCGAGCGACCCGAGTCCGTCACCGATTCGACCCTTTGAACTCCAGGCGCTTCATCCTCCTCGATCCTAGACCATGTGCTCATACGTGTCAATGATGAACTTGGATCAATTCACTGAGGAAAGGAGGTTCATCCTTGCATCTATTCAAGGGGATCAGAGCCGTAGTTAGATGCTGGGTCTGTAGGCCATAGAAAATGCAAGGTATATAGATAATCGGCCCCTTGTAACCTGTGAGACGTGGTCCCCGCCTCCCCCCTAGACGCCCCTGGTCCACCCCTCGTCCTCTCCTTGGCGAAGAGTGTGGGACCTCGAGCAAAGTTGGCACTGAAATCCAATTAATTCAGCCTCGGCCGTAGACAATGCCCGGCGCCATCTTGATTTGGAAATCTAATTTAGCTGGTCTTTATTTATGATAACGCCAAGCTACTCATTGTGCAGCTTACGAGGGTTCGACAAAGAGGACGATGACGTCCTGATGTCAGGTCCAGGTCGTGAAATCCTCCTCTCAGTCATCAGGACTCTTGTGTACTGCTGCTCTTCGTTCTCCTTTGGGTTGGCGTCCCTGTCTCTCTCTCTCTCTCTTACTCCTTTATATCCATCCTTACTCTCTCTCTCTCTCTCTAATCGTATCCTCTTGCTAGGATCGCTTTCATTAAGATCCGCTCAATTAAACGATCCTCCTCGAGCGAGGTCAACGAACTCTTACGAAGCAAATCAGGATGGCTGCAAATCGATTTTTATCAATTTTACCGAATTTCAATGCGATTCCGCGAGCGATGCACCTGGATGCACTTCGAGGTTAAAAGTGCAACAGAGGCTGAGGAGACGCGTGCGTCGTGACACCTGGGGCAAGATCGAGTCTCTCGGATGCACTTTTTAGGAAGTAGCCAATAAGGCGAACACGTGTAATCGAGACGATGGTAAAGATTAAAGTGCCAGTAGAATTCGTGTAAAATTCCTTATCGCTAAGGATAAGGGCAGGCGTCGCGACGCCTTTAAAGAGTTCTCTGCGGTAATCGACTACCGGTAGCGCCTCTCGTGTATGAACCAGACAACATAAATATTATCCTGGGTTTACGGTTAGACACACGGACGATGGATCGGTCGGAAATTGAGTGCCTTGATATTTCTAGAGACACGTAAAAAAAAAAGGGGGGAAGAATAATATAAAATGTGGAAAAAAAAATCGAAAATATAGAACCTGCGTGCATAAAAATACCAATAAGATTTTATAGATAGCAATTTCAATGTGTATACATATATATATATGCCGGCAAATCCGTTCCTGTCATTTACGTTTTACCGCGCCGAAAGGCGGCGCGGAGTTTCGCGGGCAGAAATAATATTTCTCGCAGACAGACTCGTGTAAAATACATGTTACACGTTCGTCTCTTTCTCTCTCTTTGCCGTCTATACTCCCCATATCTCTGTCTCTCTTTGACTCAGGCACCTCGAGGATCCCGTGGCAGATGTTATGGACGCGTGAGTGGCGTTGAATCATAGATTCGTAGATTACAGACCGTGCGGAATAAGAGAGAGGCTGGCGAGAGGGAAGGGTTGCCTGAGCGAGAGAGAGAGAGAGAGAAGAAATGGGAGAGAAAGTCGTAAAAAAAGGAGCGAAGGAGGAAGAGAAAAAAAATAAAGAAAGTGGAAAAGAAAGTGTGTAGTGGTAGAGGCCTCTCTTGGAAAGTCCAACTCGCAGCCCGACGTCCCCCCCCCCCCCCCTTCTGCCATTACATGGCTCCAGGTGGGGATCAACCCTTGGCAATAGAGAGGGGTGGGGGCGGGTGGGGGGTGGCACTGGGAGCAACATAGGTGAGAGCGTGGGCCAAAGGAAAACTCATGTGTGGACCACAAGAGAGACTTCGGGCTCTGTAATCTCGTTATCCCGACGGGGGCGGGGGGCGGAGGCGTCGCGACGCCTCTTGTCCAGTAACTTTCAGTCGCGGCCTTCCGTACGAATTCCCGCAATCACGGGCAGATTATATCACGAGTACGACCGAAACCCAACTCGGCCTCGTGTAGAAGTATTTCGAGGCGACAGGTACGCCACCGCGAATCGTGGCTAAAACCGGTACTTCCCTTGATTGCCAAAGGGCTGAAACTACGTCACTCGCAGCTACATTCACTCGACTCTTTCTCTTCCTCGAAGCTCTTTCAACTTCTCTGCCACGTTCTGCTCTCTTTTGGTACCTTTTATTATTTGCTCCTTTTTCGCGCTCCAACTGGCCAATAACAAGGGCAGTTACGTTTACGGTAAATTGACTCTTTTTCTTTATACGCGCGGTATCCTACTTTTTTTATCTCTCTCTATATAATTTCTAATTGTCTTTTCGTTCGGCTGACGTCATCGTCGCGCAGTCGCGTCATTGGCTCCAAAAAAATTATCAGCGCCAATAAAGCTTGCGTTACTGGAATCGCGGGTGAATACAAAATTTAATGTTTTTAAACTATTTAAAAAATTGTCAAAATCTATATCAGAGACAGGGACAAACCCGTCACCAGGGAGATAGAATTGCGGTGGTCATTGCCGCGCGCAGCCGGCAAATTGCCTAAATTATCGTCGGAATAATTTCACGGTAAATCTAGAGCGCCATAAATATCGATCTGTTTCCGACATCTGTCGACGGTTTACACTCCGAATTATCCTAATAGATATTAACGCCATTTACCACGGTGGGTGTAGATACGGGGAAAGGTGGACCGGAAAAATATTTGAAAAATCCCAGAGACGATAAAGTCAAATTCGATGTAAAACAGATGGACAGTAGTGCCAACTGCACGTTTTAACGACAGGAATGACGACGGTGCTGAAAATTTCAAAAATATTTCTGAAGAGCGGCTTTGTGACGTCAGGAGACTCGAAAACGATGGCCGAAGAATTTTTGGAGAGTTACGAAGATTTCGTTCCCCTCTCCTCCCACCTACCCCCTCGTCCCTCAAACGATCCGTCCTTTTTAGTTTCCTTAGGTTGGCAATGAGCCGCCTCTTCGTTTGTATTTCGAGATGCGACGATTAATTCTAGGCGGGAACGAGCCGACGACGGGCGTCCCGACGGAAGCGGGGCGGCGACGCTTACGTCGCGACGCCTTGATGGCCGCCGTGCGACGACAGGACTACTTTCTGGTGCAAGCGCTCGATTAAAAATCTTGACGAGTGACAAGGGGTCAAAAAGAAGGGGGGAGCACTGTGAGTTATTTACTCGAAGATCTTAAGAGACTATGAGGCACTTATTAGGGGTTTATTTTATTTTCTTTTTTTATTATTTATTTTATTAATATCAATTAAAATGCAGACAATTGATTTATGTGGGGAATGTAAAACATTATTATTATTCTCCCATCGACTGTTTAGTCTATCATTTTGATCTCGAACTGAAGAGATTCTATATCGACTGGTCCAAAGGTACTGATTCTGTATATATGGACCAATAGAAAAAAAATATTATTTTTCAAAATTAACCAAATTTTTACGACTCGCTCTTACGGCGAATTTCGTTCAACAGGTAAATCGAGATACCGAAGGGTTGTTTTTAGAAAAGAAAGGGGTGAGCACAATCTGTATCAGCAACCAAGAATTACTAAGGGTAGGGGGGGGGTGGTATGAGAGATGGTTACAAAGGGGTTCAAAGTCTGTGGAACGGGAGATCGAGTATTGGAGGTTATGCAGGGGGTTGCTGAAAATAGGGGTGGCTCAAGAGGGGAGGCTGTGTGCATGCGTTAAGCCAAAGAGGGAGTGCAATTTTACGGGACTGGTAGAGAATGCGCACCCTGTGCAACCCTGGTAAAAGCCTCCGCCGCTACAAGGGTACACAACGCACTTACCCCCGAGCGACCCTTTTTCTTTTTCATCCCTCCTCTCTCTCTCTCTCTCTCTTACTCTTTCACTCCCTCTTCAAGCCCATCTATTCAGGACTCTGCACCCTTCGCCTTCTCACTCGCCACTACCCCTCCCCCCCCCCAATCCCACCCCTCCGCCTCACTCCTCCTCAACGAAGCCATCCTGTTGCATGCACACACGTTCTACCCGCCCATTCCCTCTTGTCGATAAATATGAGAGCAAAGAAAAAAAAACTACCCTTGCTACTTTCCTCACGATTTTCGTTAACCCTTTATTCGAGAGCATTCGAGGTACTTCGGTCCCTCAAGAACTTTCCGATCTCAAGATACAAACGGACGAGCCGGTGGCTGTTGGAGTAACGAAAAAAAAAATTTTTCCAAAAACATTCTTTTATCGTATCACGTAATCACGAATTCCTAATACTGCAGAAGCGTCGGTTTTCAAAAAGAAAATTTCTCATACTTCGGTATGACGAAAAATTTCTACGAGACAAAAATTCAAAATTTTACACCTTTCATACGTACCCATTTATACACCCGGTATATGTGCAATTCACGGACATACAATTATCAACACGAGCGAACTCATCAGGCACTCATTACTCGGTACTCACTAGCCATTAATAACGGAATTGAACACGTCATTCAACGTTATGGTAATTTCGTTCGATGATACAATGATAAGGGCGAGGGGGGGTGCGAGGGGGGGGGGGGCGAGAGGCAATTTTTTATTTTCACAAAAAATTCGGCCGCAGCGATCAATGCTGCCGCTTATGGTTTAATTTCGTTTAATTGATCCCGAGGGCTATTCAATTACGATTCCGTCCCTGCTCGGTGATAAAGCCCAATACACAGTGCAACGTGTGTTTTCGCTTACGATACATTCATACGGTGCCGACCGGCACTCGAAAGTTTCTGCAATCGAAATTCAGCCGCGAGGCCTTTCTACTTTATTGTACCAACGACGCGAGTGCTTCGGGACAATAACAAAAGTCTTTATACGTTTAATCATCATTCGCTACTTCGACTGATTGGCTGTTAGGCAAACCGGGCAAACCGGGCAAACCGGGCAAACCGGGCAAACCTAAGTGATGGAACAATCGGTACAGTAGCGTCGTAAGCGATAGGCGCGTAGCGAGGAGAATTGTTGTTCTTTGAAAAAGCACGTGCTTGAAAAATTTTTTTTCTCTTCAATATAATTGCACAATAATTTTATGTACGAGAAAAACAAAGGTTTCGTGTCCAATCGAGGTAGGTGTCTAAATATTATTATTATGAAGTTATCAAAATTTTATATAATCTTTCTTTACAAGGGAGTTTAATGTCTGGCAATATTAATTTCAAAATTGAGTCTACGATGTTTTAGAAAAAAATTGATTTTTAAGTCATAAAATATACTTGGGTTAATTGATTTTGGAAATTAAAGAAAAAATTCCAAAACTGTTCCCGTGGGCATACGTGGAATAGAGACAGTCTGTTGGTTGCCTGAAAAGTGCAGTTCTGCATTCTCGTGCGTTGCATCTGGACTGCATGTGCTTCGGATACGCTCTACGGGGTGCATCGCCGACGAAATTGTTTAGAATTTGGGTGCAGCCCTACTTTCTACGGCAGTAGTTTCCGTTCCGGAATCGCGCTTGCGTAACGGGCCATTTTTTATTTCTCCTCCTTTATATGTCCCCCCCCCCTCCCCCCTCCGGTCCTCTATCTCGTCTAACGAGTATCTATGACCTGGAACTATTGTTGTTTTTCTTAGAGATTTATTACGCCGCGCATGCGCGCCCAGCTTCGAGGACCATAAGGATCTCAAATTGCTAATCGAATCCGGGCTCTACTTTTCTCCCTTACCGTTTGCATTTGTCCGAACAAACGTAATACGATCGCATTCGACTGGTAGGCAAATATCGTTGGAAAAACAGAGAGCAGAGTGGGTGGAAAAAAAGGTGTGTATAAAGAGGGTGGGTGAGGGTGGGCGAGGGTGGGCGAGGGTGGGTTATATAGGGTGGTCAGTGCACGACTGTGAAAGGGGTGCGAAAGTGTGTGCGACGAAGAATGAAAGAGAGAAAATACGCATGAAGTCGAATAAAAAAAATTTCAAAATTCATACGCGAAATTGTTGGCGAAAAATATATTTTATCCAGCGACAATGACGTCGACGTTGACTTATCTTTTATTTTTTTTTTTATTCTCATTGCACCCAGCGTGAACGTAGTCGAATAATTTTGAGAAAAAGTCCCAAAATATATCGTCAATTTGCTACGAACGTTTGTCGAGATATATTGGTGATTGATAATTGACGTTTGGTCATTAGGATATATTTTCAATATTTCACGAAAATTCGGCTGACGATGATTGACGTATCCGATAGTGTATTTAAACGTTATCACTCCGACTGGCCTTATGACGATAATTGATGAGTGGCCATTGAAAATATTAAGGAATGCGGAAAATAAATATGGAGACCAAAAAAAATTTTCTGGACTTTTTCATGCACCAACAAATTCTCTCTCTCTCTCTCTCTCTCTCTCTCTCTCTCTCCCTCTCTCTCTCTCTCTCTCTCTCTCTCTCTCTCTCCCTCTCTCTCTCTCTCTCTCTCTCTCTCTCTCTCTCTCTCTC